>CM054791.1:11212500-11650000 GCA_028984075.1 Pieris mannii | reverse complement strand
AACCTAACCTAACCTAACCTAACCTAACCTAACCTAACCTAACCTAACCTAACCTAACCTAACCTAACCTAACCTAACCTAACCTAACCTAACCTAACCTAACCTAACCTAACCTAACCTAACCTAACCTAACCTAACCTAACCTAACCTAACCTAACCTAACCTAACCTAACCTAACCTAACCTAACCTAACCTAACCTAACCTAACCTAACCTAACCTAACCTAACCTAACCTAACCTAACCTAACCTAACCTAACCTAACCTAACCTAACCTAACCTAACCTAACCTAACCTAACCTAACCTAACCTAACCTAACCTAACCTAACCTAACCTAACCTAACCTAACCTAACCTAACCTAACCTAACCTAACCTAACCTAACCTAACCTAACCTAACCTAACCTAACCTAACCTAACCTAACCTAACCTAACCTAACCTAACCTAACCTAACCTAACCTAACCTAACCTAACCTAACCTAACCTAACCTAACCTAACCTAACCTAACCTAACCTAACCTAACCTAACCTAACCTAACCTAACCTAACCTAACCTAACCTAACCTAACCTAACCTAACCTAACCTAACCTAACCTAACCTAACCTAACCTAACCTAACCTAACCTAACCTAACCTAACCTAACCTAACCTAACCTAACCTAACCTAACCTAACCTAACCTAACCTAACCTAACCTAACCTAACCTAACCTAACCTAACCTAACCTAACCTAACCTAACCTAACCTAACCTAACCTAACCTAACCTAACCTAACCTAACCTAACCTAACCTAACCTAACCTAACCTAACCTAACCTAACCTAACCTAACCTAACCTAACCTAACCTAACCTAACCTAACCTAACCTAACCTAACCTAACCTAACCTAACCTAACCTAACCTAACCTAACCTAACCTAACCTAACCTAACCTAACCTAACCTAACCTAACCTAACCTAACCTAACCTAACCTAACCTAACCTAACCTAACCTAACCTAACCTAACCTAACCTAACCTAACCTAACCTAACCTAACCTAACCTAACCTAACCTAACCTAACCTAACCTAACCTAACCTAACCTAACCTAACCTAACCTAACCTAACCTAACCTAACCTAACCTAACCTAACCTAACCTAACCTAACCTAACCTAACCTAACCTAACCTAACCTAACCTAACCTAACCTAACCTAACCTAACCTAACCTAACCTAACCTAACCTAACCTAACCTAACCTAACCTAACCTAACCTAACCTAACCTAACCTAACCTAACCTAACCTAACCTAACCTAACCTAACCTAACCTAACCTAACCTAACCTAACCTAACCTAACCTAACCTAACCTAACCTAACCTAACCTAACCTAACCTAACCTAACCTAACCTAACCTAACCTAACCTAACCTAACCTAACCTAACCTAACCTAACCTAACCTAACCTAACCTAACCTAACCTAACCTAACCTAACCTAACCTAACCTAACCTAACCTAACCTAACCTAACCTAACCTAACCTAACCTAACCTAACCTAACCTAACCTAACCTAACCTAACCTAACCTAACCTAACCTAACCTAACCTAACCTAACCTAACCTAACCTAACCTAACCTAACCTAACCTAACCTAACCTAACCTAACCTAACCTAACCTAACCTAACCTAACCTAACCTAACCTAACCTAACCTAACCTAACCTAACCTAACCTAACCTAACCTAACCTAACCTAACCTAACCTAACCTAACCTAACCTAACCTAACCTAACCTAACCTAACCTAACCTAACCTAACCTAACCTAACCTAACCTAACCTAACCTAACCTAACCTAACCTAACCTAACCTAACCTAACCTAACCTAACCTAACCTAACCTAACCTAACCTAACCTAACCTAACCTAACCTAACCTAACCTAACCTAACCTAACCTAACCTAACCTAACCTAACCTAACCTAACCTAACCTAACCTAACCTAACCTAACCTAACCTAACCTAACCTAACCTAACCTAACCTAACCTAACCTAACCTAACCTAACCTAACCTAACCTAACCTAACCTAACCTAACCTAACCTAACCTAACCAGTCCGCGTCCAGACGCCACGAAAAACGGTCGACTCCACGTCGCTCCGCGCCTTTTCAAAGTTAAGAAAAAGTTTTAAAAATAGTTCCCGTGTGCTAAGTGCAGTGTTTTATACGTCAAAAGACGCGGAAAATTCCGCTCTTTCGTTTAGTGCTATTTTCATTAACCCAGGTTTTCTTTTTCGATTTTTTCTTGACCAAAAACATTAAAATTTTCAGTTTTTTCGATTTTAAAAATATTATCAGTGCAGTAAAAATTCCTAAGTGAGTTTTAATAGATAGAGTGCAGTGTGGTGCGTTTTTCGACCATATTTTGGTCGATAAGGACACATATTTGTGGATTTGGCAGACATTACAGTGGTAAATCTCAAATAACTTTTTATAACGATCTACAACCATATCTTTTTTATACATCAAACGATAGCCCTTTTTAAGACGCATCGTTTGATACCAATATTACATCAATCGGACTGAAGTTGGATTTTTCAGCGGCTGAAAACTGGTTTTTCAGTCGCCAAATCGCGGCGCTTCAATATTTTTCATCAATACATACACAGAACGGTGCGCAATTACTTTGACAGCCCCTGAAACCTGGAAAAAACACTATTATTGCAAATATTTTGCGTTCTAACGCCCCTGGGTTTTCAAACACCATAACAGCAGAACCGGCGTCGTCTGGCGCATCAGACGGCATCAAGATTTCCATTTTTCGCCTAATAGTTCCTGAGTTATAAGCAATTTGAACATTCAACCCAGGGTTTCCACAGGATCCACTTCAGATAAAAACATAACTTTGACACCATCATTTCCGCAATTTTTTTTCTACACCGGACCCAATCTCTTCGCATCTTCAACACTTATCACCAGCTCCACCAGGAGCCAAAATTCCTGGTGATCACCAGGAACTGCCTCCTCACCAGCACCATCGGGTAGACCTCGTCGCGGGCTCCTAGACGACACCAAACTCCAGCATCAGCAGTGCAGCGGTGCTGGAGTTATCCCGTGCGGAAGCACCAGGTAGGGTGGATTACCAGCCTCATCTCCAACACCAAATCCACATACACAGAAACACACCGAGCTTGGGCTCATTCAAACCGCCTCTTCAAGCCAAACAATAATATAGTCATACAGTCGTCCGCAAACCCACCTTTCAACCCCCAGGTTGAGTTTTTCCCCCCCCGCCCCTTAAATTTTTACCCCCCCTCCGCACCCCCCCGAGTCATATATCATCTGAATCGGCTGTTAAAGGCGATTCTAGTCCAATAGACCAAATCCAGTTTCGACCCCCCCCCACCCATCACGAAATAATGTTACCCCGCACCCCACCCAAAATCACAACCACCGCCTCACCATCTCCCCAAACATCCTTTACAACCGCTAGGCGGAATTTGGTGGACAATCTAAGTCCGGCCTTCACTCGAGAAGCTCCCCCCGCAGAGTCCACCTACATGGAGATGGCGAGGAGTTTCAGACTCAAAGGCCTGAACGCGGTTTCACTCTCTCGTAACCTCAAGAGTGAGCTGAAAACTATAATTACAGAGACAATCGACGGTCTCTTCGGAGTCGTCGCTATGTTAGACCCTACCACCCCCTCCCCTTCCAAACCCCTCACACCTCCGGCCAATAGCATCGACAATAACACAAGCAACAATACACCACCCGTCGATAATACACTACTCCTAAACAAGCTAGAGGCCCACTCTCGGCTACTCGAGGAGAGCAACAGGGCCCTGCAGGAACACTCCAGGGCATTAAAAGCGCAACCGCGACCTACACCGGCGGTACCGCAGCCTGCGGCGGCGGACCCGCACAACATTTATAAATCTTACGCTAAGGCTACCGCCGCCCCCAAACCCCCTGCAGGTCCCTCTGTTGTTGTATCCGGAGAGGGTCTCGACACCACTGAGAAATTAATCACCGAAATTAGAAGCACGGTCAACTTCCGGCAGGGGGGATATGCCCCTATCAGGGTGACACCACTATCAAGAAACAAAGTGAAGCTCGTCTTCGAAAAAGACGAGCACAAATTGCACACACTCACACAATTACAGAACCATAGCGCAATAAAAACCCAGGAAGAAAAGCGGGTCGACCCGATGATAATTCTCAAAGGGATAAACAAAAACACGAGCGAAGCAGAACTCATTAACACAATTAGAGACCAGAACCATACATTGATTGAACACACTTTCAGCATTAAATTCAAGACAGTTAACAGAAACCACACTCTTTACAATGTGGTTCTAAACACCACCCCCTCTGCCTGGAAGGCCTTTACCGATCTAGGCAGAATTAACATAGGCATGCAAAGGGTCCACAGCGGCAATTTTTCACCATTTAGGCAGTGCCAAAACTGCCTAAATTTTGGACACACGAAGAGCCGCTGCCCCGCTACCACACCCACTTGCGCCAAGTGCTCTGCAAATCACCCCACAGCAGAGTGCAAAGAACAACCACAATCACACAGGTGTGCCAATTGCCACGAACACAACGCACAGTTCAAAACAAACACTAACACACAACATCGAGCCGACTCGGAAAGGTGCCCCAAAGTTAGCGCAATGCGTGCCCGCGTAGAGGCCAAGGTCAACTATATATAAAACATGCATAAAAACATCAAGTTTATACAGGCGAACCTAGACCGGTCTCGCAACGCTACACAAGAACTTAAACACCACTTCATCACAAATAAACTCGACATAGCCATTATATCCGAACCATACACAAACAAAAACACAGTAAAAAATATTGCAGGACTCCGCGTGTTTCAGTCCGATTCGGCGGACACAACGAAAGCCTGCATTATAACCAGTACAGACATAAACGCACACATCATCTCACAATTCACCACAGGGAATATAGTGGTTATCGCTATACCCACAAAGACAAGAACACTATACATAGCATCGGTTTACGTTGAACCAAAAACCGACGCTAACAACACACTAGATACACTGGACACATTCATAAAAACATACACCAACTCAAACATTATAGTTGGCGGCGACTTTAACGCGTGGCACCAAATCTGGGGCGGCTCTCGAAACAACATCCGGGGACAGCAACTGATAGATATCATGAATTCCAATAATATATACATAAACAACACAGGCAACACACCCACATTTGAAACAATAACACACGGAACGGAGAGGTCATCCATTATCGATCTCACGTTCACATCAATACACACATACCATCACATACACAAATGGGAAGTCAAACAACGTTTGTTCCCATCAACACAACACAATCCAATAAAATTTAAACTAGACTGTAGAACAGACCCTATTCCACACACCATTAATAGTAGCACATTCAAATACAACACCAGCAAAGGCAATTGGCACACCTTTAAAGAAACACTACACACTGTAATGATTAAAGATAAAATAACAGAAATAAACATATCGACCCTAACACCCGATCAACTAGACCAATTTGTATACTCCCTCGCCAACACCATAAACAGCGCCTGCCACAACTCATTTGCCCTTAAAACAGGACACACAAAACCCAAAGCACCCTGGTGGAGCGAAAGCCTAGACCAACTTAAGAAACAATGCATTAAACTACACCACAAAATACACACATATTCCAAAAACAAACAGACACCCCCTACAGACCTCTTAAACAAATATCACGAAATTAAACTCTCATACACAAATACAATCAGAAAGACATCCACCGAACACTTCAAACACTTCTGCGAGTCACAAGGTGCAGAAGATGTTTGGTCCATCACCAACAAATTACTAAAATCTAACAACAACATCCAACCCCGCACCCTTAAGGTTAACAATAAATTCACAAACAACGAACAGGAGACATCACAGGCATTACTCACACATTTTTATCCCGACGACACCCCAGACACGGACGTCAGACACACAAATATGCGCAACAATTCTGGTATACTTCCCGACACGGAGGACGACCCTCCCTTCACGACATCCGAAATTATAGCAGCACTCGACTCCATCAGCCACACCAAAGCACCGGGCAATGATCACCTCACCAGTGACATCTGCCAGGTCTTTGCACGCAATTACCCAGAGCTAACCACACACCTCATGAACCGCTGCCTACAAATAGCACACTTTCCGACCCCATGGAAGGAAACAGTAATAAAAATAATTCCCAAACCCAACAAACACGATTACACAAACTTAAGCTCATTCAGACCCATAGGACTAATCCCCGTGTTCGGGAAAGTACTAGAAAAGCTATTTACCAAACGCCTCACCTTCAACGCGCATAAACAAAAACTTCTAAACCGATCTCAATTCGGCTTCACCGAACAAACTGGTACAACACACGCTCTACACAAAACTCTAGACATAATAAATAACGCCAAACAGCACAAACAACACACCATAGCCGTATCCCTCGATATTAAGGCCGCGTTTGACAACGCCTGGTGGCCGGCGGTATTGAGCGGATTACGTGCGGTAAAGTGCCCACACAATATATTCAAACTTATTCAAAACTACCTCACAAATAGAACAGTTACACACCAAATGGGCAACACACGAACCACTCGCAATACACAAAAGGGATGTATCCAAGGGTCGGCATGCGGCCCTATACTCTGGAACATTATCCTTAACACACTACTCAACACACCACTCCCATCAGGGTGCCACATCCAAGCCTTCGCCGACGACGTCCTAATATTAACTACAGACACAGACATTAAAACATTAGAGGACAAAACTAACCACACACTCAAAATCATTAAAGAATGGGGCGATGGAGTCAAACTACAGTTCGGACCCGACAAAACCCAGACAATGGCCTTCTCCAAACCAGCACAAAATTGCAGCTTAACCTTCAACAACACCCCACTTAAATTCACAGACAAAATTAAATACCTAGGCATCATTTTAGACAACAGGTTAACATTCAAACACCATATCGAACACATAACCACTAAAGCAACCCAACTATTTAACAAACTATCTATTTACACACGACCCACTTGGGGACCACACCCCGAGAACATCAAATCAATATACAAAATGGTAATAGAGCCCATCATCACGTACGGGGCCTCCATCTGGGGCCACGCAGCACTTAAAAAATATAATCGCAAGCTACTTCTAAAAACCCAACGCGGCTTCGCCATCAAGACCACCAGAGCGTTCAGAAATGTATCTACTAACGCTGCGATAGCAATAGCGGGATTCGTGCCGCTTGATCTCAAGATTCTTGAATCATGTGAGATTGAGAAGGCGCGCATTAAGGGCGTCAGCAGATACATTCCTGACGACATCACCATCGAACAGCCTACACACTTCACCGAACTCTTACACCCCGCTTCCAGACCGCTTTTAAAATTCAGTACTCACAAAAACAATCTCAACACACACCTTACAAACAACATTAACATATTCACGGATGGAAGCAAACAGGAAAATGGACAGACGGGAGCCGCGTTTATTGCGTACTCCCCTAACACTCACACCGCCATACACCGATGGAAAAGAAAACTACACCCCACCTGCACCGTATACCAGGCTGAACTGCTTGCCATACAAGGGGCATGCGACTGGGCCATCACACACTCACAAAAACACGCCAACAAAAACACATACACTTACACAATTAATTCAGACTCCATGGCTGCCCTTCAGACAATTGCCCAACCCAACGCTACACACAAAATAGTCACGCATATACACAAAGCCATCAGCGCCAACACAAACACACAAATCCATTTCAAATGGGTTAAAGGACACCACAACATCATTGGCAACGAGGAGGCTGACTTGGCAGCCAAATCGGCTGCAAACTCACACCTCAAATACACATTCAATGATTGCCCCATGTCTTACATTAAGACAAGGGCCAAATTAGAAACAATAGCAACATGGGAGAAGAGATTTAACAATGAACCAACTGCCAATTACACAAAAAACATTTTACAAGACATACACAACAAAGACATACACAACATTAAAAGATTCACTCAACAATTCCCCATCACCTTTCAAACCACTCAATTACTCACTGGACATTCCTTCGCCAAAGATCATCTAAAACGGTTCCACATTACTGACAACGACACATGCCCTTGCGACTCCAACACCACTCAGACACTTCAACACCTCATCGAGGAATGTCCACGCTTTGCACACATCAGACACGAACACACACAGAAAAATAGAAAATGTAGAAATCCCTACTCCCTATCCGACAATAAACCGCAAACAATACAGTCATTATTAAAGTTAGCAACTAAAATTATTAATTCCCTAAAAGACTTCAACAACCCACCCTCCACTGCCTGATCGTCATCCACCCCACCTGGTATCCACTAAAATGTCACTATTTGTTATTATTCTAATTTTATAACTCCATACTCGTTTGTTTTTCCTCTATTTTATAAGCAACTTTTGTGTACGCATATTAATAACTGTCTTAATGTCTTAATGTAAATATATACGCCACATAAACACACCTTGTTAGATTTAAGCACTTTTGTATTCATCAATATATGTACCATCATCCCATCATCGTCACTCATACAACTATGTTCCCATCAACTTAACATAAGATATTTTGTAAACCTACTTTTATACTTTTTCTTTTTTGCTTTTCTTTTATTACTTTTGTTTTCTCGATGTTTAAATAATTTCTTCTTTTTGTTTTATATATAAGTAGTTTGTAAGACGCGGACTCTACGCAGGTGGCTGAGGGAAAGAACATGTATCAAATAGCAAAACTGACCCTCAGCCACCTCACTCATGTCCAATCGTAATATTTTTAACACTAATAATAAAACAAGTGTACTGAATAAACTCATTTAAGCTTAGCTTCCTCGGCCCCGGGGCGTAAGTCGCCGGGGAGGTAGGCCCACTAGCAATTAAAAAAAAAAAAAAAAAAAAAAAAAAAAAAAAAAAAACCTAACCTAACCTAACCTAACCTAACCTAACCTAACCTAACCTAACCTAACCTAACCTAACCTAACCTAACCTAACCTAACCTAACCTAACCTAACCTAACCTAACCTAACCTAACCTAACCTAACCTAACCTAACCTAACCTAACCTAACCTAACCTAACCTAACCTAACCTAACCTAACCTAACCTAACCTAACCTAACCTAACCTAACCTAACCTAACCTAACCTAACCTAACCTAACCTAACCTAACCTAACCTAACCTAACCTAACCTAACCTAACCTAACCTAACCTAACCTAACCTAACCTAACCTAACCTAACCTAACCTAACCTAACCTAACCTAACCTAACCTAACCTAACCTAACCTAACCTAACCTAACCTAACCTAACCTAACCTAACCTAACCTAACCTAACCTAACCTAACCTAACCTAACCTAACCTAACCTAACCTAACCTAACCTAACCTAACCTAACCTAACCTAACCTAACCTAACCTAACCTAACCTAACCTAACCTAACCTAACCTAACCTAACCCCCTAACACTCACACCGCCATACACCGATGGAAAAGAAAACTACACCCCACCTGCACCGTATACCAGGCTGAACTGCTTGCCATACAAGGGGCATGCGACTGGGCCATCACACACTCACAAAAACACGCCAACAAAAACACATACACTTACACAATTAATTCAGACTCCATGGCTGCCCTTCAGACAATTGCCCAACCCAACGCTACACACAAAATAGTCACGCATATACACAAAGCCATCAGCGCCAACACAAACACACAAATCCATTTCAAATGGGTTAAAGGACACCACAACATCATTGGCAACGAGGAGGCTGACTTGGCAGCCAAATCGGCTGCAAACTCACACCTCAAATACACATTCAATGATTGCCCCATGTCTTACATTAAGACAAGGGCCAAATTAGAAACAATAGCAACATGGGAGAAGAGATTTAACAATGAACCAACTGCCAATTACACAAAAAACATTTTACAAGACATACACAACATTAAAAGATTCACTCAACAATTCCCCATCACCTTTCAAACCACTCAATTACTCACTGGACATTCCTTCGCCAAAGATCATCTAAAACGGTTCCACATTACTGACAACGACACATGCCCTTGCGACTCCAACACCACTCAGACACTTCAACACCTCATCGAGGAATGTCCACGCTTTGCACACATCAGACACGAACACACACAGAAAAATAGAAAATGTAGAAATCCCTACTCCCTATCCGACAATAAACCGCAAACAATACAGTCATTATTAAAGTTAGCAACTAAAATTATTAATTCCCTAAAAGACTTCAACAACCCACCCTCCACTGCCTGATCGTCATCCACCCCACCTGGTATCCACTAAAATGTCACTATTTGTTATTATTCTAATTTTATAACTCCATACTTGTTTGTTTTTCCTCTATTTTATAAGCAACTTTTGTATACGCATATCAATAACTGTCTTAATGTCTTAATGTAAATATATACGCCACATAAACACACCTTGTTAGATTTAAGCACTTTTGTATTCATCAATATATGTACCATCATCCCATCATCGTCACTCATACAACTATGTTCCCATCAACTTAACATAAGATATTTTGTAAACCTACTTTTATACTTTTTCTTTTTTGCTTTTCTTTTATTACTTCTGTTTTCTCGATGTTTAAATAATTTCTTCTTTTTGTTTTATATATAAGTAGTTTGTAAGACGCGGACTCTACGCAGGTGGCTGAGGGAAAGAACATGTATCAAATAGCAAAACTGACCCTCAGCCACCTCACTCATGTCCACAAACAACATTGTTTTACTTTCAATAAAAACCTTTACTGAAAAAATTACTTAAGCTTAGCTTCCTCGGCCCCGGGGCGGAAGTCGCCGGGGAGGTAGGCCTACTAGCCAATAAAAAAAAAAAAAAAAAAAAAAAAAAAAAAAAAAAAAAACCTAACCTAACCTAACCTAACCTAACCTAACCTAACCTAACCTAACCTAACCTAACCTAACCTAACCTAACCTAACCTAACCTAACCTAACCTAACCTAACCTAACCTAACCTAACCTAACCTAACCTAACCTAACCTAACCTAACCTAACCTAACCTAACCTAACCTAACCTAACCTAACCTAACCTAACCTAACCTAACCTAACCTAACCTAACCTAACCTAACCTAACCTAACCTAACCTAACCTAACCTAACCTAACCTAACCTAACCTAACCTAACCTAACCTAACCTAACCTAACCTAACCTAACCTAACCTAACCTAACCTAACCTAACCTAACCTAACCTAACCTAACCTAACCTAACCTAACCTAACCTAACCTAACCTAACCTAACCTAACCTAACCTAACCTAACCTAACCTAACCTAACCTAACCTAACCTAACCTAACCTAACCTAACCTAACCTAACCTAACCTAACCTAACCTAACCTAACCTAACCTAACCTAACCTAACCTAACCTAACCTAACCTAACCTAACCTAACCTAACCTAACCTAACCTAACCTAACCTAACCTAACCTAACCTAACCTAACCTAACCTAACCTAACCTAACCTAACCTAACGAACCAGTCGCAGTCGAACCGCCGTTCAAAACGGTCAGGAAACGTGTCGCTCCGCAATTAAAAAATCTAATAAATAGGTTTTTTGTCGCGAACAAAACAGTGTCATATATCGTTGTACGCGTCTTGCGACGGCGAATCCAGATATATAAATTTTGTTACATAAAAAGTGAATAGAAAGTGACTAAAAAGTGAAAAAACACTAAAAGTTACAAGAAATCAGTGTAAAAGTGCATGCGGCGTGCGATACAGATCTATGACCCCTATATTGTTTGGTATTGCTGGATGCGCCTTATCAAACCGCATCTAACAAGGTTAGTTCCAGATTTTTAACCCTCAAATTGAAGGAGAAAATAAGGAAAAACAAAAAAGGGGCGTGACTACTGACGAGCGAAAAAGAGCTTTGCCCCACAAGTGCAATACACCAAAAAACGCATCTCAGTGAGACGAGAAGATTGGTGTATCGCTCTTAAATATCGGGCAGGAGGAAAAATTTTAAAATAGAAATAACTGAAATAACCTATCAAAAAATTAATCAAAAGCATATTACGCAAAAACTAAAGCGACGACCCCCAAATTAAAAATCGAATCTAGATAGCTATTAAAAAGCTGAATCGTTTGAGGGGTTGAACGGATTTTTTGAGTTGAAAAGAAAAAAGTAAATAAACAAAAACATAAAAACCACGTGTAACGTGGTCAGGGATCCCGAGGGATATTGAAGACGTGCAATACATCATTGGAAAGCTCCCGTCGAGTGCAGCAAACAGCCGTTTCGTACGTCGAAATCGAGTCAGCGGTTGCGGAGAAAAGCCGACGGGAAGACATACATCAGAAAACAGGGAATAACTCGGGAACGGTAGGAGATAGGGCTTTTTTGACGTCACCCCGGTATATGGATATATATCCATATACCGGCTTTGACAGCGCAACCTGAACACATGTTAATATATTTTTAAAATTTTTAAATTCCGAAATTTACAAAAATCCCGAAAAATTGACAAAATTTATCAAAATCGGAAATCTAAAAAAGCCCGTATCTCAGAAACGGTGCGTTTTTCGGGATTTTTGACAGCAGTCTTGTATACGTAGTATACAAGTCTTGCTCCCCGCGTTAAATTTTATATATAGACATAATAAAAAAAAAATTTTAAATTGTAAATTCTCCCCCACAACTCCCCCCTCTCCCTCCGTTCACGAGTTTTTCACCCAAAAAACGTACTCTAGAGTTAGAAATTTATAATATAAATCCCTGCGACCTGATTGTACCCATAGGAACTCACCGGCCTTCGAGGGAACAAAAATTTTTCAAAAAATTTTCTTAGAATATATATTCCCCTCACTTTTCCAAAAATATTAGGATTATATAAAAATAGAAGAAAGCAAGAGACGAAACAGGGAGAAAACCGCGCTCAGATCGGAGCACGGGCGCGGGAACTGCGGCCGTTTTTCACTTAGGCGGCCATTTTGTCCGCCATCTTAAAAAATTTCAAACGGTCGTAGCTCCGGAGCGGAACGCCCGTTTTGGCCGGGATTTTCTCCACTGGAAAGGCCGGGAGACTGGGATCCGGAAAGTTGTCAAAAATAAGAGCCGACTCTACATACCCGGTTTTCGTACTTAAAGGGTCGAGAACGAGGCGCTGGTCACAACAGTGAAAACCCGCCTCTCCTCCGACCAAAATTAAAGAAATTAACCAAATATTACAAATTGACGGCCATTTTGTCCGCCATTTTGAAAAAATTAAAATCGGAATATCTCGGGAACTACTGAACCGATTTTACCAAGAGTCATATCAAATCAAAGGACTCAAACAGCTTGATCGGCCTGGGTGGTAGAGACGGCTCTACATAGAGTCGAAAAAATTTTTTGTGTAAAAAATTCGACTGTGACACTAGGTTAAGTGACAGGGGCTCTCCTTTTGGAAACCCCTATTAGATATAAGTAATTTGACACGGCTACCACCCTTTTGGGGGTAGACCTTAGAATAAGTTTAGGACATAATAACTGACGGCTGCCACCCCTTTTGGGACAGCCATTAGAATAAGTTTAAGAATTTAAATCGACAATCTTTTAACACTTTAGAAAAATTAATAATTAAGAATATTTTATTGATTGTTTATATTATTTATTGACCTGTCTACTACCCTATTGGGAGTAGATCTTAGATTAAGTATAGTTTTAAGACAATTATTGTAAATAAGAATATTATTAAAATTGACACGGCTACTACCCTATTGGGAGTAGACCTTAGATTAAGTATAGTTTTAAGACAGATTATTGTAAATAAAAATATTATTAAAATTGACACGGCTACTACCCTATTGGGAGTAGACCTTAGGTTAACTCTTTTAAATTATTAAATAAATATTGACAATCCTAATAGGCAAAATGTTGGGCATACGCACTCCGCCAAAAAGTCAAACAACGGCACCTGCCATCAGGCGCAGCATAGATAAGTGGGAGGAGGCCTCCAGCCAGGCCCCTAAGGCAGCAAAAGAAGATCCTCTGGCTGGGGCGGGTGGAGGAGGTAAGTCACCTGCTCCCGCTCAAGCCAGGGAAAAAGAGGCTAAAAACTGCTATCTAAAAGCAATGGCGCACTTGGCGGAGTCCCGCAACATAAAAACTGATATTAAAACAGGGGTACAGTCAGCTGTGAAGAGGCTGTACCAAATCGTAAAAGAAGCCGAAGAAGAGTTGGCGGGCGGCCCAACAAGAGTCTCAACAAAATTAAGAAATGGAAAAGACAAAGAAACCGAAATATATGACAGATTAGATAGGCAAATCGAAAGATTAGAGGCAGAAAACAGCAAGCTGGAGAAATGCAGAAAAGAAATAGAGGATCTGGCAAAAAAGAAAGAAGAAGGTATCCTGACCGAGATAAGGAAAGAGTTTGAGGAGAAGGAAAAGAAGGACATGGAAAGGCAAAATAACTGGGTAGTAAGCATGAAGTCGTACGCCGAAGCGACAAAAGTAAATCTCGGTCAGGGCCAAAACAACACAGAAGGCCCGGGTCAAAAACCTGCACTGCACTCTGTCGTGGTGGCGCCGAAGAACGCGACCGACACGGCAGAGGAGACGATGCAGAATATCCGGCACTTGCTCAACGCGAAGGAGGAAGGTTGGCAAGTGCAAAAAATAAGAAGAGCGAGAGACGGGAAGGTAGTGGTGGGTTGTAGGACAGAGGAAGAGAGGAGGAAACTTACAGAAAAACTGGGAAGAGAAATGGAGGTGAAAAATACTATAAACAAAAACCCTCTCATAAGAATTAAAAATGTACTGACCTGCAATACCACCGAGGATATTGCCCGGGCCATACGGAACCAAAACAAGCATGTGACTGCGCACCTAGAGGAACGTGAGCTGTGTATAACGGAGAAGTATAGAAGGAAGGCAAGAAACCCTCTGGAGAGCCACGTGGTCCTGCAGGTCACGCCTAAACTCTGGCAAGCTCTAACATCGGCTGGCAGGATACACGTGGACCTGCAGAGGGTTTGGGTAGAGGACCAATCCCCTCTGGTCCAATGCACAATGTGTCTGGGGTATGGGCATACCCGCAGAAACTGTAAAAAGGAGACAGAGGTGTGCAGTCACTGTGGAGGAGCCCACATGAGGGCCGATTGCCAGATCCTCGGGGAAGGAAAGCCTCCCAGCTGCGTAAATTGTAGAGGAGTAAAGGGAAGAGATGCGGAACACGGAGCCTTCAGCCAGAGCTGTCCAACACGGCAGGGGTGGGACAAAGCGGCGAGGCTAAGTTACGCTTATTGTTAAAAAAGCCGAGGGCACAAACTTAAATACCGGCTTTCTCCTGGCACAAGCGAACCTTAGGAAGAAGAGAATCGCGAACCAGGAGTTTATTAAGGAAGCGGGGGGTAGGAACGTAAAAATAGCACTACTCCAGGAACCGTACATAGGGGCCAGTAAACAGCTGGCAGAAAGCCCTATGTACAGAGTAGTGCAGTGCGTACCCACAGGGAAGAAACCGGTGAAGGCGGCGATACTTGTTTTCGACGAACACATCGAGGTCTCGCAAGACAAAACACTCATCACGGAAAACATAGTGGCTGCCGTCCTGAGAACGGAAATGTGGGAACTAGGGGTAATTTCAGTGTACTTCGAAGGCGATGAACCCATCGGACCATACCTCGAACAGCTAAGAAGCTTCACGAAAATGTTAAAAACCAAGATGGTATTAATTGGAGGGGACGTGAATGCGTGGAGCGAATGGTGGGGGAGCCGGAACGAAGACACAAGAGGAAAGGAATTACGAGGGTTCCTTGATGAAGAGGGGCTGAGCATTTTAAATTGTGGAAACACACCCACCTTCGACACTGTGCGAGGGGGCCGTAGATACACGAGTGCAGTCGACATCACAGTATGCACAACGGCTCTCCTCAGTAAGGTAACGAAATGGTGGGTTGATACTTCAATTACCAGTTCGGACCACAACACAATTTTTATGACTACAGCCCTTCTAAAACCCCAAACGCACACCCTACCGAAGACGACCCGCAAATACAAAACAAAAAACGCAGACTGGGAGGAACTTAAAGAGGAAATAAAAACGGACCTGACACAGCAAGGACTAGACACAGGAACGATAAAAGAACTGGACACTAAGGCCAGGGTCAACAATGTAGTAAAGAAATATACACACATAATTATAAAAGCCGCCGAGAAACATATCCCCAAACTAAAACCAAGAAAGAAGAGCTTCAAACCACCCTGGTGGAACAAGGAGATAGAGGCCCTTAAGAAAGACATGGTAAGAAAAAAGAAAAGGATCTCTTACGCAGCTCCCAGAAGGAGAGAGTGCGTAGTAACTGCCTACCTGGAGGCAAAAAAGATGTACGAAGAAGAGATCGAAAGGGCTCAAAAGGAAGGGTGGAAGAAATTGTGCACGAAGCAAGAAGGGGAGAGCTTATGGGACAGAATATATAAAGTAATAAGAAAGGCGGAAGGGATCAGGGAAGACACCACGCTAATAGAGAAGGGCATTTCGTTGAACTCCGAAGAATCGGTGCAGCTGCTAGCACAGAAATTCTTCCCGCCTGACAATTGTGAGTTGGATGATGACATCCACCAAAGAATAAGGAGCACGGTAGAGGAAATGACTAGTAGCTTACGGGGAAGTAGCGCTGATGAAGTGCCAATCACAATGGCGGAGCTCATCAGTACTGCTCGAAGCTTCAACCCGAGGAAGGCCCCGGGTGCCGACGGACTCACTGCGGATATCTGCTGCGCAGCTATCACGGCGAATCCGGAGGTTCCCCTGGCCATCTTTAATAAATGCCTCGAAGTGGGATGCTTCCCTGATCTATGGAAGGAATGCACGATAGTGGTACTGAGGAAGCCAGGAAAGGAAGACTACACGGCCGCCAAATCCTACCGTCCGATAGGCCTCTTGCCAGTCATGGGGAAGATACTAGAAAAGGTAATGATCAACAGAATTAGACACAGCCTACTCCCCAAGATGAGCAGGAGGCAGTATGGATTCATGCCAGGAAAGAGCACGGAGGATGCCCTCTACGATATCCTGACGAAAGCGAGAAGCCACATCGAAAACAAAGAGATAGTGTTGATGGTGTCGCTAGATATCGAGGGGGCTTTCGACAACGCATGGTGGCCAGCTATCAAGTACCAACTATCAAGGAAAGACTGTCCCAAACAATTGAGACTAGTAGTGGAGGACTATTTTAAAGGCAGGAAGGTGGTGGTACGCTACGCAAACAGAGAGCATGTGAGGCGACCTGAAAAGGGATGCATTCAGGGCTCGATTAGCGGCCCCATCTTCTGGAACATCCTGCTCGACCCACTACTGGTCGAACTGGAAGAGGACGGGACTTATGCGCAGGCTTTCGCAGACGATGTGGTGCTGCTGTTCAGCGGAACAGACACGCACTCCATCGAAAATCGAGCAAACGTAGCCCTCGAGTACGTGAGAAAGTGGGGTATCGAGAACAAGCTCAACTTCGCGCCACAAAAAACCAAGGCAATGGTCCTGACGCGAAGGTTGAAGTACGATACCCCAATAATAAGGATGAACGGACAGGACATAGCTATAGAGAAAGAAATAAAACTGCTTGGATTGACAATAGACGGAGGGCTCACGTTCAACAAGCATGTGCATAATGTCACCAGAAAAGCGGCAGACATATACAAAAAAGTCTCGAGAATGGCGAAGCTGGAATGGGGAATGACGGGAGACATGGTATTCCAGGTATACCAAGCCGTCATAGAGCCGATAGTGACATACGCGTCGGCAGCCTGGGCACCGACAGTAAAGAAAATGTGCACAAAGAAAAAACTGGAGACGGTGCAACGGGCCTTCGGACAGAAGATCGCAAAAACGTACAGGACGGCATCGCTAAATTCCGCGACGTTATTGGCGGGGATACTGCCCCTCGACCTCAGGGTGGAAGAAGCCGCCGCGATGTTTGAGGCCAGAAGGGGGTCATCCCCGTTTATACGCGAAGGAGACCGGATTGAGCGTGCCGTACCTGCTATAGAACAACCCCATCCTGCGGAAAGACCAGATATAAGCTTCGCCATCACAACTGACCCTGGCCAAATACAAAACGAAAACACAGCGGCCATATACACAGACGGGAGCAAGACAGAGAAGGGAGTCGGAGCGGCTTGGACCAAATGGGAGGGAGGTAGAGAACGAAAATGGAAGAAGATAAAGATGGCCCCTTACTGCACCGTGTATCAAGCAGAGCTGGCGGCTCTCGTCGGTGCAGTAAGGGAGGCGACGGCGGCGGGTACTGACGTGAACATCTGCAGCGACTCGAGGTCCTCGCTCGAGGCCATCGCGGGCGGACGCTCTCGGAACCCCCGAGTAGTCGAGATCCGCAGCCACCTGGTGGAGAGCCGAAAAAAGGGCCAAAACATAAGACTCCACTGGGTGAAAGCGCACGTCGGCACGGAGGGGAACGAGAGGGCGGACGAACTCGCGAGGGCCGCTGCGGAGACCTCTAAGGTCAAAGCAGTCCACGTAGAGTACCCGCTATCGTTCATAAGGAAAGAAGTAAGACGGAAAACGATAGAAGAATGGGACAGACGTTATAGAGAAGGGACTACAGGCGGAACGACAAAGCTTTTTCTAAAAGATGTTGCAAGTGCATATAAACAATTAAGAGAAGCAAGATTTAGCCCTGAAATGGCACAGATCCTCACAGGCCACGGGCCTTTTGCCGAGTACCTGTGCCGTTTTAAACTCAAAGAAAGACCTGAATGCGAGTGTGACAGCGGGGTGGAACAAACCATCCCGCATTTACTTACAGAGTGCCCTATTTTTGCCTCCTCCAGATGCGACCTGGAACAGATGACAGGCATGGCGGTCAGTCTTGAAGGACTGCCCAACATGCTGGCCTGTTACAGATCGCAAATGGAGGAATTTTGCATAAAAATAATAAAAAGAACCGCCAAGTTCAATGGAAGTAAGGCCGGGGCGGGGACCGCGAGGCGGCCGGCGCCTACTTGCTAATGGGTATCATAAGCATACTCACGGATAAGTGAAGGTTGCCCGCCTCGCGGGCCACGACTCGGGATAGGAATGAAAAGAAAAGTAAGAAGATAGGAAAAGTAGGAGTAATTGTAAAAATTGTAATTGTAACCGTAATATTTGTGTAAAAAACCTAATAAAAACTAAAGCTGTGGTGTACGTTATTTAGAGGATGGATGAGAGAAAGGAAGAAAGTATAGCTTAGTCAACGGCCCCGGCGATAAAGTAGCCGGGGGAGGTAGGCCTATTAGGTGCAAAAAATAAAAAAAAAAAAAAAAAAAAAAAACCTAACCTAACCTAACCTAACCTAACCTAACCTAACCTAACCTAACCTAACCTAACCTAACCAGTCTCAATTCAGCTGCCATCTAGAACGGTCGTTTCCGCTCTCGCGAATAATCACTTATTTACCGGGATTTTTTATATTCCACCGCGTATAACAAGTTGAAAGTTTGTGTTCGTGCGATCTATCTACCGCTAAAATCCGTGTTTTGTGAGTCTACCTGTGCGTGTCTTCAAACCTACGGATCTGCTGCTGCTGCATCCACCAGCTACCTCTCGGCCAGCCGTCAATAAATAGTCAGTAGTAGTCGTAATTTTTCATTTTTTATTGTTTAAATTTCGAATATTTCTTTGTTTTAACGTTCTTTGTCTCGCGCCAATTTTATTTTATTTCAGTTTTCAACTAAAATCTTTTTAAATTTTACTTTATACATTTTAAACAGGCATTTTTACAAAAGCGACATATAGAAGTCATTTGGCATTTCATTTTATCCATTTTAGCCTTCAGCGACTCTTTTTTTTTTTTTTTTTTTTTTTTTTTTAATTTAATTTAAAATCTGAAATACTACACATCTATAGGGTCTCTAGGGTATCTAGGGTCGGGTCTCCTTTGCCACCCGTCTACCACCGAGTTTTCGACGAATTCGCGAAGCGCACTAAATTTTATTACTTTTAAATATCTTTAAACTCAACTTTCATTCAGTAAATTCCATTTTATTAAAACAATAATATTTAAATAACATAGATACAGTTACAAATTATTAGGGTCGGGCCTTATCTGTCTTCTGTCTGCCGCCGAGTTTTCGCCGAATTCGTGAAGCGCTTTAAATTTCATTTTTTTTTCTCACTAGTTTTAAATACCTTAAAAACTCAATTTCCTTAACAGGATTAAAACAATAAAAACAATAATAATATAAATACAGTTACAACTTTAAACTAAAATTTCATTTTTATAAATAATCCTCTCAGGTAACAGAACGCAAAATAATAAATACTTCCAGAGCGTCGGTCGCCTTTTCTTAACAGGATTTTAACAACAAAAATATTTTATAAAATAGTTACAATTACAAATCTAAGTTAAAAACTACATTTCAATATTTAATCTTTTAAATATCTTTAAACTCAACTTTCATTCAGTAAATTCCATTTTATTAAAACAATAATATTTAAATAACATAGATACAGTTACAAACTTCAAGCTAAAATTCCATTTTTATAAATAATCCCCTCAGGTAATAGAACCTAAAACAATAAATACGTCCAGAGCCGTCGGTCGCCTTTTGTTCTTGCACGTGCGCTAGCAAGCGATTATTAGGGTCGGGCCTTATCTGTCTTCTGTCTGCCGCCGAGTTTTCGCCGAATTCGTGAAGCGCTTTAAATTTCATTTTTTTTTTTTCTCACTAGTTTTAAATACCTTAAAAACTCAATTTCCTTAACAGGATTAAAACAATAAAAACAATAATAATATAAATACAATCATAAAGTAAATTCCATCTGAATACTCCTCCGTAATAAGCTAAATATGTTCCGCTCACCACCCAAAACCATGAGACAAACCCCCTCGCCTGCTGCGGTTAGCGCGCAGTCAGAAGCGCTTCTGCCGTCGTTTGCCCGCTCTCCCACCAAGCTGGTCATCAGCGATCAATCAAACCCTATTGACGAAGCCTGCGAATGGCTCACCAAAGCCAAAGAGGCGCTCGGGGCCTCAAGAAACATTAAAACAGAGATAAAAAATAGCATTCACGCCTCCCTAGAAAATGCCACGCTTATTATCAAGACCAGGCTCACGGGTCTCCCATCCTGCCCAACACCAACACCTTCTTTAATTGAGCAACCGCAAGGTCCTCCCAACAAAACGAGCCCGGTTACTTTTGCGCCTCAGCAGGACGAACTCCTGCACAAACTAAAAGAGCACACGGCACTTCTTGAGCTAAATAACAAAAAATGACCAAACTAATGGACAAAATTAACAATATTAACTCGGCCACTACAACCACCAACGCCCCATCTGGGCTGAATAAATCATATGCTAGTATCGCAGCTACCTCTAAAAAGGAGTCGGGGCCGTCCATAGTGGTCAGCGGAGAACCCAGCTCAACCCCCCAACAACTAGTCGATAAAGTCAGAAAATCCATTAATTTCCGAGAGGGCGGCTACGCACCGTTAAAAATATCTCCCCTGTCAAAGGGCAAATTAAAGATCACTTTTATTAATAACGAAAACCGGCAACACGCGCTCACGCATCTAAAAAAGACAGGCTCGCTCAATGCGGAAGAGGAGCGCCGTCTCGATCCCATGATACATATTAAAGGTATCAGCAAAAACACTCCCCCTGAGGACCTAATCAACATAATAAAAGACCAAAATCCATCTCTGAAAGAGGAAAAATTCGACGTAAAATTCAAAAGAAATAACAGGAACGAAAACCTGTACAACGCGGTTATAAACACTTCGCCGACAGCCTGGCGCAAGTTCCTGGAGCTCGAAAGGGTCGCTATCACTTATCAGAGGGTCCATTGTGAGAATTTCTCACCGTTCCTACAGTGCAGAAACTGCCAAGGTTTTGGGCACACCAAAAACCGTTGTCCAGCCACCGTCCCCACCTGCGCTAAGTGCGCAAAGACACACTCAACGGGTGAATGCAGCAAGGCGGCCTCAGAGAAGCCTTGCTGCATTAACTGCACCGAATACAACCACCAATTTAAGACCCAGACCGATGTCGGTCATCGCGCTGACGGCGAAAACTGCCCCAAGGTGAAGACCATGCGTGCCCGCGTCGAGGCCAAAATCAATTACATTTAAACATGCACGCTCATTTTAATATCTTACAGGCGAACCTCGATAGGTCTCGCAATGCATTTCACGAACTCAAATTACACTTTGATAACAATCACATCGACATAGCAGTCATCTCCGAGCCATATCTAGGTAACAACACTCACTCACCGCACATACCAGGCCTACGCACATTCCAAACCAATCGGGGAGGAAATACGAAAGCCTGTATAGTTACACGTCCGCACATCAACGCTATGCTACTCACACAACACTCTACCGGCAACCTGGTAATCATCTCCATACCCACCCATACCTCCACACTATACGTGGCTTCTGTATACATAGAGCCAGAAACAGACAATAATGACACTCTCAACACACTAGAACACTTCATCACTCAACACCCTCACGCGTCTATCGTAGTATGCGGAGACTTCAACGCATGGCATTCACTCTGGGGCGGAGGTCGCTACCCCCGTAGCAATAGACGGGGTCACGATCTGGTCGACCTCATGAGCTCCTCGGACTTGCACCTGTGCAATGTGGGAAATACACCCACTTTCGAAACAATCACACACGGCCGCCCTCGCTCTTCCATTATCGACCTAACCTTTAGCACCACACCGCTCATCAACAAAATAAGACACTGGGAAGTCAGGCCTCACCTATTCCCATCCACTCAACACAACGTAATCACATTCCAAATTAGTCTGCAAAACCCGCCAACCGCGACACCCAACCAAAGCACCTTTTTATACCGCACAAAAAACGCGAACTGGCACTCGTTCAAGGAAAATCTGCTCTCCAAATTTGTCAATAGTAAAATTCTGGACACCAACTTCCTCGACATATCACCCACCGAACTCGACTCAATCGTAGAACGCACGACGCTCATTATCAATGAAGCTTGTAAAATATCATTTCCATTAAAAACCGGTAAACAAAAAAGCAAAGCCCCCTTCTGGAATGACCGCCTGGAGCACCTCAAAACAAAATGCATCCAATTACATCGGACGCTGCATCGCACAACACGATCTCATAACACACCCTCACCCGACCTAATCGAACAATACAGGGAAACAAAAGAGCAATATGCGTCAGAGATGCGCCGGGCCTCGACAGACAGCTTTCGGGCTTTCTGCGAGGCTCAGGGCAAGGACGACGCATGGTCCATTACAAACAAACTTTTAAAAGACAAAGCGATAAACATACACCCGGGTACACTTAAGATCAACAACACATACACAAACACCGAGCAGGAGACTGCCGAAGCACTAATAAACCACTTTTACCCCGGGGATGATCCTGACTCGAGCGAACACCGCGACATCAGGGGGGCTGCCAATGTTCTCCCTAACACGGAGAACGAACCCCCCTTTACCACCACCGAGATATTCGACGCCATCGGCTCGATCGGTAATAATAAAGCACCGGGTCATGACCACCTTACCAGTGACATTTGCGCCGTGTTCGCTCGTCTGTTTCCGGAATTCATCACCAACTTATTTAATTGCTGCTTGACCATTTCACACTTCCCTTCCATTTGGAAAGAGGCGGTAGTTAAAATCATTCCCAAGCCGGGAAAAACAAAGCTCGAAGAGCTAAGCTCCTACCGACCTATCGGTCTCATACCCGTCTTCGGCAAAACACTTGAGAAATTATTTACTAAAAGATTAACTTTCAACGCACACAACCTTAAACTACTGAACCCGAATCAATTCGGCTTTACGGAGCAGACAAGCACCGTACAGGCCATACAACAAGCCATAGGTACAGTCACATCAGCCAAGACCAAGGGCCAGCTAGCAATAGCCGTCTCCCTCGATATCAAAGCAGCTTTCGACAATGCGTGGTGGCCCGCCGTCTACGACGGGCTCCGACGCATTGGTTGTCCCGTAAATATTTTTAAAATTATAAAAAGTTACCTCCAAGATAGAAAAGTGTCACTACGACTCGGCAACACCACCGTCACAAAACACACCGAGAAAGGATGTGTCCAAGGTTCAGCTTGCGGGCCTATCCTCTGGAACATCATTCTCAACAACCTGCTCGACACACCCATTCCAGAAGGCTGCTCCCTTCAGGCATACGCAGACGACGTCCTGCTTATAAGCACGGCCAAGGACACTAATACACTCGAACAGATCACAAACTCGGCTCTGGAAACGATTCGACTATGGGGACACAGCGTCAAGCTCCATTTCGGTCCAGACAAGACACAATGTATCGCGTTCACCAAACCCGCGACTCTCAGTCGAATCGTTTTCGATGGCGTGCCACTCAAATTCAGCAACACTATCAAATACTTAGGCCTAATCATAGATAGCAAACTTAACTTCAACGAACACCTCAATTACATTCTAGAAAAGGCAATAAAAATATTCCATAAGATTATAATGTACACCAGACCAACGTGGGGTCCGCACCCCGACAACATTAGACTCATATACCAAATGGTCATCGAACCCATCATAACGTACGCCTCGGGTATCTGGGGCCACATCGCCTCAAAGAAATATGTAAGAAAACGTCTCAACAGCACACAAAGGCTATTTGCCATAAAAATAATTAGAGGATTTCGCACAATATCCACCTGCGCGGCCACGGCTTTAGCCCAAATCACCCCGCTAGACCTCAAGGTCCTAGAGACCGCTGAGCTAGAACAAACACGAATCAATAGAACTAGCGATAGGATCCCCTCCGACATCCCGATCGAAAAACCTGTACCTTTTAAGGAGCTCCTCCACCCTGCACATAGGACACCGATCGACACACACGTTGCAGACATCACCACCAATAAAATCTCTACATCACACACGCACATATACACGGACGGCAGCAAACAAAGCGACGGCTCTGTCGGCGCGGCATTCGTTGTCTTCCCGCCCTCCGCTCACTCATCGACTCTTACAAAATTATTCAAACTACACAGCACCAGCTCGGTCTTCCAGGCTGAACTGTTTGCAATATTAAAAGCAGTAGAACACATTCATAAAAATAAAATAACACACTCGCACATTCATACCGACTCACAGTCATCACTTGCCGCACTCAAACAATCGTCTAACACACACCCGCTTGTAGCACAAATACACAAAACGATTCACAAGATAAAGCACACACACGAAAACCCCGAGATCCTATTTCAATGGGTTAAAGGACACTCCGGGATCCCTGGCAACGAAGCCGCGGACGTAGCCGCCTCTAAAGCCGCGAACCAGCACTGCTCCCCATCCCACATAGCATGTCCCCTTTCCTACATAAAAACAACAATAAAAAGCGCGACCAAAGTCATAAACAATAACAGATACGTAGGAGACAGCACAGGCCGCTTTACGGTTAACATATTCCCGAACTTAGAAGATATAAAATCATTTTTTTCGACCGTACCCATTTCTTTTCAACTCACACAATTCCTCACAGGACACTCTTTCGCCAAAAGCTACCTGAGCCGATTCAAAATCACAGACAACGACACATGCCCATGCGACAACCACACAACACAGACACTGAAACACTTGCTCGAAGAGTGCCCTAGGTTTATAACTGAAAGACATAACCACACACAAAAATTTACAACACACAATTTGACAAATATCAATCCCTTCTCCCTAAGAGAATTGATTCCGCACCCCACAGAACTAAAATCACTCATTAGCCTTATGACCTATATCGTAAACTGCCTAAAAAAGTTCAACAATTAAAATCAAATGCCTATAGAATTGTATAAATTCACACGACCTATTGTTTATTTTTTATTTATTTTTTTGTATATCTAGCTACTTGTTGCAATGTTTAAAGCCATATTAAAATTAAAATTATTTGCAGTGTATAAATTTAATATAACAGATATTTTTTCTTCTTTTCCTGTTTAAAATATTGAATCAATTGTAACTTAACACTATTACGGTAAAAGAAGTAATAGAAACCTAATAAAAACCTTGTATTATAATTATAACCGTTAACTAAGCGTAAAATCATTTTATTTATTTTAACACCGAGACTCCACGTCACATTGGACGCCAATTTCTTGCTAAACAAACTCAAACACACTTACTTTGTATAATTACTCACTCATAGCAAGTCATAACCAATTTGTTTTGTATACTTTTGTTTCGTCTATGTGACAAAAATTGTAAAGGTGTAAGGAAAAAGAAGGTATCAAATAGCCACTTCTTCCTTGCATCTCCATCCTCTCGTGAATAACTTTTGTAATAGTTTTATAAAAACATACATAATCAAAAAAATAATAATTGCGAACAAACAAAAAAAAAAAAAAAAAAAAAAAACCTAACCTAACCTAACCTAACCTAACCTAACCTAACCTAACCTAACCTAACCTAACCTAACCTAACCTAACCTAACCTAACCTAACCTAACCTAACCTAACCTAACCTAACCTAACCTAACCTAACCTAACCTAACCTAACCTAACCTAACCTAACCTAACCTAACCTAACCTAACCTAACCTAACCTAACCTAACCTAACCTAACCTAACCTAACCTAACCTAACCTAACCTAACCTAACCTAACCTAACCTAACCTAACCTAACCTAACCTAACCTAACCTAACCTAACCTAACCTAACCTAACCTAACCTAACCTAACCTAACCTAACCTAACCTAACCTAACCTAACCACGCGTACTGTTAAAAAAGCCGAGGGCTCCAACATAAACACCGGCTTTCTCCTGGCACAGGCGAACCTTGGAAGAAAGAGAATCGCGAACCAGGAGTTTATAAAGGAAGCGGGGGGTAGGAAGGTAAAGATAGCACTACTCCAGGAACCGTACACAGGGGCCAATAAACAGATGGCAGAAAGCCCTATGTACAGAGTAGTGCAGTGCGTTCCCACAGGGAAGAAACCGGTGAAGGCGGCGGTACTTGTTTTCGATGAACACATCGAGGTCTCACAAGACAAATCACTCACCACCGAGAACATAGTGGCCGCCGTCCTGAGAACGGACAAGTGGGAACTAGGGGTAATATCAGTGTACTTCGAAGGCGATGAACCCATCGAACCATACCTCGTACAGTTAAGAGGCTTCACGAGAAAGTTAAAAACCAAGATGGTACTGATTGGAGGGGACGTGAACGCATGGAGTGAGTGGTGGGGGAGCCGGAACGAAGACACAAGAGGAAAGGAACTACGAGGGTTCCTTGATGAAGAGGGGCTGAGCATCTTAAATTGTGGAAACACACCCACCTTCGACACCGTTAGAGGGGGCCGTAGATACACGAGTACAGTCGACATCACAGTATGTACAACGGCTCTCCTCAGCAAGGTAACGAAATGGTGGGTTGACACATCAATTACCAGTTCGGATCACAACACAATATTTATGACTACAGCCCTTCAAAAACCCCAAACGCACACCCTACCGAAGACGACCCGCAAATACAAAACAAAAAACGCAGACTGGGAGGATTTTAAAGAGAAAATAAAAACGGAATTGACAAAACAAGGATTAGACAAAGGAACGATGAAAGAACTGGACACCAAGGCCAGGGTCAACAACGCAGTAACGGAATATACCAACATAATTATAAAAGCCGCCGAGAAGCATATCCCCAAACTGAAACAAAGAAAGAAAAGCTTCGAACCACCCTGGTGGAACAAGGAAATAGAGGCCCTTAAGAAGGACATGGTAAGGAAAAAGAAAAGGATCTCATACGCAGCTCCAAGGAGGAGAGAGTGCGTAGTAACTGCCTACCTGGAGGCAAAAAAGATGTACGAAGAAGAGATCGAAAGGGCTCAAAAGGAAGGGTGGAAGAAATTGTGCACGAAGCAAGAAGGGGAGAGCTTATGGGACAGAATGTATAAAGTAATAAGAAAGGCGGAAGGGATCAGGGAAGACACCACGCTAATAGAGAAGGGCATTTCGTTGAACTCCGAAGAATCGGTGCAGCTGCTGGCACAGAAATTCTTCCCGCCTGACAATTGTGAGATGGATGATGACATCCACCAAAGAATAAGGAAAACGGTTGAGGAAATGACTAGCAGCCTACGGGGAAGCAGCGCTGATGAAGTGCCAATCACAATGGCGGAGCTCATCAGCACTGCTCGAAGCTTCAACCCGAGGAAGGCCCCGGGTGCCGACGGACTCACTGCGGATATCTGCTGCGCAGCTATCACGGCGAATCCGGAGGTTCCCCTGGCCATCTTTAATAAATGCCTCGAAGTGGGATGCTTCCCTGATCTATGGAAGGAATGCACGATAGTGGTACTGAGGAAGCCAGGGAAGGAGGACTATACGGCCGCCAAATCCTACCGTCCAATAGGCCTATTGCCAGTCATGGGGAAGATACTAGAGAAGGTAATGATCAACAGAATTAGACACAGCCTACTCCCCAAGATGAGCAGGAGGCAGTATGGATTTATGCCAGGAAAGAGCACGGAGGATGCCCTTTACGATATCCTGACGAAAGCGAGAAGCCACATAGAAAACAAAGAGATAGTGTTGATGGTGTCGCTAGATATCGAGGGGGCTTTCGACAACGCATGGTGGCCAGCTATCAAGTACCAACTATCAAAGAAAGACTGTCCCAAGCAATTGAGACTAGTAGTGGAGGACTATTTTAAAGGCAGGAAGGTGGTGGTACGCTACGCAAACAGAGAGCATGCGAGGCGACCTGAAAAGGGATGCATTCAGGGCTCGATTAGCGGCCCCACCTTCTGGAACATCCTGCTCGACCCACTACTGGTCGAACTGGAAGAGGACGGGACTTATGCACAGGCATTCGCAGACGACGTGGTGCTGCTGTTCAGTGGAACAGACACGCACTCGATCGCGCAACGAGCAAACGTAGCCCTCGAGTACGTGAGGAAGTGGGGTATCGAGAACAAGCTCAACTTCGCGCCACAAAAAACCAAGGCAATGGTCCTGACGCGAAGATTGAAGTTCGATACCCCAATAATAAGGATGAACGGACAAGACATAGCCATAGAGAAAGAAATAAAACTGCTGGGACTGACAATAGACGGAGGGCTCACGTTCAACAAGCATGTGCATAATGTCACCAGAAAAGCGGCAGAAATATATAAAAAAGTATCTAGAATGGCGAAGCTGGAATGGGGAATGACGGGAGACATGGTACTCCAGGTGTACCAAGCCGTCATTGAGCCGACGGTAACATACGCGTCGGCAGCCTGGGCACCGACAGTAAAGAAAATGTGCACAAAGAAAAAACTGGAGACGGTGCAACGGGCCTTCGGACAAAAGATCGCAAAAACATACAGGACGGCATCGCTAAATTCCGCGACGCTACTGGCGGGGATACTGCCCCTCGACCTCAGGGTGGAAGAAGCCGCCGCGATGTTTGAGGCCAGAAGGGGGTCATCCCCGTTTATACGCGAAGGAGACCGGATTGAGCGTGCCGTACCTGCGATAGAACAACCCCATCCTGCGGAAAGACCAGATATAAGCTTCGCCATCACAACTGACCCTGGCCAAATACAAAACGAAAACATAGCGGCCATATACACAGACGGGAGCAAGACAGAGAAGGGAGTCGGAGCGGCTTGGACGAAATGGGAGGGAGGTAGAGAACGAAAATGGAAGAAGATAAAGATGGCCCCTTACTGCACCGTGTATCAAGCAGAGCTAGCGGCTCTCGTCGGTGCAGTTAGGGAGGCGACGGCAGCGGGTACTGACGTGAATATCTGCAGTGACTCGAGGTCCTCGCTCGAGGCCATCGCGGGCGGACGCTCTCGGAACCCCCGAGTAGTCGAGATCCGCAGCCACCTGGTGGAGAGCCGAAAAAAGGGCCAAAACATAAGACTCCACTGGGTGAAAGCGCACGTCGGCACGGAGGGGAACGAGAGGGCGGACGAACTCGCGAGGGCCGCTGCGGAGACCTCTAAGGTCAAAGCAGTCCACGTAGAGTACCCGCTATCGTTCATAAGGAAAGAAGTTAGACGAAAAACTATCGAAGAATGGGACAGACGTTATAGAGAAGGGACTACAGGCGGAACGACAAAGCTTTTTCTAAAAGATGTTGCAAGTGCATACAAACAATTAAGAGAAGCAAGATTAAGCCCTGAAATGGCACAGATCCTCACAGGCCACGGGCCTTTTGCCGAGTACCTGTGCCGTTTTAAACTCAAAGAAAGACCTGAATGCGAGTGTGACAGCGGGGTGGAACAAACCATCCCGCATTTACTTACAGAGTGCCCTATTTTTGCCTCCTCCAGATGCGACCTGGAACAGATGACAGGCATGGCGGTCAGTCTTGAAGGACTGCCCAACATGCTGGCCTGTTGCAGATCGCAAATGGAGGAATTTTGCATAAAAATAATAAAAAGAACCGCCAAGTTCAATGGAAGTAAGGCCGGGGCGGGGACCGCGAGGCGGCCGGCGCCTACTTGCTAATGGGTATCATAAGCATACTCACGGATAAGTGAAGGTTGCCCGCCTCGCGGGCCACGACTCGGGATAGGAATGAAAAGAAAACTAGAAAAGTAAGAAGGTAGGAAAAGTAGGAGTAATTGTAAAAATTGTAATTGTAACCGTAATATTTGTGTAAAAAACCTAATAAAAACTAAAGCTGTGGTGTACATTATTTAGAGGATGGATGAGAGAAAGGAAGAAAGTATAGCTTAGACAACGGCCCCGGCGATAAAGTAGCCGGGGGAGGTAGGCCTATTAGGTGCAATTAAAAAAAAATAAAAAAAAAAAATAAAAATAAAAAAAAAAAAAAAAAAAAAAAAAAAAAAAAAACCTAACCTAACCTAACCTAACCTAACCTAACCTAACCTAACCTAACCTAACCTAACCTAACCTAACCTAACCTAACCTAACCTAACCTAACCTAACCTAACCTAACCTAACCTAACCTAACCTAACCTAACCTAACCTAACCTAACCTAACCTAACCTAACCTAACCTAACCTAACCTAACCTAACCTAACCTAACCTAACCTAACCTAACCTAACCTAACCTAACCTAACCTAACCTAACCTAACCTAACCTAACCTAACCTAACCTAACCTAACCTAACCTAACCTAACCTAACCTAACCTAACCTAACCTAACCTAACCTAACCTAACCTAACCTAACCTAACCTAACCTAACCTAACCTAACCTAACCTAACCTAACCTAACCTAACCTAACCTAACCTAACCTAACCTAACCTAACCTAACCTAACCTAACCTAACCTAACCTAACCTAACCTAACCTAACCTAACCTAACCTAACCTAACCTAACCTAACCTAACCTAACCCAGTCCGCGTCCAGACGCCAAGTAAAACGGTCGACTTCACGTCGCTCCGCGCTCTTAAAAAGTTTAAATTCGTCTTTAAAAATAGTTGCAGTGCAGTGACAGTATCAATTCATATATCAGTAGATGCGGAAAAATCCGCTCTATCTTTTAGTGTAAATTTCGTTTTTAAAAGTTTTAATTTTATATTTTTTTTGAGTAAAAAACTGTTAAAAACTTAGTTTTTGGAAAATTAAAAATAGTTACAGTGCTTCAAAAATTGTTTTTAGTGTCTCATTGTGTAGATCTCGTTAAGGCGCACATTTCGACCTACTTTTGGAGGATAAGGGTGCAGAATTGAGGAAACCACCACCCAAAAACCGGTAAAACTCGAATAACTTTTAAGCAAGATCAACGACAATAGTGTTTCAATAGCTTATCCGATAGTCCTCTTCAAGGGCTATCGTTTGATACCAAATTTGTATTTTTGACACCAACCCCCGATTTTTGGAGACCAGAAACAGGAATTTCGCCCACCAGTCTGCGGCGCCAACATTTACAACCTCGTTTTTAATACCAAAAAATCCGCCTGAAAAGCAGCTACCCAATGGTATATCACACATCAAAATCGGAGGAAGAATATCCCCTCATTCACTGGAAAAACGGTTTTTGGGTATTAACCACCCCTGATCTGACGAAATTCACAATTCACAATATACTGCCACAAGCGTCTTAACGAGGCGCTTCAGAAGACCCCAAGTACATTAAAATCGGACAAATATTTTGGGAGATAAGAAACAAGGAATTTCTGCAGCGGTGGTTCCACCTGGAACCAACCACATTAAAAATCAACAATAACATTCGAGCGATAGCCTGAATTCCGCGCAACATTACTGCATCGCCGCCAATAATTAATCATCGACTTCCGCCGAGCTGGTCACCAACTTTTCTGGTGACTAACTGGAACAGCCCCATCACTAGCACCATCGCGTAGACCTCGTCGCGGGCTTCATAACGAACCCAAACTCCAATATCACCAGTGCAGCGGTACAGGAGTTATCCTGTGCGGAAGTACCAGGTAAGGTGGATGACCAGCCTCATCTTTAACACTACACTCACATACACAGAAACACATCGAGCTTGGGCTCGTTCAAACCGCCTCTTCAAGGCAAACACTAATATAGCCGCACAGACGTTCACAAACCTTCCCTTCACCCCCCAAACTGAATTTCCCTTCCCCCCCCCTTAAAATCTCAACCCCCCCTCCCCACCCCCTCGTGTTTAGTATCATCTGAATCGGTTTTTAAAGGCGATTTCAGACCACTAGTCCAAACCCAGTTTCGACCCCCCCCCACCCATCACGAAATAATGTTTCCCCGAACCCCTCCCAAAACACCGATCCCGAGCACCCCTTCGCCCTCGTCCTCTAATCCTACCGCCCGGCGGACTCTGGCAGAGATGCTGAGCCCCGCATTCACCCGTAAAGTCCAACCTACGGAGTCTACTTACATCTTGATGGCGAGAGAGCACAGGAAAAAGGGTCTGGAGGCCGTCGCTGCCTCCAGGAATCTCAAAACTGAGCTGAAGACAGCCATCACTGAGGCGATCGACGGACTCTTCGGAGTCATAGCCCACATCGGCTCTCCCTCCCCCTCCCCCGCTAAACCCCCTGTAGCAGCAGTGGACGAAACACTAAAAGAAAACAATAACACTAACACGAATACCACGCTCTTAATGGAAAAAATAAACCAACACACCAAGCTCCTCGAGGAGTCCAACAGGGCAATGAGTGTGTTAACCAAACAGCTAAAATCCACTCCCAAACCTACACTCACTGATCACACAACTGTCCCCCCCAACAAGAACAAAACTTACGCCAACGCCGCGGCGGCCCCTAAGGCACCCACCGGCCCCTCTATTGTTGTTTCCGGCGAGGGGTTTGACACCACCGAAAGACTAATTACACAAATTTGCAAAACTGTCAACTTCCGCGAGGGTGGTTTTGCACCGCTTAAGGTCACGCCACTTTCCAACAACAAGCTTAAAATGGTCTTCGAAAACGAGGACCACAAGAAACATACTGTCACTAAACTAAATAACACAAACACCATCAAAGCTCAAGATGAGAAACGGATCAGCCCGATGACCATCTTGAAAGGCATATCAAAATACACATCTGAAACCGACTTAATCCAAACCATCAAAGACCAGAACCCGACACTAACCATTCACACATTCACTATTAAATTTACAGCCAAAAATCGCAACACCTCCCTTTATAACGCGGTCCTTAACACCACACCCTCTGCCTGGAAAGCCTTTGCCGACCTCGGCAGAGTAAACATCGACATGCAGCGGGTGCACTGCGCCAACTTTTCACCGTTCAGACAGTGTCAGAACTGTCTGAACTTCGGACACACCAAAAGTCGCTGCCCCGCTAAGTCACCCACATGCGCCAAGTGCTCAGCTAACCACTCCACCAAGGAATGCAACGAATTAACACCAAAATGCACCAACTGCTCAGAACACAACACCGTACACAAGACCAACACAGACACTCAACACCGAGCCGACTCGGATAGCTGCCCCAAGGTTAGAGCCATGCGTGCCCGCGTTGAGGCCAAAGTCAACTACGCCTAACCACAACTACTCCAATCATCAACACCACATATCAGGTTTCGCTGCTTACAGAAAACCTTAACAGACAACGCACAATGCACATTTTTAAATCTCATATCACCTCACATTCGCTCAGACACCGTAGTTGATTATGATCTCAGCGCGCGACACTGGCTCTTGGGGTGCCTCCATATCCACATATGGCCTACACACATATTTCTATACAAAACAGTTATTGCAACAAATACACACCATAACACAACACACTAAACCACACATATTGCACACTTTAATACATAGATTATCCCCATATCCCTTCCTTCCCCTAATTAACTCATTAATCCACTGCATACATCCTCTACAATCTCACTTAGATAACACAACTTTAGGCTATCATCCGCCTTACTTGCGGAACTTCATTTTTAAATTTATCTTAAATTTTTACTTTATTTCAATTGTAAATACATTTAACTATTTTATCATAATTTTAATGTTATAACTTTTTTACTTTTGTACAACAACAAATCTCATGTTTTATGTTTACTTTTAGTTCTATACTCTTATTATTATTTTTATATTTTTAATAAACCATGGTTACGACGCTGATGGTTGAGTGGAAGGGATTGTATCAAATAGCATGACCGACCCTCAACCATCACAACAGCGGCTATACCTCCTACCTGAGGAGTTTAAATTATTAAGTTCTGTGTGCAAGAGCTTTTTGTACTCTGTTCTATCTAAAGCACGGTGCGGCTGGTGGCGGTTGAGAGGAAGAAATTGTATCAAATAGCATGACTGATACTCAGCCGCCCCAACTGAACCTACAATCACTAGCCTAAGCTATTAATGTGTAAGTTGAACTAATTATAATTCTACCTAATCAGTAATATTTGTATTTTGTAACTTTCTTTTTTAATAATTCGTAATTTTATTAATAACTTATTGTAACTATTTTTAAGACCTTCTCACTAATAATTTTAATATTATAACTTTTTTACTTTTATACAACTACATATGTCATGTTTTGTTTACTTTTAGCTCATTACTCTTATTTTTATTTTTATATTCTATGTAATCATGGTTACGACGCTGATGGCTGAGCGGAAGGGATTGTATCCAATAGCATGACCGACCCTCAACCAACACAACAGCGGCTATACCTCCTACCTGAGGAGTTTAAATCACTAAGTTCTGCGTGCAAGAGCTTTTTGTACTCTGCTCTATCTTAAATCACGGTGCGGTCGGGGGCGGCTGAGAGGAAGAAATTGTATCAAATAGCATGACTGATACTCAGCCGCCTCAACCGAACCTACAATCACTAGCCTAAGTTATTAATTTGTAAGACGAACTAATTGTAATTATACCTAATCAATAATAATTTTAAATTTGTAACTTTTTCTAAATTGTAAATTTATTAATAACTTATTGTAACTAATTTTAAGACCTTCTCACTAATAATTTTAATATTATAACTTTTTTTTTACTTTTATACAACTACATATGTCATGTTTTGTTTACTTTTAGCTCATCACTCTTATTTTTATTTTTATATTCTATGTAATCATGGTTACGACGCTGATGGTTGAGCGGAAGGGATTGTATCCAATAGCATGACCGACCCTTAACCAACACAACAGCGGCTATACCTCCTACCTGAGGAGTTTAAATCATTAAGTTCTGCGTGCAAGAGCTTTTTGTACTCTGCTCTATCTTAATCACGGTGCGGTTGGGGGCGGCTGAGAGGAAGAAATTGTATCAAATAGCATGACTGATACTCAGCCGCCTCAACCGAACCTACAATCACTAGCCTAAGTTATTAATTTGTAAGACGAACTAATTGTAATTATACCTAATCAATAATAATTTTAATTTGTAACTTTTTCTAAATTGTAATTTTATTAATAACTTATTGTAACTAATTTTAAGACCTTCTATCATATATACTTATCACAATAGTATTAACAAAAATGTTAGTCGTAACGACGCGGACTCTATGCAGGTGGCTCAGCGAAGGTGATTATCGTATCAAATAGCGAAGCCGACCCTCAGCCACCTCACCTACCTTTATACATTTTTTACCTGAATAAAGATTCCCTCTGAAAAAATTATTACCTAGCTTAGCTTCCTCGGCCCCGGGGCGAGAGTCGCCGGGGAGGTAGGCCCACTATAAATTAGCACAAAAAAAAAAAAAAAAAAAAAAAAAAAAAAAAAAACCTAACCTAACCTAACCTAACCTAACCTAACCTAACCTAACCTAACCTAACCTAACCTAACCTAACCTAACCTAACCTAACCTAACCTAACCTAACCTAACCTAACCTAACCTAACCTAACCTAACCTAACCTAACCTAACCTAACCTAACCTAACCTAACCTAACCTAACCTAACCTAACCTAACCTAACCTAACCTAACCTAACCTAACCTAACCTAACCTAACCTAACCTAACCTAACCTAACCTAACCTAACCTAACCTAACCTAACCTAACCTAACCTAACCTAACCTAACCTAACCTAACCTAACCTAACCTAACCTAACCTAACCTAACCTAACCTAACCTAACCTAACCTAACCTAACCTAACCTAACCTAACCTAACCTAACCTAACCTAACCTAACCTAACCTAACCTAACCTAACCTAACCTAACCTAACCTAACCTAACCTAACCTAACCTAACCTAACCTAACCTAACCTAACCTAACCTAACCTAACCTAACCTAACCTAACCTAACCTAACCTAACCTAACCTAACCTAACCTAACCTAACCTAACCTAACCTAACCTAACCTAACCTAACCTAACCTAACCTAACCTAACCTAACCTAACCTAACCTAACCTAACCTAACCTAACCTAACCTAACCTAACCTAACCTAACCTAACCTAACCTAACCTAACCTAACCTAACCTAACCTAACAGTCGCAGTCCAAACGCCGTGCCGATCGGATCGTTTTTAACGTGCTCCCGACTAAAACAAGTTTTATCAGTGGAAAAAATAGCTAAAAATAAGTGCTATACATCAAAAGAACCGCGCTTGTGAGAGAAACACAGTGGTGTTTTTATTTTCGTGAAAAAACTTTTGTATCAAAAGATATAAGTGTGTTTTTGAATGAAAAACAAAAAGTGAATGCGGCTCGGAATTTAAAGTGATGACCCATGGTTTTTAAAAGTGCTTATTTATAGTGTTAAAAAGGCGAATAAAACAGAACAAAAATATTAAAAATCCATCAACCACTTTTGGAGAAAATTGCCCTTTCACCTCTTAAATACAGAAACAGTTGCCGTTCAGCCAATTGTGAATTCGAAGTCTGTTTCAACACCTCATCTTAAAGCTCTCCAAAAGAGCTTTTCAACGACATATCGCACAACACCCAGCAGGAAAGCAGTCTGAAGTTACAACCCCGACAACTATTGAGGTAGTCGTTGGTAAAAATTTTTAAAGTTGTGGAGCTCATCACAAAGAAGTCTGAAGAGGAATATCCAAGGAAAAATTAGAGACCGTAAGAGTACATTTAAGTTTATAATACTGTAAATTCCTGTTAGCCTAGCTTCTATAGTTTTTGAGTAAAAGCGAATACAAAGTTATCACATGCAGTTGTTGACAAGCACTTTAACGTGGTATTTTCTTAAAAACAAAATTTCTCTGTAAACATAAGTCAGATCTTTTTTGTCAATATATATTTGAAAACCTCTCATTTTAATCAATGTATGGATAGTTTTAAATTTTAAAAATATCTTTTTGTTTTAGTTTAATAAATTATTTTAAAAGTACAATAAGTTGGTAATTGTCTCTTAACTTGGTAGCTTGTAACTCAAAGGCTACTTATATATATGTAAATATTCTTAATTGTTATGATAGTGCATTTTGTCAGCTACCTATAGACACCAATTTTATTAAGATCCGACATAGGGAAGTAATTTTAAATTGCAATATAACGCAACAAGGGCAGTTTGTAAAACTCAATAACCAATTTATACAAATTTAAGTTCTAAAAATAGATTTTAAAAGTGGCCAAGGGTGTTATTTTTAAAAATTGTTAAAATATATTAAAAATTATTTAGTAGGTTTGAAGATTCGAACATACAAAAAGTTATTTCTGAAAAGTTCAAATCCAATTACTCGGCCACTCCCAGCTCTAGGAACCCCGTGTTTGGAGTCAAACTGTCCGTCTAGCGGAGAGGAATCGTCTGGTCCCTACAGAGACTCCCCCCCCCTCTTCCCCCCTCCCTTAAAAAATAGAACAAATAAAGGGGTACGGCCTGGTGTTTTATAGGGACGTGTCGCGTGCACTGCACCTCGGACCCCCCCCCTCGCCCTACCACCTCACCCCCTGGGGTTGCAAAACTGCAACCTCACGGAACATACACGTGTGACGGCTCTGTCGACTCCCCGTAAAAAGCAGAGTCGACTGAGTACGTTTACAGCGCACTCAAACACACATACACATGGTTATCAAACACAAACACACTAAGACACAAATTCACACATAAACACACAAGTGTGACGGCTCGTTCAACTCCTCGTGACTCGGGGAGAAGATTGCGGCTGTCCATTCCTACATTCGAGTTAACACACACACATACCGGCATACACACATACAAACATACGTTCAGAAACTCCAGTGTAGCACCTCATTCGACTCCGCTGATTGCAGCGGATCCTCCGAGTAGGTGCACACGTGCCAAAGCACACAAACACACACACACACATACACACACACACACGCAAGGCGAGGGTGACGAAGTCCGTTCGCGCGCATAAATCTAATTACATTTAAACAAATGATGCACCCCTCCTGAAGGGTATCAGGACTGCGAAACTAAATTTTAAGTGACAAGGGCCTCCCCTATTGGGAACCCTTATTAGTATACTCTTAGACTAAGACTCAAGCCAACGGCTGTAAACCTGTGATATACAATAGCTTGAAAATTGAAATATAAATAAGCAACACGGTTTTAAATAAAAATAAAAACACTACGACATCCTTGGCCCCTATTGGCTGACTAAATACTGTGATATTTATTTCTTTATTGTTTATATCTTCTGTATTGACCACCGTCCTATTGGCGTACCAATTAGTTTTAGTCCGTATTGGCTATTAGACCGTATATTGTTGCAATCAAGCTAGCTTTAATTTTAAGTATATCACTTACCTAATTATTGACTGTCCTCTTCCTTTTGGGAGAAGGCACTAGTTGTAAGCACTGTTGTAAGCACTTATTTGTTCTGACACGGCTACCACCCTTTTGGGGGTAGACCTTAGAATAAGTTAGGATATAAAAATTGACGGCTGCCACCCTGTTGGGACAGCCATTAGAATAAGTTTAGGAATTTATAATAATTTAATTGACAATAATTCATAAAAAATTAATAATTAAGAATATTCATTGTTTGTGAATTATTTGTAAATTATTTATTGACTTGTCTACTACCCTATTGGGAGTAGGCCTTAGATTAAGTATAGATATAAGACAATTTATTGTAAATAAAAATATTATTATAATTGACACGGCTACTACCCTATTGGGAGTAGCCTTAGATTAAGTATAGTTTTAAGATTAATTATTTTTAAAACAAAATATTATTAAAATTGACACGGCTACTACCCTATTGGGAGTAGACCTTAGGCTAAGTCTTTTAACTTATTAAATTCATCTGACAATCCTAATAGGCAAATGTTGGGTATACGCACTCCACCAAAAACGGCACCTGCCATCAGGCGCAGTATAGATAAGTGGGAGGAGGCCTCCAGCCAGGCCTCTAGGGCAGCACAAGAAGAACCTCTGGCGGGGGGGAGGGGAGCGGGTAAGTCTCCTGCTCCCGCTCAAGCCAGGGAAAAAGAGGCAAAAAATTGCTACCTAAAGGCAATGGCGCACTTGGCGGAGTCCCGAAACATAAAAACCGAAATAAAAACAGGGGTACAGACAGCTGTAAAGCGGCTGTACCAAATGGTAAAAGAAGCCGAGGAGGAGTTGGCGGGAGGCCCAACAAAAATAACAACTAAAACAAGAAACGAAAAAGGCATGGAAGAAAATATATATGATAAGTTAAACAGACAAATTGAAAGATTGGAAACAGAAAATAGTAGGTTAGAGAAATGTAGGAAAGGAATAGAGGATTTGGCAAAAAAGAAAGATGAATGTGTCCTGACCGAGATAAGGAAAGAGTTTGAGGAGAAGGAAAAGAAGGAAATGGAGAGGCACAACAACTGGGCTGCAAGTATGAAATCGTACGCCGAAGCGACGAAAGTAAATCTCGGTCAGGGCCAAAGCAACACAGAAGGCCCGGGGCAAAAACCTGCACTGCACTCTGTCGTGGTGGCGCCAAAGAACGCGACCGACACGGCAGAGGAAACGGTGCAGAACATCCGGCACTTGCTCAACGCGAAGGAGGAAGGTTGGCAAGTGCAAAAAATAAGAAAAGCGAGAGATGGGAAGGTAGTGGTGGGTTGCAGGACAGAGGAAGAGAGAAGAAAACTTAAAGAAAAACTGGGCACAGAAATGGAGGTCAAGGAGACCTCAAACAAAAACCCTCTCGTAAAAATAAAAAATTTACTGACCTGCAACACCACCGAGGATATTGCCCGGGCCCTAAAGAACCAGAACAAACACGTGACTGCGCACCTGGAGGAACGAGAACTAAACATAGTAGAAAAGTATAGAAGGAAGGCAAGAAACCCTCTGGAGAGCCACGTGGTCCTGCAGGTCACGCCTAAACTCTGGCAAGCCCTGACATCGGCTGGCAGGATACACGTGGACCTGCAGAGGGTTTGGGTAGAGGACCAATCCCCTCTGGTCCAATGCACAATGTGTCTGGGGTATGGACATACCCGCAGGAACTGTAAAAAAGATACAGAGGTGTGCAGTCACTGTGGAGGAGCCCACATGAGGGCCGATTGCCAGATCCTCGGGGAAGGAAAGCCTCCCAGCTGCGTTAACTGTAAAGCAATGAAAGGAAGAGACGCAGAGCACGGAGCCTTCAGCCAGAGCTGCCCAACCCGGCAGGGATGGGACAGGGCAGCGAGGCTGAGTTACGCGTACTGTTAAAAAAGCCGAGGGCTCCAACATAAACACCGGCTTTCTCCTGGCACAGGCGAACCTTGGAAGAAAGAGAATCGCGAACCAGGAGTTTATAAAGGAAGCGGGGGGTAGGAAGGTAAAGATAGCACTACTCCAGGAACCGTACACAGGGGCCAATAAACAGATGGCAGAAAGCCCTATGTACAGAGTAGTGCAGTGCGTTCCCACAGGGAAGAAACCGGTGAAGGCGGCGGTACTTGTTTTCGATGAACACATCGAGGTCTCACAAGACAAATCACTCACCACCGAGAACATAGTGGCCGCCGTCCTGAGAACGGACAAGTGGGAACTAGGGGTAATATCAGTGTACTTCGAAGGCGATGAACCCATCGAACCATACCTCGTACAGTTAAGAGGCTTCACGAGAAAGTTAAAAACCAAGATGGTACTGATTGGAGGGGACGTGAACGCATGGAGTGAGTGGTGGGGGAGTCGGAACGAAGACACAAGAGGAAAGGAACTACGAGGGTTCCTTGATGAAGAGGGGCTGAGCATCTTAAATTGTGGAAACACACCCACCTTCGACACCGTTAGAGGGGGCCGTAGATACACGAGTACAGTCGACATCACAGTATGTACAACGGCTCTCCTCAGCAAGGTAACGAAATGGTGGGTTGACACATCAATTACCAGTTCGGATCACAACACAATATTTATGACTACAGCCCTTCAAAAACCCCAAACGCACACCCTACCGAAGACGACCCGCAAATACAAAACAAAAAACGCAGACTGGGAGGATTTTAAAGAGAAAATAAAAACGGAATTGACAAAACAAGGATTAGACAAAGGAACGATGAAAGAACTGGACACCAAGGCCAGGGTCAACAACGCAGTAACGGAATATACCAACATAATTATAAAAGCCGCCGAGAAGCATATCCCCAAACTGAAACAAAGAAAGAAAAGCTTCGAACCACCCTGGTGGAACAAGGAAATAGAGGCCCTTAAGAAGGACATGGTAAGGAAAAAGAAAAGGATCTCATACGCAGCTCCAAGGAGGAGAGAGTGCGTAGTAACTGCCTACCTGGAGGCAAAAAAGATGTACGAAAAAGAGATCGAAAGGGCTCAAAAGGAAGGGTGGAAGAAATTGTGCACGAAGCAAGAAGGGGAGAGCTTATGGGACAGAATGTATAAAGTAATAAGAAAGGCGGAAGGGATCAGGGAAGACACCACGCTAATAGAGAAGGGCATTTCGTTGAACTCCGAAGAATCGGTGCAGCTGCTGGCACAGAAATTCTTCCCGCCTGACAATTGTGAGATGGATGATGACATCCACCAAAGAATAAGGAAAACGGTTGAGGAAATGACTAGCAGCCTACGGGGAAGCAGCGCTGATGAAGTGCCAATCACAATGGCGGAGCTCATCAGCACTGCTCGAAGCTTCAACCCGAGGAAGGCCCCGGGTGCCGACGGACTCACTGCGGATATCTGCTGCGCAGCTATCACGGCGAATCCGGAGGTTCCCCTGGCCATCTTTAATAAATGCCTCGAAGTGGGATGCTTCCCTGATCTATGGAAGGAATGCACGATAGTGGTACTGAGGAAGCCAGGGAAGGAGGACTATACGGCCGCCAAATCCTACCGTCCAATAGGCCTATTGCCAGTCATGGGGAAGATACTAGAGAAGGTAATGATCAACAGAATTAGACACAGCCTACTCCCCAAGATGAGCAGGAGGCAGTATGGATTTATGCCAGGAAAGAGCACGGAGGATGCCCTTTACGATATCCTGACGAAAGCGAGAAGCCACATAGAAAACAAAGAGATAGTGTTGATGGTGTCGCTAGATATCGAGGGGGCTTTCGACAACGCATGGTGGCCAGCTATCAAGTACCAACTATCAAAGAAAGACTGTCCCAAGCAATTGAGACTAGTAGTGGAGGACTATTTTAAAGGCAGGAAGGTGGTGGTACGCTACGCAAACAGAGAGCATGCGAGGCGACCTGAAAAGGGATGCATTCAGGGCTCGATTAGCGGCCCCACCTTCTGGAACATCCTGCTCGACCCACTACTGGTCGAACTGGAAGAGGACGGGACTTATGCACAGGCATTCGCAGACGACGTGGTGCTGCTGTTCAGTGGAACAGACACGCACTCGATCGCGCAACGAGCAAACGTAGCCCTCGAGTACGTGAGGAAGTGGGGTATCGAGAACAAGCTCAACTTCGCGCCACAAAAAACCAAGGCAATGGTCCTGACGCGAAGATTGAAGTTCGATACCCCAATAATAAGGATGAACGGACAAGACATAGCCATAGAGAAAGAAATAAAACTGCTGGGACTGACAATAGACGGAGGGCTCACGTTCAACAAGCATGTGCATAATGTCACCAGAAAAGCGGCAGAAATATATAAAAAAGTATCTAGAATGGCGAAGCTGGAATGGGGAATGACGGGAGACATGGTACTCCAGGTGTACCAAGCCGTCATTGAGCCGACGGTAACATACGCGTCGGCAGCCTGGGCACCGACAGTAAAGAAAACGTGCACAAAGAAAAAACTGGAGACGGTGCAACGGGCCTTCGGACAAAAGATCGCAAAAACATACAGGACGGCATCGCTAAATTCCGCGACGCTACTGGCGGGGATACTGCCCCTCGACCTCAGGGTGGAAGAAGCCGCCGCGATGTTTGAGGCCAGAAGGGGGTCATCCCCGTTTATACGCGAAGGAGACCGGATTGAGCGTGCCGTACCTGCGATAGAACAACCCCATCCTGCGGAAAGACCAGATATAAGCTTCGCCATCACAACTGACCCTGGCCAAATACAAAACGAAAACATAGCGGCCATATACACAGACGGGAGCAAGACAGAGAAGGGAGTCGGAGCGGCTTGGACGAAATGGGAGGGAGGTAGAGAACGAAAATGGAAGAAGATAAAGATGGCCCCTTACTGCACCGTGTATCAAGCAGAGCTAGCGGCTCTCGTCGGTGCAGTTAGGGAGGCGACGGCAGCGGGTACTGACGTGAATATCTGCAGTGACTCGAGGTCCTCGCTCGAGGCCATCGCGGGCGGACGCTCTCGGAACCCCCGAGTAGTCGAGATCCGCAGCCACCTGGTGGAGAGCCGAAAAAAGGGCCAAAACATAAGACTCCACTGGGTGAAAGCGCACGTCGGCACGGAGGGGAACGAGAGGGCGGACGAACTCGCGAGGGCCGCTGCGGAGACCTCTAAGGTCAAAGCAGTCCACGTAGAGTACCCGCTATCGTTCATAAGGAAAGAAGTTAGACGAAAAACTATCGAAGAATGGGACAGACGTTATAGAGAAGGGACTACAGGCGGAACGACAAAGCTTTTTCTAAAAGATGTTGCAAGTGCATACAAACAATTAAGAGAAGCAAGATTTAGCCCTGAAATGGCACAGATCCTCACAGGCCACGGGCCTTTTGCCGAGTACCTGTGCCGTTTTAAACTCAAAGAAAGACCTGAATGCGAGTGTGACAGCGGGGTGGAACAAACCATCCCGCATTTACTTACAGAGTGCCCTATTTTTGCCTCCTCCAGATGCGACCTGGAACAGATGACAGGCATGGCGGTCAGTCTTGAAGGACTGCCCAACATGCTGGCCTGTTGCAGATCGCAAATGGAGGAATTTTGCATAAAAATAATAAAAAGAACCGCCAAGTTCAATGGAAGTAAGGCCGGGGCGGGGACCGCGAGGCGGCCGGCGCCTACTTGCTAATGGGTATCATAAGCATACTCACGGATAAGTGAAGGTTGCCCGCCTCGCGGGCCACGACTCGGGATAGGAATGAAAAGAAAACTAGAAAAGTAAGAAGGTAGGAAAAGTAGGAGTAATTGTAAAAATTGTAATTGTAACCGTAATATTTGTGTAAAAAACCTAATAAAAACTAAAGCTGTGGTGTACATTATTTAGAGGATGGATGAGAGAAAGGAAGAAAGTATAGCTTAGACAACGGCCCCGGCGATAAAGTAGCCGGGGGAGGTAGGCCTATTAGGTGCAAAAAAAAAAAAAAAAAAAAAAAAACCTAACCTAACCTAACCTAACCTAACCTAACCTAACCTAACCTCTAAAAGCAATGGCGCACTTGGCGGAGTCCCGCAACATAAAAACTGATATTAAAACAGGGGTACAGTCAGCTGTGAAGCGGCTGTACCAAATCGTAAAAGAAGCCGAAGAAGAGTTGGCGGGCGGCCCAACAAGAGTCTCAACAAAATTAAGAAATGGAAAAGACAAAGAAACCGAAATATATGACAGATTAGATAGGCAAATCGAAAGATTAGAGGCAGAAAACAGCAAGCTGGAGAAATGCAGAAAAGAAATAGAGGATCTGGCAAAAAAGAAAGAAGAAGGTATCCTGACCGAGATAAGGAAAGAGTTTGAGGAGAAGGAAAAGAAGGACATGGAGAGGCAAAACAACTGGGTTGCAAGTATGAAATCGTACGCCGAAGCGACGAAAGTAAATCTCGGTCAGGGCCAAAACAACACAGAAGGCCCGGGGCAAAAACCTGCACTGCACTCGGTCGTGGTGGCGCCGAAGAACGCGACCGACACGGCAGAGGAAACGGTGCAGAACATCCGGCACTTGCTCAACGCGAAGGAGGAAGGTTGGCAAGTGCAAAAAATAAGAAAAGCGAGAGACGGGAAGGTAGTGGTGGGTTGCAGGACAGAGGAAGAGAGAAGAAAACTTAAAGAAAAACTGGGCACAGAAATGGAGGTAAAAGAAACTTCCAACAAAAACCCCCTTATTAAGATCAAAAACCTACTGACCTGCAACACCACCGAGGATATTGCCCGGGCCCTAAAGAACCAAAATAAGCATGTGACTGCGCACCTAGAGGAAAGAGAGCTGTGTATAACGGAGAAGTATAGAAGGAAGGCAAGAAACCCTCTGGAGAGCCACGTGGTCCTGCAGGTCACGCCTAAACTCTGGCAAGCTCTAACATCGGCTGGCAGAATACACGTGGACCTGCAGAGGGTTTGGGTAGAGGACCAATCCCCTCTGGTCCAATGCACAATGTGTCTGGGGTATGGGCATACCCGCAGAAACTGTAAAAAGGAGACAGAGGTGTGCAGTCACTGTGGAGGAGCCCACATGAGGGCCGATTGCCAGATCCTCGGGGAAGGAAAGCCTCCCAGCTGCGTAAACTGTAAAGCAATCAAAGGAAGAGACGCAGAGCATGGAGCCTTCAGCTAGAGCTGCCCAACCCGGCAGGGATGGGACAGGGCAGCGAGGCTGAGTTACGCGTACTGTTAAAAAAGCCGAGGGCTCCAACATAAATACCGGCTTTCTCCTGGCACAGGCGAACCTAAGAAAAAAGAGAATCGCGAACCAGGAGTTTATAAAGGAAGCGGGGGGTAGGAAGGTAAAGATAGCACTACTCCAGGAACCGTACACAGGGGCCAATAAACAGATGGCAGAAAGCCCTATGTACAGAGTAGTGCAGTGCGTTCCCACAGGGAAGAAACCGGTGAAGGCGGCGGTACTTGTTTTCGACGAACATATCGAGGTCTCACAAGACAAATCACTCACCACCGAAAACATAGTGGCCGCCGTCCTGAGAACGGACAAGTGGGAACTAGGGGTTATATCAGTGTACTTCGAAGGCGATGAACCTATCGAACCATACCTCGTACAGTTAAGAAGCTTCACGAGAAAGTTAAAAACCAAGATGGTATTGATTGGAGGGGACGTGAACGCATGGAGTGAGTGGTGGGGGAGCCGGAACGAAGACACAAGAGGAAAGGAACTACGAGGGTTCCTTGATGAAGAGGGGCTGAGCATCTTAAATTGTGGAAACACACCCACCTTCGACACCGTTAGAGGGGGCCGTAGATACACGAGTACAGTCGACATCACAGTATGTACAACGGCTCTCCTCAGCAAGGTAACGAAATGGTGGGTTGACACATCAATCACCAGTTCGGATCACAACACAATATTTATGACTACAGCCCTTCAAAAACCCCAAACGCACACCCTACCGAAGACGACCCGCAAATACAAAACAAAAAACGCAGACTGGGAGGATTTTAAAGAGAAAATAAAAACGGAATTGACACAACAAGGATTAGACAAAGGAACGATAAAAGAACTGGACACCAAGGCCAGGGTCAACAACGCAGTAACGAAATATACAAACATAATAATAAAAGCCGCCGAGAAGCATATCCCCAAACTGAAACAAAGAAAGAAAAGCTTCGAACCACCCTGGTGGAACAAGGAAATAGAGGCCCTTAAGAAGGACATGGTAAGGAAAAAGAAAAGGATCTCATACGCAGCTCCAAGGAGGAGAGAGTGCGTAGTAACTGCCTACCTGGAGGCAAAAAAGATGTAGGAAGAAGAGATCGAAAGGGCTCAAAAGGAAGGGTGGAAGAAATTGTGCACGAAGCAAGAAGGGGAGAGCTTATGGGACAGAATATATAAAGTAATAAGAAAGGCGGAAGGGATCAGGGAAGACACCACGCTAATAGAGAAGGGCATTTCGTTGAACTCCGAAGAATCGGTGCAGCTGCTAGCACAGAAATTCTTCCCGCCTGACAATTGTGAGTTGGATGATGACATCCACCAAAGAATAAGGAGCACGGTAGAGGAAATGACTAGTAGCTTACAGGGAAGTAGCGCTGATGAAGTGCCAATCACAATGGCGGAGCTCATCAGTACTGCTCGAAGCTTCAACCCGAGGAAGGCCCCGGGTGCCGACGGACTCACTGCGGATATCTGCTGCGCAGCTATCACGGCGAATCCGGAGGTTCCCCTGGCCATCTTTAATAAATGCCTCGAAGTGGGATGCTTCCCTGATCTATGGAAGGAATGCACGATAGTGGTACTGAGGAAGCCAGGAAAGGAAGACTACACGGCCGCCAAATCCTACCGTCCGATAGGCCTCTTGCCAGTCATGGGGAAGATACTAGAAAAGGTAATGATAAACAGAATTAGACACAGCCTACTCCCCAAGATGAGCAGGAGGCAGTATGGATTCATGCCAGGAAAGAGCACGGAGGATGCCCTCTACGATATCCTGACGAAAGCGAGAAGCCACATAGAAAACAAAGAGATAGTGTTGATGGTGTCGCTAGATATCGAGGGGGCTTTCGACAACGCATGGTGGCCAGCTATCAAGTACCAACTGTCAAGGAAAGACTGTCCCAAGCAATTGAGACTAGTAGTGGAGGACTATTTTAAAGGCAGGAAGGTGGTGGTACGCTACGCAAACAGAGAGCATGTGAGGCGACCTGAAAAGGGATGCATTCAGGGCTCGATTAGCGGCCCCACCTTCTGGAACATCCTGCTCGACCCACTACTGGTTGAACTGGAAGAGGACGGGACTTATGCACAGGCTTTCGCAGACGATGTGGTGCTGCTGTTCAGTGGAACAGATACGCACTCGATCGCAAAACGAGCAAACGTAGCCCTCGAGTACGTGAGAAAGTGGGGTATCGAGAACAAGCTCAACTTCGCGCCACAAAAAACCAAGGCAATGGTCCTGACGCGAAGGTTGAAGTACGATACCCCAATAATAAGGATGAACGGACAGGACATAGCTATAGAGAAAGAAATAAAACTGCTTGGATTGACAATAGACGGAGGGCTCACGTTCAACAAGCATGTGCATAACGTCACCAGAAAAGCGGCAGACATATACAAAAAAGTCTCGAGAATGGCGAAGCTGGAATGGGGAATGACGGGAGACATGGTATTCCAGGTATACCAAGCCGTCATAGAGCCGATAGTGACATACGCGTCGGCAGCCTGGGCACCGACAGTAAAGAAAATATGCACAAGGAAAAAACTGGAGACGGTGCAACGGGCCTTTGGACAGAAAATAGCAAAAACTTACAGGACGGCATCGCTAAATTCCGCGACGCTATTGGCGGGGATACTGCCCCTCGACCTCAGGGTGGAAGAAGCCGCCGCGATGTTTGAGGCCAGAAGGGGGTCATCCCCGTTCATACGCGAAGGAGACCGGATTGAGCGTGCCATACCTGCTATAGAACAACCCCATCCTGCGGAAAGACCAGATATAAGTTTCGCCATCACAACTGACCCTGGCCAAATACAAAACGAAAACATAGCGGCCATATACACGGACGGGAGCAAGACAGAGAAGGGAGTCGGAGCGGCTTGGACAAAATGGGAGGGAGGTAGAGAACGAAAATGGAATAAGATAAAGATGGCCCCTTACTGCACCGTGTATCAAGCAGAGCTGGCGGCTCTAGTCGGTGCAGTAAGGGAGGCGTCGGTGGCGGGTGCTGACGTGAACATCTGCAGCGACTCGAGGTCCTCGCTCGAGGCCATCGCGGGCGGACGCTCTCGGAACCCCCGAGTTGTCGAGATCCGCAGCCACCTGGTGGAGAGCCGAAAAAAGGGCCAAAACATAAGACTCCACTGGGTGAAAGCGCACGTCGGCACGGAGGGGAACGAGAGGGCGGACGAACTCGCGAGGGCCGCTGCGGAGACCTCTAAGGTCAAAGCAGTCCACGTAGAGTACCCGCTATCGTTCATAAGGAAAGAAGTAAGACGGAAAACGATAGAAGAATGGTACAAACGATATAGAGAAGGGACTACGGGCGGAATAACAAAGATTTTTCTGAAAAATGTTGCAAGCGCTTATAAAGAACTGAGAGAAGCTCGATTTAGCCCTGAAATGGCACAGATACTCACAGGCCACGGGCCTTTTGCCGAGTACCTGTGCCGTTTCAAATTAAAAGAAACACCTGAATGCGAGTGCGACAGCGGGGTGGAACAAACCATCCCGCATTTACTTACAGAGTGCCCCATTTTTGCCTCCTCCAGATGCGACCTGGAAAAGATGACAGGCATGGTGGTCAGTCTTGAAGGACTGCCCGACATGCTAGCCTGTTACAGATCGCAACTGTAGGAATTTTGCTTAAAAATAATAAAGAGAACCGCCAAATTTAATGGAAGTAAGGGAGGGGCGGGGACCGCGAGGCGGCCGGCGCCCACTTGCTAATGGGTATCATAAGGATACTCACGGATCAGTGAAGGCTGCCCGCCTCGCGGGCCACGTCTCAGGATAGATATGAAAAGAAAATTAGATAAGTTGGAATATTGTAAAGGAATATTTTAAAAAGTTGTAATTGAAACTCTGATCTGTACAAAACCTAATAAAAATTAAAGCTGTGTTTTAAATTATTTAGAGGATGAATGTGAGAAAGGACGGATGGGTAGCTTAGACAACGCCCCCGGCGATAAAGTAGCCGGGGAAGGTAGGCCTATTAGGTGCTTTAAAAAAAAAAAAAAAAAAAAAAAAACCTAACCTAACCTAACCTAACCTAACCTAACCTAACCTAACCTAACCTAACCTAACCATAACACAACACACTAAACCACACATATTGCACACTTTAATACATAGATTATCCCCATATCCCTTCCTTCCCCTAATTAACTCATTAATCCACTGCATACATCCTCTACAATCTCACTTAGAGAACACAACTTTAGGCTATCATCCGCCTTACTTGCGGAACTTCATTTTTAAATTTATCTTAAATTTTTACTTTATTTTAATTGTAAATACATTTAACTATTTTATCATAATTTTAATGTTATAACTTTTTTTTACTTTTGTACAACAACAAATCTCATGTTTTATGTTTACTTTTAGTTCTATACTCTTATTATTATTTTTATATTTTTAATAAACCATGGTTACGACGCTGATGGTTGAGTGGAAGGGATTGTATCAAATAGCATGACCGACCCTCAACCATCACAACAGCGGCTATACCTCCTACCTGAGGAGTTTAAATTATTAAGTTCTGTGTGCAAGAGCTTTTTGTACTCTGTTCTATCTAAAGCACGGTGCGGCTGGTGGCGGTTGAGAGGAAGAAATTGTATCAAATAGCATGACTGATACTCAGCCGCCCCAACCGAACCTACAATCACTAGCCTAAGCTATTAATGTGTAAGTTGAACTAATTATAATTCTACCTAATCAGTAATATTTGTATTTTGTAACTTTCTTTTTTTAATAATTCGTAATTTTATTAATAACTTATTGTAACTATTTTTAAGACCTTCTCACTAATAATTTTAATATTATAACTTTTTTTTACTTTTATACAACTACATATGTCATGTTTTGTTTACTTTTAGCTCATTACTCTTATTTTTATTTTTATATTCTATGTAATCATGGTTACGACGCTGATGGTTGAGCGGAAGGGATTGTATCCAATAGCATGACCGACCCTCAACCAACACAACAGCGGCTATACCTCCTACCTGAGGAGTTTAAATCATTAAGTTCTGCGTGCAAGAGCTTTTTGTACTCTGCTCTATCTTAAATCACGGTGCGGTTGGGGGCGGCTGAGAGGAAGAAATTGTATCAAATAGCATGACTGATACTCAGCCGCCTCAACCGAACCTACAATCACTAGCCTAAGTTATTAATTTGTAAGACGAACTAATTGTAATTATACCTAATCAATAATAATTTTAAATTTGTAACTTTTTCTAAATTGTAAATTTATTAATAACTTATTGTAACTAATTTTAAGACCTTCTCACTAATAATTTTAATATTATAACTTTTTTTTTTTTTACTTTTATACAACTACATATGTCATGTTTTGTTTACTTTTAGCTCATCACTCTTATTTTTATTTTTATATTCTATGTAATCATGGTTACGACGCTGATGGTTGAGCGGAAGGGATTGTATCCAATAGCATGACCGACCCTTAACCAACACAACAGCGGCTATACCTCCTACCTGAGGAGTTTAAATCATTAAGTTCTGCGTGCAAGAGCTTTTTGTACTCTGCTCTATCTTAATCACGGTGCGGTTGGGGGCGGCTGAGAGGAAGAAATTGTATCAAATAGCATGACTGATACTCAGCCGCCTCAACCGAACCTACAATCACTAGCCTAAGTTATTAATTTGTAAGACGAACTAATTGTAATTATACCTAATCAATAATAATTTTAATTTGTAACTTTTTCTAAATTGTAATTTTATTAATAACTTATTGTAACTAATTTTAAGACCTTCTATCATATATACTTATCACAATAGTATTAACAAAAATGTTAGTCGTAACGACGCGGACTCTATGCAGGTGGCTCAGCGAAGGTGATTATCGTATCAAATAGCGAAGCCGACCCTCAGCCACCTCACCTACCTTTATACATTTTTTACCTGAATAAAGATTCCCTCTGAAAAAATTATTACCTAGCTTAGCTTCCTCGGCCCCGGGGCGAGAGTCGCCGGGGAGGTAGGCCCACTATAAATTAGCACAAAAAAAAAAAAAAAAACCTAACCAGTCGCAGTCGAACCACCGTTCAAAACGGTCACGGAACATATAGCTCCGCAGTTGAAAATTCTTAATAATAGGTTTTTTGGCGCGAATCGGGCAGTGCCTTATATCATTATACGCGTCTTGCGACGGCGAATCCAAAAATATAAACATTGTCTCGTAAAAAGTGAAGAAAAAGTGCCAAAACTACACAAGAGGGAAGCCTTGGTTTTTCTTTTCCACAAGGGGAAAAATTTTTGTAGGTGTTTAACCACACTTTGCAAAGGTTATACACCTTTGAGGAAGAATATCTCAAGAACAAGATCGAGGACCCCAGCCGTTCTGCACATCATCAGAAGCGCCGCGCGGAGTTCTATTTAAAGGTACCAATCTCAGATTTTTCCCTCAAAAACTGAGGCCCCTGGAAATTTTTTTCTCCGGACCACGTGGCACGTGGTCGGAGACCCCGCCAATATTTTGCACCGCGGATAGGCTCATCGGATAGATCTCGACGAGCCTGTCATTTTGATATATTCGTATAAAAAATTTGATCAATATTGGCGGCTCCAGAGGCCCGGGAATAAAAAGGGGGAAAAGTGCGGGATAACTCGGGAACGGTGCATTTTAGCGCGTTTTTAAGGTCGGATCCAGTATACATAGTATACTGGGTTTTGACCGCCGGTTCGAACCCTACCGGAAACTATATTCAAAAAAAAATTTTAAAATTATTTTCAAAATTTAATTAATAAAATATTTAATAAATTATAGTAGTATCAAATTTAGATAAAACGGTGCACGCTAGGTTAAAAATAATATCATTTTCGGCCTAATTAGGGTTAAAAAGGGTTATAGGGACGTGTCGCGTGCACTGTACCTTGGACCCCCCCCCCTCGCCCTACTACCTCACCCCCTGGGGTTGAAAAATTGCAACCTCACGGAACATACACGTGTGACGGCTCTTTCGACTCCCCGCAAAAAGCAAAGTCGACTGAGTACGTTTACAGCGCACTCAAGCACACGTACACACAGTTATCACACACAAACACACTAAGACACAATTCACACATAAACACACAAGTGTGACGGCTCGTTCAACTCCTCGTGACTCGGGGAGAAGATTGCGGCTGTCCATTTCTACATTCGAGTTAACACACACACACACCGGCATACACACATACAAATACACGTTCAGGAACTCAAGTGTAGCACCTTATTCGACTCCGCTGATTGCAGCGGATCCTCCGAACAGGTGCACACGTGCTACGGCACACAAACACACACACACACATACACACACATACAAACAAGGCAAGGTCAGGCGGTCCTTTCGCGCGCTTTTATTAAAACAAGTGATACACCGCTCCCGAAGGTACCAGGACTGTGATATTAGGTTAAGTGACAGGGGTTCTCCTTTTGGAAACCCCTCTTAGATATAATTGTTCTGACACGGCTACCACCCTTTTGGGGGTAGACCTTAGAATAAGTTTAGGATATAAAAATTGACGGCTGCCACCCTTTTGGGACAGCCATTAGAATAAGTTTTAAGAATATATAATAATTAAATTGACAATAATCCATAGAAAATTTATAATTAAGAATATTCATTGTTTATAAATTATTTATTGACCTGTCTACTACCCTATTGGGAGTAGGCCTTAGATTAAGTACAGATATAAGACAAATTATTGTTAATAAAAATATTATTATAATTGACACGGCTACTACCCTATTGGGAGTAGCCTTAGATTAAGTATAGTTTTAAGACAAATTATTGTTTAAAAAGAATATTATTAAAATTGACACGGCTACTACCCTATTGGGAGTAGACCTTAGGCTAAGTCTTTTAACTTATTAAATTCATCTGACAATCCTAATAGGCGAAATGTTGGGCATTCGCACTCCACCTAAATGTAAACAAACGGCACCTGCTATCAGGCGCAGTATTGATAAATGGGAGGCGGCCTCCAGCCAGGCCCCTAAGGCAGCAAAAGAAGATCCTCTGGCTGGGGCGGGAGGAGCAGGTAAGTCTCCTGCTCCCGCTCAAGCCAGGGAAAGAGAAGCAAAAAATTGCTACCTCAAGGCAATGGCCCACTTGGCGGAGTCCCGCAATATTAAAACAGAAATAAAGATAGGGGTACAGTCAGCTGTGAAGCGGCTGTACCAACTCATAAAGGAAGCCGAAGTGGAGTTGGCGGGAGGCCCAACAAAAACTTCAACGAAACCGACAGAGGGAAAAGACAAAGAAACCGAAATATACAACAGATTAGAAAGGCAAATTGAAAGACTGGAGGCAGAAAATAGTAAGTTAGAGAAATGTAGAAAAGACATAGAGGATCTGGCAAAAAAGAAAGATGAAGGTATCCTGACTGAGATTAGAAAAGAGTTCGAGGAGAAAGAAATGAAAGAAAAAGAAAGGCAAAACATCTGGGAAATGCAAATGAAGTCATACGCAGAAGCGACAAAAGAAAATCTCGGTCAGGGCAAAAACAGCACAGTAGACCCGGGTCATAAACCTGCACTGCACTCTGTCGTGGTGGCGCCGAAGAACGCGACCGACACGGCAGAGGAGACGATGCAGAATATTCGGCACTTGCTGAACGCGAAGGAGGAAGGTTGGCAAGTGCAAAAAATAAGAAAAGCAAGAGACGGGAAGGTATTTGTGGGTTGCAGGACGGAGGAAGAGAGGAGCAAACTAAAGGAAAAACTGGGTAGAGAGATGGAGGTGAAAGATACATCAAACAAAAACCCTCTCGTAAAAATAATAAATTTACTGACCTGCAACACCACCGAGGATATTGCCCGGGCCCTAAAGAACCAGAACAAACACGTGACTGCGCAGCTGGAGGAACGAGAACTGAACATAGTGGAAAAGTACAGAAGGAAGGCAAGAAACCCTCTGGAGAGCCACGTGGTCCTGCAGGTCACGCCTAAACTCTGGCAAGCTCTGACATCGGCTGGCAGAATACACGTGGACCTGCAGAGGGTTTGGGTAGAGGACCAATCCCCTCTGGTCCAATGTACGATGTGCCTGGGGTATGGGCATACCCGCAGACTCTGTAAAAAAGAGACAGAGGTGTGCAGTCACTGTGGAGGAGCCCACATGAGGGCCGATTGCCAGATCCTCGGGGAAGGGAAGCCTCCCAGCTGCGTAAACTGCAAAGATATCAAGGGAAGAGACGCAGAGCACGGAGCCTTCAGCCAGAGCTGCCCAACCCGACAGGGGTGGGACAAAGCGGCGAGGCTGAGCTACGCGTATTGTTAAAAAGTCAAGGGCGTAAACAAAATTGGAGATAAAAAGACGACCCGCAAAATAAAAAACGCAGACTGGGAGGAAACTACGTTAATAGGAAAAGGCATTTCGTGGAGCTTCGAACAATCGGTGCAGTTATTGACACCAAAATTCTTCCCGCCTAAAAATTTTGAGTTGGATGATGACATCCTTCAAAAAATAAGGAGAGCGAAAGAGGAAAGGATCAGTAGCTTGCGGAGGAGTAGCGCTGATGAAGTGCCAATTACAAGGGCGGAGCTCATCGGCGCTGCTCGAAGTTCCAACGCGAGGAGGGTCCCGGGTTCCGACGGACTCGCTGCTAATATCTGCTGCGAAGCTATTACGGCGAACCCGGAGGTTCCCCTGACCATCCTTATCCCACACCTAGTCAGAGAATGCCCAATACTTGCCTCCTCCAGGTGCGACCCGGAACAGATTACAGGTATGGCGATCAGCCTTGGGGGACTGCCCGACATGCTGGCTTGTAACGGATCGCAGCTGGAGGACTTTTTGCTCATAAATAACAGAAAGAATATCAATGGAAGAAAAGCCGGGGCGGGGACCGCGAGGCGGCCGGCGCCCACTTGCTAATGGGTATTATGAGGATACTCACGGAAAAGTAAAGGCTGCCCGCCTCGCGGGCCACGTCTCAGGATAGAAATGAGAAGAAAATTAGATAAGAAAGAAAATTGTATAGGAATATTTAAAGGTTGTAATTGTAAACTTGATCTGTGCAAAACCTAATAAAACTTACTACTGTGTTGTCAATTATTAAGAGGATGGATGCGAGAAAGGAGGGAAGTGTAGCTTAGACAACGGCCCCGGCGATAAAGTAGCCGGGGGAGGTAGGCCTATTAGGTGCAATTATAAAAAAAAAAAAACCTAACCTAACCTAACCTAACCTAACCTAACCTAACCTAACCTAACCTAACCTAACCTAACCTAACCTAACCAGTCTCAATTCAGCTGCCATCTAGAACGGTCGTTTCCGCTCTCGCGAATAATCACTTATTTACCGGGATTTTTTATATTCCACCGCGTATAACAAGTCGAAAGTTTGTGTTCGTGCGATCTATCTACCGCTAAAATCCGTGTTTTGTGAGTCTACCTGTGCGTGTCTTCAAACCTACGGATCTGCTGCTGCTGCATCCACCAGCTACCTCTCGGCCAACCGTCAATAAATAGTCAGTAGTAGTAGTTATTTTTCATTTTTTATTGTTTAAATTTCGAATATTTCTTTGTTTTAACGTTCTTTGTCTCGCGCCAATTTTATTTTATTTCAGTTTTGAACTAAAATCTTTTTAAATTTTACTTTATACATTTTAAACAGGCATTTTTACAAAAGCGACATATAGAAGTCATTTGGCATTTCATTTTATCCATTTTAGCCTTCATTTTTTTTTTTTTTTTTTTTTTAATTTAACTTAAAATCTGAAATACTACACATCTATAGGGTCTCTAGGGTATCTAGGGTCGGGTCTCCTTTGCCACCCGTCTACCACCGAGTTTTCGACGAATTCGCGAAGCGCACTAAATTTTATTACTTTTAAATATCTTTAAACTCAACTTTCATTCAGTAAATTCCATTTTATTAAAACAATAATATTTAAATAACATAGATACAGTTACAAACTTCAAGCTAAAATTCCATTTTTATAAATAATCCCCTCAGGTAATAGAACCTAAAACAATAAATACGTCCAGAGCCGTCGGTCGCCTTTTGTTCTTTTGCACGTGCGCTAGCAAGCGATTATTAGGGTCGGGCCTTATCTGTCTTCTGTCTGCCGCCGAGTTTTCGCCGAATTCGTGAAGCGCTTTAAATTTCATTTTTTTTTTTCACTAGTTTTAAATACCTTAAAAACTCAATTTCCTTAACAGAATTAAAACAATAAAAACAATAATAATATAAATACAGTTACAACTTTAAACTAAAATTTCATTTTTATAAATAATCCTCTCAGGTAACAGAACGCAAAACAATAAATACTTCCAGAGCGTCGGTCGCCTTTTCTTAACAGGATTTTAACAACAAAAATATTTTATAAAATAGTTACAATTACAAATTTAAGTTAAAAACTACATTTCAATATTTAATAAATAATCCTCTCGAGTAATAGAACATAAAACAATAAACACTTCCAGAGCGTCGGTCGCCTTTTGTTCTTGCACGTGCGCTAGCAAGCGATTATTAGGGTCGGGCCTTATCTGTCTTCTGTCTGCCGCCGAGTTTTCGCCGAATTCGTGAAGCGCTTTAAATTTCATTTTTTTTTTCACTAGTTTTAAATACCTTAAAAACTCAATTTCCTTAACAGAATTAAAACAATAAAAACAATAATAATATAAATACAGTTACAACTTTAAACTAAAATTTCATTTTTATAAATAACCCTCTCAGGTAACAGAACGCAAAACAATAAATACTTCCAGAGCGTCGGTCGCCTTTTCTTAACAGGATTTTAACAACAAAAATATTTTATAAAATAGTTACAATTACAAATTTAAGTTAAAAACTACATTTCAATATTTAATAAATAATCCTCTCGAGTAATAGAACATAAAACAATAAACACTTCCAGAGCCGTCGGTCGCCTTTTGTTCTTTTGCACGTGCGCTAGCAAGCGATTATTAGGGTCTGGCCTTATCTGTCTTCTGTCTGCCGCCGAGTTTTCGCCGAATTCGTGAAGCGCTTTAAATTTCATTTTTTTTTTCACTAGTTTTAAATACCTTAAAAACTCAATTTCCTTAACAGGATTAAAACAATAAAAACAATAATAATATAAATACAATCATAAAGTAAATTCCATCTGAATACTCCTCCGTAATAAGCTAAATATGTTCCGCTCACCACCCAAAACCATGAGACAAACCCCCTCGCCTGCTGCGGTTAGCGCGCAGTCAGAAGCGCTTCTGCCGTCGTTTGCCCGCTCTCCCACCAAGCTGGTCATCAGCGATCAATCAAACCCTATTGACGAAGCCTGCGAATGGCTCACCAAAGCCAAAGAGGCGCTCGGGGCCTCAAGAAACATTAAAACAGAGATAAAAAATAGCATTCACGCCTCCCTAGAAAATGCCACGCTTATTATCAAGACCAGGCTCACGGGTCTCCCATCCTGCCCAACACCAACACCTACTTTAATTGAGCAACCGCAAGGTCCTCCCAACAAAACGAGCCCGGTTACTTTTGCGCCTCAGCAGGACGAACTCCTGCACAAACTAAAAGAGCACACGGCACTTCTTGAGCTAAATAACAAAAAAATGACCAAACTGATGGATAAAATTAACAATATTAACTCGGCCACAACAACCACCAACGCCCCATCTGGGCTGAATAAATCATATGCTAGTATCGCAGCTACCTCTAAAAAGGAGTCGGGGCCGTCCATAGTGGTCAGCGGAGAACCCAGCTCAACCCCCCAACAACTAGTCGATAAAGTCAGAAAATCCATTAATTTCCGAGAGGGCGGCTACGCACCGTTAAAAATATCTCCCCTGTCAAAGGGCAAATTAAAGATCACTTTTATTAATAACGAAAACCGGCAACACGCGCTCACGCATCTAAAAAAGACGGGCTCGCTCAATGCGGAAGAGGAGCGCCGTCTCGATCCCATGATACATATTAAAGGTATCAGCAAAAACACTCCCCCTGAGGACCTAATCAACATAATAAAAGACCAAAATCCATCTCTGAAAGAGGAAAAATTCGACGTAAAATTCAAAAGAAATAACAGGAACGAAAACCTGTACAACGCGGTTATAAACACTTCGCCGACAGCCTGGCGCAAGTTCCTGGAGCTCGAAAGGGTCGCTATCACTCATCAGAGGGTCCATTGTGAAAATTTCTCACCGTTCCTACAGTGCAGAAACTGCCAAGGTTTTGGGCACACCAAAAACCGTTGTCCAGCCACCGTCCCCACCTGCGCTAAGTGCGCAAAGACACACTCAACGGGTGAATGCAGCAAGGCGGCCTCAGAGAAGCCTTGCTGCATTAACTGCACCGAACACAACCACCAATTTAAGACCCAGACCGATGTCGGTCATCGCGCTGACGGCGAAAACTGCCCCAAGGTGAAGTCCATGCGTGCCCGCGTCGAGGCCAAAATCAATTACATTTAAACATGCACGCTCATTTTAATATCTTACAGGCGAACCTCGATAGGTCTCGCAATGCATTTCACGAACTCAAATTACACTTTGATAACAATCACATCGACATAGCAGTCATCTCCGAGCCATATCTAGGTAACAACACTCACTCACCGCACATACCAGGCCTACGCACATTCCAAACCAATCGGGGAGGAAATACGAAAGCCTGTATAGTTACACGTCCGCACATCAACGCTATGCTACTCACACAACACTCTACCGGCAACCTGGTAATCATCTCCATACCCACCCATACCTCCACACTATACGTGGCTTCTGTATACATAGAGCCAGAAACAGACAATAATGACACTCTCAACACACTAGAACACTTCATCACTCAACACCCTCACGCGTCTATCGTAGTATGCGGTGACTTCAACGCATGGCATTCACTCTGGGGCGGAGGTCGCTACCCCCGTAGCAATAGACGGGGTCACGATCTGGTCGACCTCATGAGCTCCTCGGACTTGCACCTGTGCAATGTGGGAAATACACCCACTTTCGAAACAATCACACACGGCCGCCCTCGCTCTTCCATTATCGACCTAAGCTTTAGCACCACACCGCTCATCAACATAATAAGACACTGGGAAGTCAGGCCTCACCTATTCCCATCCACTCAACACAACGTAATCACATTCCAAATTAGTCTGCAAAACCCGCCAACCGCGACACCCAACCAAAGCACCTTTTTATACCGCACAAAAAACGCGAACTGGCACTCGTTCAAGGAAAATCTGCTCTCCAAATTTGTCAATAGTAAAATTCTGGACACCAACTTCCTCGACATATCACCCACCGAACTCGACTCAATCGTAGAACGCACGACGCTCATTATCAATGAAGCTTGTAAAATATCATTTCCATTAAAAACCGGTAAACAAAAAAGCAAAGCCCCCTTCTGGAATGACCGCCTGGAGCACCTCAAAACAAAATGCATCCAATTACATCGGACGCTGCATCGCACAACACGATCTCATAACACACCCTCACCCGACCTAATCGAACAATACAGGGAAACAAAAGAGCAATATGCGTCAGAGATGCGCCGGGCCTCGACAGACAGCTTTCGGGCTTTCTGCGAGGCTCAGGGCAAGGACGACGCATGGTCCATTACAAACAAACTTTTAAAAGACAAAGCGATAAACATACACCCGGGTACACTTAAGATCAACAACACATACACAAATACCGAGCAGGAGACTGCCGAAGCACTAATAAACCACTTTTACCCCGGGGATGATCCTGACTCGAGCGAACACCGCGACATCAGGGGGGCTGCCAATGTTCTCCCTAACACGGAGAACGAACCCCCCTTTACCACCACCGAGATATTCGACGCCATCGGCTCGATCGGTAATAATAAAGCACCGGGTCATGACCACCTTACCAGTGACATTTGCGCCGTGTTCGCTCGTCTGTTTCCGGAATTCATCACCAACTTATTTAATTGCTGCTTGACCATTTCACACTTCCCTTCCATTTGGAAAGAGGCGGTAGTTAAAATCATTCCCAAGCCGGGAAAAACAAAGCTCGAAGAGCTAAGCTCCTACCGACCTATCGGTCTCATACCCGTCTTCGGCAAAACACTTGAGAAATTATTTACTAAAAGATTAACTTTCAACGCACACAACCTTAAACTACTGAACCCGAATCAATTCGGCTTTACGGAGCAGACAAGCACCGTACAGGCTATACAACAAGCCATAGGTACAGTCACATCAGCCAAGACCAAGGGCCAGCTAGCAATAGCCGTCTCCCTCGATATCAAAGCAGCTTTCGACAATGCGTGGTGGCCCGCCGTCTACGACGGGCTCCGACGCATTGGTTGTCCCGTAAATATTTTTAAAATTATAAAAAGTTACCTCCAAGATAGAAAAGTGTCACTACGACTCGGCAACACCACCGTCACAAAACACACCGAGAAAGGATGTGTCCAAGGATCAGCTTGCGGGCCTATCCTCTGGAACATCATTCTCAACAACCTACTCGACACACCCATTCCAGAAGGCTGCTCCCTTCAGGCATACGCAGACGACGTCCTGCTTATAAGCACGGCCAAGGACACTAATACACTCGAACAGATCACAAACTCGGCTCTGGAAACGATTCGACTATGGGGACACAGCGTCAAGCTCCATTTCGGTCCAGACAAGACACAATGTATCGCGTTCACCAAACCCGCGACTCTCAGTCGAATCGTTTTCGATGGCGTGCCACTCAAATTCAGCAACACTATCAAATACTTAGGCCTAATCATAGATAGCAAACTTAACTTCAACGAACACCTCAATTACATTCTAGAAAAGGCAATAAAAATATTCCATAAGATTATAATGTACACCAGACCAACGTGGGGTCCGCACCCCGACAACATTAGACTCATATACCAAATGGTCATCGAACCCATCATAACGTACGCCTCGGGTATCTGGGGCCACATCGCCTCAAAGAAATATGTAAGAAAACGTCTCAACAGCACACAAAGGCTATTTGCCATAAAAATAATTAGAGGATTTCGCACAATATCCACCTGCGCGGCCACGGCTTTAGCCCAAATCACCCCGCTAGACCTCAAGGTCCTAGAGACCGCTGAGCTAGAACAAACACGTATCAACAGAACTAGCGATAGGATCCCCTCCGACATCCCGATTGAAAAACCTGTTCCTTTTAAGGAGCTCCTTCACCCTGCACATAGGATACCGATTGACACACACGTTGCAGACATCACCACCAATAAAATCTCTACATCACACACGCACATATACACGGACGGCAGCAAACAAAGCGACGGCTCTGTCGGCGCGGCATTCGTTGTCTTCCCGCCCTCCGCTCACTCATCGACTCTTACAAAATTATTCAAACTACACAGCACCAGCTCGGTCTTCTAGGCTGAACTGTTTGCAATATTAAAAGCAGTAGAACACATTCATAAAAATAAAATAACACACTCGCACATTCATAACGACTCACAGTCATCACTTGCCGCACTCAAACAATCGTCTAACACACACCCGCTTGTAGCACAAATACACAAAACAATCCATAAGATAAAGCACACACACGAAAACCCCGAGATCCTATTTCAATGGGTGAAAGGACACTCCGGGATCCCTGGCAACGAAGCCGCGGACGCAGCCGCCTCTAAAGCCGCGAACCTGCACTGCTCCCCATCCCACATAGCATGTCCCCTTTCCTACATAAAAACAACAATAAAAAGCGCGACCAAAGTCATAAACAATAACAGATACGTAGGAGACAGCACAGGCCGCTTTACGGTTAACATATTCCCGAACTTAGAAGATATAAAATCATTTTTTTCGACCGTACCCATTTCTTTTCAACTCACACAATTCCTCACAGGACACTCTTTCGCCAAAAGCTACCTGAGCCGATTCAAAATCACAGACAACGACACATGCCCATGCGACAACCACACAACACAGACACTGAAACACTTGCTCGAAGAGTGCCCTAGGTTTATAACTGAAAGACATAACCACACACAAAAATTTACAACACACAATTTGACGAATATCAATCCCTTCTCCCTAAGAGAATTGATTCCGCACCCCACAGAACTAAAATCATTCATTAGCCTTATGACCTATATCGTAAACTGCCTAAAAAAGTTCAACAATTAAAATCAAATGCCTATAGAATTGTATAAATTCACAGCTCCTATTGTTTATTTTATTTTTTATATATATTTAGCTATGACTCCTCCTTGTTACAATGTTTAAAATCTTATTAAAGTAATAGAAATTATTTGCAGTGTATAAATTTAATATTACAGATATTTTAACAATATTTCCTGATTGAAATATTGACCATATGGCATTATTAATTAATCAATTGTAACTTAGCCCTAATACGGTAAAATTCACATCTCCTGTTGTTTATTTTATTTTTTATATATATTTAGCTATGACTCCTCCTTGTTACAATGTTTAAAATCATATTAAAGTAATAGAAATTATTTGCAGTGTATAAATTTAATATTACAGATATTTTTACAATATTCTCTGTTTGAAATATTTACCATATGGTATTATTAATTAATCAATTGTAACTTAGCCCTATTACGGTAACAGAAGTAATAGAAACCTAATAAAAACTTTGTATTGTATAAATTTAAACCAAGCGTAATAGCACTTTTCTTTTAAACACCGAGACTCCACGTCACATTGGACGCCAATTTATTGTTAAACATATAAACACGTAACCTGTATAATTATTCACTAATAGCAATTCATATCTAAGACCAATTTGTATTGTATACTTTTACTCTTGTTTCGTCTATGTGACAAAAATTGTAAAGGTACAAGGAAAAGGAAGGTATCAAATAGCCACTTCTTCCTTGTATCTCCACCCTTCTGTGTATAACTTTTGTAAATGCTTGAATAGCACCATACATTATCAAAAAATAATAATAACAATTGCGAACAAACAAAAAAAAAAAAAAAAAAAAAAAAACCTAACCTAACCTAACCTAACCTAACCTAACCTAACCTAACCTAACCTAACCTAACCTAACCTAACCTAACCTAACCTAACCTAACCTAACCTAACCTAACCTAACCTAACCAGAAAAACCGACGGGAAGAACCACAACATAAAATAGGGAATAACTCGGGAGCGGTAGGAGATAGGGCAATTTTGACGTCACCCCGGTATATGGATATACTATCCATATACCGGCTTTGACTGCGCAGCCTTTAAAATTCGAAATTTGAAAAAATCCCGAAAAATAGACAAAATTTGTGAAAATCGGAAAAATTAAAAAGCCCGTATCTCAGAAACGGTGGATTTTTCGGGATTTTTAACAGCGGTCTTGTATACAAAGTATACAAGCCTTGCTCGGCGTAGTAAATTTTGTATATAAAAATAAAAAAAATTTTAAATTTGGATTTCTCCCCCCTAACTCCCCCCTCTCCCTCCGCTCTCGAGTTTTTCACTCAAAAAACGCTTTCTAGTTTTAGAAATTTATAAACTATATCCCCGCGACCAAATTGTAGAGACGGCTCTACATAGAGTCGGGAAAAAATTTTGTTTTTAAAAAATCGACTGCGACACTAGGATAAGTGACAGGGGCTCTCCTATTGGAAACCCCTCTTAGAAATAAGTGTTCTGACACGGCTACCACCCTTTTGGGGGTAGACCTTAGAATAAGTTTAGGATATAAAAATTGACGGCTGACACCCTTTTGGGACAGCCATTAGAATAAATTTAGGAATTTATAATAATTTAATTGACAATAATTCATAAAAAATTAATAATTAAGAATATTTCATTGTTTGTAAATTATTTGTAAATTATTTATTGACCTGTCTACTACCCTATTGGGAGTAGGCCTTAGATTAAGTATAGATATAAGACAAATTATTGTTAGTAAAAATATTATTAAAATTGACACGGCTACTACCCTATTGGGAGTAGACCTTAGGCTAAGTCTTTTAACTTATTAAATTCATCTGACAATCCTAATAGGCAAAATGTTGGGCATACGCACTCCACCAAAAACGGCACCTGCCATCAGGCGCAGTATAAATAAGTGGGAGGAGGCCTCCAGCCAGGCCCCTAGGGAAGCACAAGAAGAACCTCTGGCAGGGGGGAGGGGAGCGGGTAAGTCTCCTGCTCCCGCTCAAGCCAGGGAAAAAGAGGCAAAAAATTGCTACCTAAAGGCAATGGCGCACTTGGCGGAGTCCCGAAACATAAAAACCGAAATAAAAACAGGGGTACAGTCAGCTGTAAAGCGGCTGTACCAAATTGTAAAAGAAGCCGAAGAGGAGTTGGCGGGAGGCCCAACAAGAATAACAACTAAAACAAGAAACGAAAAAGACATGGAAGAAAATATATATGACAAGCTAAACAGACAAATTGAAAGATTGGAAACAGAAAATAGTAGGTTGGAGAAATGTAGGAAAGGAATAGAGGATCTGGCAAAAAAGAAAGATGAATGTGTCCTGGCCGAGATAAGGAAAGAGTTTGAGGAGAAGGAAAAGAAGGACATGGAGAGGCAAAACAACTGGGCTGCAAGTATGAAATCGTACGCCGAAGCGACGAAAGTAAATCTCGGTCAGGGCCAAAGCAACACAGAAGGCCCGGGGCAAAAACCTGCACTGCACTCGGTCGTGGTGGCGCCGAAGAACGCGACCGACACGGCAGAGGAAACGGTGCAGAACATCCGGCACTTGCTCAACGCGAAGGAGGAAGGTTGGCAAGTGCAAAAAATAAGAAAAGCGAGAGACGGGAAGGTAGTGGTGGGTTGCAGGACAGAGGAAGAGAGAAGAAAACTTAAAGAAAAACTGGGCACAGAAATGGAGGTAAAAGAAACTTCCAACAAAAACCCCCTTATTAAGATCAAAAACCTACTGACCTGCAACACCACCGAGGATATTGCCCGGGCCCTAAAGAACCAAAATAAGCATGTGACTGCGCACCTAGAGGAAAGAGAGCTGTGTATAACGGAGAAGTATAGAAGGAAGGCAAGAAACCCTCTGGAGAGCCACGTGGTCCTGCAGGTCACGCCTAAACTCTGGCAAGCTCTAACATCGGCTGGCAGGATACACGTGGACCTGCAGAGGGTTTGGGTAGAGGACCACTCCCCTCTGGTCCAATGCACAATGTGTCTGGGGTATGGGCATACCCGCAGAAACTGTAAAAAGGAGACAGAGGTGTGCAGTCACTGTGGAGGAGCCCACATGAGGGCCGATTGCCAGATCCTCGGGGAAGGAAAGCCTCCCAGCTGCGTAAACTGTAAAGCAATCAAAGGAAGAGACGCAGAGCATGGAGCCTTCAGCTAGAGCTGCCCAACCCGGCAGGGATGGGACAGGGCAGCGAGGCTGAGTTACGCGTACTGATAAAAAAGCCGAGGGCTCCAACATAATCACCGGCTTTCTCCTGGCACAGGCGAACCTAAGAAAAAAGAGAATCGCGAACCAGGAGTTTATAAAGGAAGCGGGGGGTAGGAAGGTAAAGATAGCACTACTCCAGGAACCGTACACAGGGGCCAATAAACAGATGGCAGAAAGCCCTATGTACAGAGAAGTGCAGTGCGTTCCCACAGGGAAGAAACCGGTGAAGGCGGCGGTACTTGTTTTCGACGAACATATCGAGGTCTCACAAGACAAATCACTCACCACCGAAAACATAGTGGCCGCCGTCCTGAGAACGGACAAGTGGGAACTAGGGGTTATATCAGTGTACTTCGAAGGCGATGAACCCATCGAACCATACCTCGTACAGTTAAGAAGCTTCACGAGAAAGTTAAAAACCAAGATGGTATTGATTGGAGGGGACGTGAACGCATGGAGTGAGTGGTGGGGGAGCCGGAACGAAGACACAAGAGGAAAGGAACTACGAGGGTTCCTTGATGAAGAGGGGCTGAGCATCTTAAATTGTGGAAACACACCCACCTTCGACACCGTTAGAGGGGGCCGTAGATACACGAGTACAGTCGACATCACAGTATGTACAACGGCTCTCCTCAGCAAGGTAACGAAATGGTGGGTTGACACATCAATTACCAGTTCGGATCACAACACAATATTTATGACTACAGCCCTTCAAAAACCCCAAACGCACACCCTACCGAAGACGACCCGCAAATACAAAACAAAAAACGCAGACTGGGAGGATTTTAAAGAGAAAATAAAAACGGAATTGACACAACAAGGATTAGACAAAGGAACGATAAAAGAACTGGACACCAAGGCCAGGGTCAACAACGCAGTAACGAAATATACAAACATAATAATAAAAGCCGCCGAGAAGCATATCCCCAAACTGAAACAAAGAAAGAAAAGCTTCGAACCACCCTGGTGGAACAAGGAAATAGAGGCCCTTAAGAAGGACATGGTAAGGAAAAAGAAAAGGATCTCATACGCAGCTCCAAGGAGGAGAGAGTGCGTAGTAACTGCCTACCTGGAGGCAAAAAAGATGTAGGAAGAAGAGATCGAAAGGGCTCAAAAGGAAGGGTGGAAGAAATTGTGCACGAAGCAAGAAGGGGAGAGCTTATGGGACAGAATATATAAAGTAATAAGAAAGGCGGAAGGGATCAGGGAAGACACCACGCTAATAGAGAAGGGCATTTCGTTGAACTCCGAAGAATCGGTTCAGCTGCTAGCACAGAAATTCTTCCCGCCTGACAATTGTGAGTTGGATGATGACATCCACCAAAGAATAAGGAGCACGGTAGAGGAAATGACTAGTAGCTTACGGGGAAGTAGTGCTGATGAAGTGCCAATCACAATGGCGGAGCTCATCAGTACTGCTCGAAGCTTCAACCCGAGGAAGGCCCCGGGTGCCGACGGACTCACTGCGGATATCTGCTGCGCAGCTATCACGGCGAATCCGGAGGTTCCCCTGGCCATCTTTAATAAATGCCTCGAAGTTGGATGCTTCCCTGATCTATGGAAGGAATGCACGATAGTGGTACTGAGGAAGCCAGGAAAGGAAGACTACACGGCCGCCAAATCCTACCGTCCGATAGGCCTCTTGCCAGTCATGGGGAAGATACTAGAAAAGGTAATGATAAACAGAATTAGACACAGCCTACTCCCCAAGATGAGCAGGAGGCAGTATGGATTCATGCCAGGAAAGAGCACGGAGGATGCCCTCTACGATATCCTGACGAAAGCGAGAAGCCACATCGAAAACAAAGAGATAGTGTTGATGGTGTCGCTAGATATCGAGGGGGCTTTCGACAACGCATGGTGGCCAGCTATCAAGTACCAACTATCAAAGAAAGACTATCCCAAACAATTGAGACTAGTTGTGGAGGACTATTTTAAAGGCAGGAAGGTGGTGGTACGCTACGCAAACAGAGAGCATGTGAGGCGACCTGAAAAGGGATGCATTCAGGGCTCGATTAGCGGCCCCACCTTCTGGAACATCCTGCTCGACCCACTACTGGTCGAACTGGAAGAGGACGGGACTTATGCACAGGCTTTCGCAGACGATGTGGTGCTGCTGTTCAGCGGAACAGACACGCACTCCATCGAAAATCGAGCAAACGTAGCCCTCGAGTACGTGAGAAAGTGGGGTATCGAGAACAAGCTCAACTTCGCGCCACAAAAAACCAAGGCAATGGTCCTGACGCGAAGGTTGAAGTACGATACCCCTAAAATACGGATGAACGGACAAGATATAGATATAGAGAAGGAGATAAAACTACTGGGATTGATAATAGACGGAGGGCTTACGTTCAATAAGCATGTGCATAATGTCACCAGAAAAGCGGCAGACATATATAAAAAAGTCTCGAGAATGGCGAAGCTGGAATGGGGAATGACGGGAGACATGGTATTCCAGGTATACCAAGCCGTCATAGAGCCGATAGTAACATACGCGTCGGCAGCCTGGGCACCGACAGTAAAGAAAATATGCACAAGGAAAAAACTGGAGACGGTGCAACGGGCCTTTGGACAAAAAATAGCAAAAACGTACAGGACGGCATCGCTAAATTCCGCGACGCTATTGGCGGGGATACTGCCCCTCGACCTCAGGGTGGAAGAAGCCGCCGCGATGTTTGAGGCCAGAAGGGTGTCATCCCCGTTCATACGCGAAGGAGACCGGATTGAGCATGCCGTACCTGCTATAGAACAACCCCATCCTGCGGAAAGACCAGAGATAAGCTTCGCCATCACAACTGACCCTGGCCAAATACAAAACGACAACATAGCGGCTATATACACGGACGGGAGCAAGACAGAGAAGGGAGTTGGAGCGGCTTGGACTAAATGGGAGGGAGGTAGAGAACGAAAATGGAAGAAGATAAAGATGGCCCCTTACTGCACCGTGTATCAAGCAGAGCTGGCGGCTCTCGTCGGTGCAGTGAGGGAGGCGACGGTGGCGGGTACTGACGTAAACATCTGCAGCGACTCGAGGTCCTCGCTCGAGGCCATCGCGGGTGGACGCTCTCGGAACCCCCGAGTAGTCGAGATCCGCAGCCACCTGGTGGAGAGCCGAATAAAGGGCCAAAACATAAGACTCCACTGGGTGAAAGCGCACGTCGGCACGGAGGGGAACGAGAGGGCGGACGAACTCGCGAGGGCCGCTGCGGAGACCTCTAAGGTCAAAGCAGTCCACGTAGAGTACCCGCTATCGTTCATAAGGAAAGAAGTTAGACGAAAAACTATCGAAGAATGGGACAGACGTTATAGAGAAGGGACTACAGGCGGAACGACAAAGCTTTTTCTAAAAGATGTTGCAAGTGCATACAAACAATTAAGAGAAGCAAGATTTAGCCCTGAAATGGCACAGATACTCACAGGCCACGGGCCTTTTGCCGAGTACCTGTGCCGTTTCAAATTAAAAGAAACACCGGAATGCGAGTGCGACAGCGGGGTGGAACAAACCATCCCGCATTTACTTACAGAGTGCCCCATTTTTGCCTCCTCCAGATGCGACCTGGAACAGATGACAGGCATGGTGGTCAGTCTTGAAGGATTGCCCGACATGCTGGCCTGTTACAGATCGCAACTGGAGGAATTTTGCTTAAAAATAATAAAGAGAACCGCCAAATTTAATGGAAGTAAGGGAGGGGCGGGGACCGCGAGGCGGCCGGCGCCCACTTGCTAATGGGTATCATAAAGATACTCACGGATAAGTGAACCTGCCCGCCTCGCGGGCCACGTCTCAGGATAGATATGGAAAGAAAATTAGATAAGTTGGAATATTGTAAAGGAATATTTAAAAAAAAAGTTGTAATTGAAACTCTGATCTGTACAAAACCTAATAAAAATTAAAGCTGTGTTTTAAATTATTTAGAGGATGAATGTGAGAAAGGACGGATGGGTAGCTTAGACAACGCCCCCGGCGATAAAGTAGCCGGGGAAGGTAGGCCTATTAGGTGCTTATTTAATAAAAAAAAAAAAAAAAAAAAAAAAAAAACCTAACCTAACCTAACCTAACCTAACCTAACCTAACCTAACCTAACCAGTCGCAGTCAGTCACAGTCGAACCGCCGTTCAAAACGGTCAGGAAACGTGTCGCTCCGCAATTAAAAAATCTAATAAATAGGTTTTTTGTCGCGAACAAAACAGTGTCATATATCGTTGTACGCGTCTTGCGACGGCAAATCCAGATATATAAATTACTTAATTATTGTTACATAAAAAGTGAATAGAAAGTGACTAAAAAGTGAAAAAACACTAAAAGTTACAAGAAATCAGTGTAAAAGTGCATGCGGCGTGCGATACAGATCTATGACCCCTATATTGTTTGGTATTGCTGGATGCGCCTTATCAAACCGCATCTAACAAGGTTAGTTCCAGATTTTTAACCCTCAAATTGAAGGAGAAAATAAGGAAAAACAAAAAAGGGGCGTGACTACTGACGAGCGAAAAAGAGCTTTGCCCCACAAGTGCAATACACCAAAAAACGCATCTCAGTGAGACGAGAAGATTGGTGTATCGCTCTTAAATATCGGGCAGGAGGAAAAATTTTAAAATAGAAATAACTGAAATAACCTATCAAAAAATTAATCAAAAGCATATTACGCAAAAACTAAAGCGACGACCCCCAAATTAAAAATCGAATCTAGATAGATATTAAAAAGCTGAATCGTTTGAGGGGTTGAACGGATTTTTTGAGTTGAAAAGAAAAAAGTAAATAAACAAAAACATAAAAACCACGTGTAACGTGGTCAGGGATCCCGAGGGATATTGAAGACGTGCAATACATCATTGGAAAGCTCCCGTCGAGTGCAGCAAACAGCCGTTTCGTACGTCGAAATCGAGTCAGCGGTTGCGGAGAAAAGCCGACGGGAAGACATACATCAGAAAACAGGGAATAACTCGGGAACGGTAGGAGATAGGGCTTTTTTGACGTCACCCCGGTATATGGATATATATCCATATACCGGCTTTGACAGCGCAACCTGAACACATGTTAATATATTTTTAAAATTTTTAAATTCCGAAATTTACAAAAATCCCGAAAAATTGACAAAATTTATCAAAATCGGAAATCTAAAAAAGCCCGTATCTCAGAAACGGTGCGTTTTTCGGGATTTTTGACAGCAGTCTTGTATACAAGTCTTGCTCCCCGCGTTAAGTTTTATATATAGACATAAAAAAATTTTAAATTGTAAATTCTCCCCCACAACTCCCCCCTCTCCCTCCGTTCACGAGTTTTTCACCCATAAAACGTACTCTAGAGTTAGAAATTTATAATATAAATCCCTGCGACCTGATTGTACCAATAGGAACTCACCGGCCTTCGAGGGAACAAAAATTTTTCAAAAAATTTTCTTAGAATATATATTCCCCTCACTTTTCCAAAAATATTAGGATTATATAAAAATAGAAGAAAGCAAGAGACGAAACAGGGAGAAAACCGCGCTCAGATCGGAGCACGGACGCGGGAACTGCGGCCGTTTTTCACTTAGGCGGCCATTTTGTCCGCCATCTTAAAAAAGTTTCAAACGGGATAGTTTTGGCCGGGATTTTCTCCACTGGAAAGGCCGGGAGACTGGGATCCGGAAAGTTGTCAAAAATAAGAGCCGACTCTACATACCCGGTTTTCGTACTTAACGGGTCGAGAACGAGGCGCTGGTCACAACAGTGAAAACCCGCCTCTCCTCCGACCAAAATTAAAGAAATTAACCAAATATTACAAATTGACGGCCATTTTGTCCGCCATTTTGAAAAAATTAAAATCGGAATATCTCGGGAACTACTGAACCGATTTTACCAAGAGTCATATCAAATCAAAGGACTCAAACAGCTTGATCGGCCTGGGTGGTAGAGACGGCTCTACATAGAGTCGAAAAAATTTTTTGTGTAAAAAAATTCGACTGTGACACTAGGTTAAGTGACAGGGGCTCTCCTTTTGGAAACCCCTATTAGATATAAGTAATTTGACACGGCTACCACCCTTTTGGGGGTAGACCTTAGAATAAGTTTAGGACATAATAACTGACGGCTGCCACCCCTTTTGGGACAGCCATTAGAATAAGTTTAAGAATTTAAATCGACAATCTTTTAACACTTTAGAAAAATTAATAATTAAGAATATTTTATTGATTGTTTATATTATTTATTGACCTGTCTACTACCCTATTGGGAGTAGATCTTAGATTAAGTATAGTTTTAAGACAATTATTGTAAATAAAAATATTATTAAAATTGACACGGCTACTACCCTATTGGGAGTAGACCTTAGGTTAACTCTTTTAAATTATTAAATAAATATTGACAATCCTAATAGGCAAAATGTTGGGCATACGCACTCCGCCAAAAAGTCAAACAACGGCACCTGCCATCAGGCGCAGCATAGATAAGTGGGAGGAGGCCTCCAGCCAGGCCCCTAAGGCAGCAAAAGAAGATCCTCTGGCTGGGGCGGGTGGAGGAGGTAAGTCACCTGCTCCCGCTCAAGCCAGGGAAAAAGAGGCTAAAAACTGCTATCTAAAAGCAATGGCGCACTTGGCGGAGTCCCGCAACATAAAAACTGATATTAAAACAGGGGTACAGTCAGCTGTGAAGCGGCTGTACCAAATCGTAAAAGAAGCCGAAGAAGAGTTGGCGGGCGGCCCAACAAGAGTCTCAACAAAATTAAGAAATGGAAAAGACAAAGAAACCGAAATATATGACAGATTAGATAGGCAAATCGAAAGATTAGAGGCAGAAAACAGCAAGCTGGAGAAATGCAGAAAAGAAATAGAGGATCTGGCAAAAAAGAAAGAAGAAGGTATCCTGACCGAGATAAGGAAAGAGTTTGAGGAGAAGGAAAAGAAGGACATGGAAAGGCAAAACAACTGGGTAGTAAGCATGAAGTCGTACGCCGAAGCGACAAAAGTAAATCTCGGTCAGGGCCAAAACAACACAGAAGGCCCGGGTCAAAAACCTGCACTGCACTCTGTCGTGGTGGCGCCGAAGAACGCGACCGACACGGCAGAGGAGACGATGCAGAATATCCGGCACTTGCTCAACGCGAAGGAGGAAGGTTGGCAAGTGCAAAAAATAAGAAGAGCGAGAGACGGGAAGGTAGTGGTGGGTTGTAGGACAGAGGAAGAGAGGAGGAAACTTACAGAAAAACTGGGAAGAGAAATGGAGGTGAAAAATACTATAAACAAAAACCCTCTCATAAGAATTAAAAATGTACTGACCTGCAATACCACCGAGGATATTGCCCGGGCCATACGGAACCAAAACAAGCATGTGACTGCGCACCTAGAGGAACGTGAGCTGTGTATAACGGAGAAGTATAGAAGGAAGGCAAGAAACCCTCTGGAGAGCCACGTGGTCCTGCAGGTCACGCCTAAACTCTGGCAAGCTCTAACATCGGCTGGCAGGATACACGTGGACCTGCAGAGGGTTTGGGTAGAGGACCAATCCCCTCTGGTCCAATGCACAATGTGTCTGGGGTATGGGCATACCCGCAGAAACTGTAAAAAGGAGACAGAGGTGTGCAGTCACTGTGGAGGAGCCCACATGAGGGCCGATTGCCAGATCCTCGGGGAAGGAAAGCCTCCCAGCTGCGTAAATTGTAGAGGAGTAAAGGGAAGAGATGCGGAACACGGAGCCTTCAGCCAGAGCTGTCCAACACGGCAGGGGTGGGACAAAGCGGCGAGGCTAAGTTACGCTTATTGTTAAAAAAGCCGAGGGCACAAACATAAATACCGGCTTTCTCCTGGCACAAGCGAACCTTAGGAAGAAGAGAATCGCGAACCAGGAGTTTATTAAGGAAGCGGGGGGTAGGAACGTAAAAATAGCACTACTCCAGGAACCGTACATAGGGGCCAGTAAACAGATGGCAGAAAGCCCTATGTACAGAGTAGTGCAGTGCGTACCCACAGGGAAGAAACCGGTGAAGGCGGCGATACTTGTTTTCGACGAACACATCGAGGTCTCGCAAGACAAAACACTCATCACGGAAAACATAGTGGCTGCCGTCCTGAGAACGGAAATGTGGGAACTAGGGGTAATTTCAGTGTACTTCGAAGGCGATGAACCCATCGGACCATACCTCGAACAGCTAAGAAGCTTCACGAAAATGTTAAAAACCAAGATGGTATTAATTGGAGGGGACGTGAATGCGTGGAGCGAATGGTGGGGGAGCCGGAACGAAGACACAAGAGGAAAGGAATTACGAGGGTTCCTTGATGAAGAGGGGCTGAGCATTTTAAATTGTGGAAACACACCCACCTTCGACACTGTGCGAGGGGGCCGTAGATACACGAGTGCAGTCGACATCACAGTATGCACAACGGCTCTCCTCAGTAAGGTAACGAAATGGTGGGTTGATACTTCAATTACCAGTTCGGACCACAACACAATTTTTATGACTACAGCCCTTCTAAAACCCCAAACGCACACCCTACCGAAGACGACCCGCAAATACAAAACAAAAAACGCAGACTGGGAGGAACTTAAAGAGGAAATAAAAACGGACCTGACACAGCAAGGACTAGACACAGGAACGATAAAAGAACTGGACACTAAGGCCAGGGTCAACAATGTAGTAAAGAAATATACACACATAATTATAAAAGCCGCCGAGAAACATATCCCCAAACTAAAACCAAGAAAGAAGAGCTTCAAACCACCCTGGTGGAACAAGGAGATAGAGGCCCTTAAGAAAGACATGGTAAGAAAAAAGAAAAGGATCTCTTACGCAGCTCCCAGAAGGAGAGAGTGCGTAGTAACTGCCTACCTGGAGGCAAAAAAGATGTACGAAGAAGAGATCGAAAGGGCTCAAAAGGAAGGGTGGAAGAAATTGTGCACGAAGCAAGAAGGGGAGAGCTTATGGGACAGAATATATAAAGTAATAAGAAAGGCGGAAGGGATCAGGGAAGACACCACGCTAATAGAGAAGGGCATTTCGTTGAACTCCGAAGAATCGGTGCAGCTGCTAGCACAGAAATTCTTCCCGCCTGACAATTGTGAGTTGGATGATGACATCCACCAAAGAATAAGGAGCACGGTAGAGGAAATGACTAGTAGCTTACGGGGAAGTAGCGCTGATGAAGTGCCAATCACAATGGCGGAGCTCATCAGTACTGCTCGAAGCTTCAACCCGAGGAAGGCCCCGGGTGCCGACGGACTCACTGCGGATATCTGCTGCGCAGCTATCACGGCGAATCCGGAGGTTCCCCTGGCCATCTTTAATAAATGCCTCGAAGTGGGATGCTTCCCTGATCTATGGAAGGAATGCACGATAGTGGTACTGAGGAAGCCAGGAAAGGAAGACTACACGGCCGCCAAATCCTACCGTCCGATAGGCCTCTTGCCAGTCATGGGGAAGATACTAGAAAAGGTAATGATCAACAGAATTAGACACAGCCTACTCCCCAAGATGAGCAGGAGGCAGTATGGATTCATGCCAGGAAAGAGCACGGAGGATGCCCTCTACGATATCCTGACGAAAGCGAGAAGCCACATCGAAAACAAAGAGATAGTGTTGATGGTGTCGCTAGATATCGAGGGGGCTTTCGACAACGCATGGTGGCCAGCTATCAAGTACCAACTATCAAGGAAAGACTGTCCCAAACAATTGAGACTAGTAGTGGAGGACTATTTTAAAGGCAGGAAGGTGGTGGTACGCTACGCAAACAGAGAGCATGTGAGGCGACCTGAAAAGGGATGCATTCAGGGCTCGATTAGCGGCCCCACCTTCTGGAACATCCTGCTCGACCCACTACTGGTCGAACTGGAAGAGGACGGGACTTATGCGCAGGCTTTCGCAGACGATGTGGTGCTGCTGTTCAGCGGAACAGACACGCACTCCATCGAAAATCGAGCAAACATAGCCCTCGAGTACGTGAGAAAGTGGGGTATCGAGAACAAGCTCAACTTCGCGCCACAAAAAACCAAGGCAATGATCCTGACGCGAAGGTTGAAGTACGATACCCCAATAATAAGGATGAACGGACAGGACATAGCTATAGAGAAAGAAATAAAACTGCTTGGATTGACAATAGACGGAGGGCTCACGTTCAACAAGCATGTGCATAATGTCACCAGAAAAGCGGCAGACATATACAAAAAAGTCTCGAGAATGGCGAAGCTGGAATGGGGAATGACGGGAGACATGGTATTCCAGGTATACCAAGCCGTCATAGAGCCGATAGTGACATACGCGTCGGCAGCCTGGGCACCGACAGTAAAGAAAATGTGCACAAAGAAAAAACTGGAGACGGTGCAACGGGCCTTCGGACAGAAGATCGCAAAAACGTACAGGACGGCATCGCTAAATTCCGCGACGTTATTGGCGGGGATACTGCCCCTCGACCTCAGGGTGGAAGAAGCCGCCGCGATGTTTGAGGCCAGAAGGGGGTCATCCCCGTTTATACGCGAAGGAGACCGGATTGAGCGTGCCGTACCTGCTATAGAACAACCCCATCCTGCGGAAAGACCAGATATAAGCTTCGCCATCACAACTGACCCTGGCCAAATACAAAACGAAAACACAGCGGCCATATACACAGACGGGAGCAAGACAGAGAAGGGAGTCGGAGCGGCTTGGACCAAATGGGAGGGAGGTAGAGAACGAAAATGGAAGAAGATAAAGATGGCCCCTTACTGCACCGTGTATCAAGCAGAGCTGGCGGCTCTCGTCGGTGCAGTAAGGGAGGCGACGGCGGCGGGTACTGACGTGAACATCTGCAGCGACTCGAGGTCCTCGCTCGAGGCCATCGGGGGCGGACGCTCTCGGAACCCCCGAGTAGTCGAGATCCGCAGCCACCTGGTGGAGAGCCGAAAAAAGGGCCAAAACATAAGACTCCACTGGGTGAAAGCGCACGTCGGCACGGAGGGGAACGAGAGGGCGGACGAACTCGCGAGGGCCGCTGCGGAGACCTCTAAGGTCAAAGCAGTCCACGTAGAGTACCCGCTATCGTTCATAAGGAAAGAAGTTAGACGAAAAACTATCGAAGAATGGGACAGACGTTATAGAGAAGGGACTACAGGCGGAACGACAAAGCTTTTTCTAAAAGATGTTGCAAGTGCATACAAACAATTAAGAGAAGCAAGATTTAGCCCTGAAATGGCACAGATCCTCACAGGCCACGGGCCTTTTGCCGAGTACCTGTGCCGTTTCAAATTAAAAGAAACACCTGAATGCGAGTGCGACAGCGGGGTGGAACAAACCATCCCGCATTTACTTACAGAGTGCCCCATTTTTGCCTCCTCCAGATGCGACCTGGAACAGATGACAGGCATGGTGGTCAGTCTTGAAGGACTGCCCGACATGCTGGCCTGTTACAGATCGCAACTGGAGGAATTTTGCTTAAAAATAATAAAGAGAACCGCCAAATTTAATGGAAGTAAGGGAGGGGCGGGGACCGCGAGGCGGCCGGCGCCCACTTGCTAATGGGTATCATAAAGATACTCACGGATAAGTGAAGGCTGCCCGCCTCGCGGGCCACGTCTCAGGATAGATATGGAAAGAAAATTAGATAAGTTGGAATATTGTAAAGGAATATTTTAAAAAAGTTGTAATTGAAACTCTGATCTGTACAAAACCTAATAAAAATTAAAGCTGTGTTTTAAATTATTTAGAGGATGAATGTGAGAAAGGACGGATGGGTAGCTTAGACAACGCCCCCGGCGATAAAGTAGCCGGGGAAGGTAGGCCTATTAGGTGCTTTACAAAAAAAAAAAAAAAAAAAAAAAAAAAAACCAGTCGCAGTCGAACCGCCGCCCTGATCGGTCAGAAAGCGTGCCGCTCCGCCTTTGAAATATCGTAAAAATAGGTTTTTCGAAGTGAATTAAACAGTGAAATACGTCATCTGACGCGTCTCGCGACGGTGAATTTAGTGATATATAACACGTGTTTTAAAAATTTCAAAACAGTGCCAAAAAGTGTGAAAAACATTAAAAACAATAAAAATTTTACACAAAAGTGCGTGCGGCAAGAAATTTAAAGCGACGACCTACCGTTATTTTTACACGGTCAGAAAGAGGCTGTCAAGCCGCTTCTTTTGACATATCACTCAGATTTTTGTGATTAAAAAATCTAGAGAAAAATTGAAAAGAAGAAAATACCACGTGGCACGTGGTCACAGAAAGAAGCAAAAATTGAAGAAACAAAAACCACCATCAGAAGCGCCGCAAAAATCTGCATAAGGCGGAGGCTTTGGTCTTCCACCTTCTCAAGGGGAAAATTTTTTATTGAGGTATAACCACATCTGAAAAAGGTTATACACCTTTGAAGAAGAATAGCTCGAGAACAAGATCGAGGACCCCAGCCGTTCTGCACATCATCAGAAGCGCCGCGCGGAGATCTATTTAAAGGTACCAATCTCAGATTTTTCCCTCAAAAACTGAGGCCCCTGGAAAAAATTTTCTCCGGACCACGTGGCACGTGGTCGGAGATCCCGCCAATTTTTTGCACCGCGGATAGGCTCATCGGATAGATCTCGACGAGCCTGTCATTTTGATATATTCGTATAAAAAATTTGATCTATATTGGCGGCTTCAGAGGCCCGGGAATAAAAAGGGGGAAAAGTGCGGGATAACTCGGGAACGGTGCATTTTAGCGCGTTTTTAAGGTCAGATCCAGTATACGTAGTATACTGGGTTTTGACCGCCGGTTCAAACCCTACCGGAAACTATACTCACAAAATTTTTAAAATAATTTTCAAAATTTAATTAATAAAATAATTAATAAATTATAGTAGTATCAAATTTAGATAAAACGGTGCACGCTAGGTTAAAAATAATATCATTTTCGGCCTAATTAGGGTAAAAAAGGGTTATAGGGACGTGTCGCGTGCACTGTACCTTGGACCCCCCCCCCTCGCCCTACTACCTCACCCCCTGGGGATGAAAAATTGCAACCTCACGGAACATATACGTGTGACGGCTCTTTCGACTCCCCGCAAAAAGCAAAGTCGACTGAGTACGTTTACAGCGCACTCAAGCACACGTACACACAGTTATCACACACAAACACACTAAGACACAATTCACACATAAACACACAAGTGTGACGGCTCGTTCAACTCCTCGTGACTCGGGAAGAAGATTGCGGCTGTCCATTTCTACATTCGAGTTAACACACACACACACCGGCATACACACATACAAATACACGTCCAGGAACTCAAGTGTAGCACCTTATTCGACTCCGCTGATTGCAGCGGATCCTCCGAACAGGTGCACACGTGCTACGGCACACAAACACACACACACACACACATACACACACATACAAACAAGGCAAGGTCAGGCGGTCCTTTCGCGCGCTTTTATTAAAACAAGTGATACACCGCTCCCGAAGGTACCAGGACTGTGATATTAGGTTAAGTGACAGGGGTTCTCCTTTTGGAAACCCCTCTTAGATATAAGTGTTCTGACACGGCTACCACCCTTTTGGGGGTAGACCTTAGAATAAGTTTTAAGAGATAACAATTGACGGCTGCCACCCTTTTGGGACAGCCATTAGAATAAGTTTTATAAAAAAGTCCTTGTTTGTACCATTTGTGCCTTAAAATTATTTATTGACCCGCATATTTTATTTGTGACACAGTTTTAATTTACACTGAATTTAAATTATATATAGACCCGTCTACTTCCCTAGTGGGAGTAGACTTAAGCTAGAGCTATCATCTAAGACCAGCAATTGTATATATAAAAAAAGATTAAATTATATTCGACACGGCTACTACCCTATTGGAGTAGACCCTAGCATAAGTCTTAAAATTTTTTAAGTTTAACAATTGCAGATTATACTGTAAATAGACACTGACAACAGTTAAAAAACTATTAAACAAGGACAACCACCCTATTGGTGGCCCTATTAGCTCATAAGAAAAGTCTACGTCTATCTGGAAATTGAATAAATTAATTAGCCTACCAAAATATAAATAAATCACTTATTCCTAATCCAAACCCACTAAACAAAATGTTTGCGATGAGAACACCAAAAAAACGTCGAACCTCCGTGACACCAGACAGAGACCTAGAGAGCACTTCTGCAATGGCGAGCGGAATGCAGACACAAAGAGACAGTAAAGTAAGAAAAAGCATAGACCAGTGGGAGGGGACAACAGTGGATGCGCAAGTAGGAGAGAAAGGAAAAGAGTGCAAAGAATATAAGAGCCGCACAATGGAAGCATTGGCGCAAAGGCAGAGCGTAACAAAACACCTGAGTCTGTCTAGAAATATAAAGGGAGAAATAAAAACAGCGATTACGGAGGCAGTCAAAAAACTATATGAACTCGTAAAGGAAATAGAAGCGGAGTCAAAGTTAAAGAAAGAGGAAATACCGATAAACAAAACCTACAACATAGACGGCGGAAGTAAATCGAGAAGTACATCAAATGCCGACCTAAGTAAACTGGAAGAACAGATAAAACGGATGGAAAAAGAGAATGATAGGATGGAGGAAACTAGCAAACGATTGAAAGAGGAAGTAGACGCTCTTAAAGCTCCTGACGGAAAACAAGGAAACGGGGAAGTGGTAGAGGAAATAAAGAAGGAATTGAGAGAGTACAGAAAGGAGGAGGAAGAAAGGGAAAGAAGAATAATGACGTATGCGGAAGCAGCAGCAACAGAGCGCAGGAACGCCAAAACCCACCGAGGCGAAACGAATAAAAATACGCTCAAACGAGAGGAAATGCACTCTATAATAATTAAATCGACAGGAATGGAAACGAGCGGCGAACTACTGGAGCGAATTCGGAACACAGTGGATGCCAAGAGCACAGGATTAAACGTAGACAAGATAAGAAAGGTAAAAGACCAAAGAGTGGTGATAGGATGTACCACACTGGAGCGATTGGGGAAAATAACGGACCGTCTAAGCACCGAAAAAACTTTTATAGTGGAGGCGGCAACCACCAAAGACCCGCTGGTCGTCCTAAGGGATGTGATAAAATCCCACACAGACGATGAAGTAATAAACGCACTAAAAAACCAAAATCAAAATATCTTTAAAGATTTAAAAGAAGAGATAAGGTTAGCGGTGAAATACAGGAGACGTGCAAGGAACCCGCACAATGAAAATATAATACTACAGGTCTCTCCGTGCGTATGGAAGGAGCTGACAGCAGCGGGCAGAGCCCACATCGACTTCCAACGAGTGGCTGTGCTCGATCAGTCGCCTCTGATGCAGTGCTCCAAATGCCTGGGGTACGGTCATGGCAGGAAACACTGCACGGAGGAGGGAACGACCTGCTTCCACTGCGGGGAAGCACATCTGAAAATCGACTGTCCGAAGTATAAGGAAGGGGCAACACCGACATGCATAAACTGCAAAAAAGCGCATGCTACCCAAGCTTCGCACAATACTAACGACCCGGAGTGCCCAATAAGGAAACGCATGGAATACATAGCAAGAAGTAGAGTGGCATACTGTTAACGCTATAGTGGAACTAAAAACAATCAAGGTAATACAAGCAAACCTACAGAGGGCCAAAATTGCCACCGAAGAGCTGATAATGGAAGCCCGGAAGCGCCAAACAGCAGTGGCTCTTATTCAAGAACCATACGTCGGATTAAAAGGCAAAATGAAGGAATATAAGGGTGCCAATGTGTACCAGAATGCAGACACGGTGGGAGGAACCAATAAGGCGGCAATTGTAGTGTTCGATGATTCCATCGAGGTACTGCAATATCCAGAAGTCACAACAAAGAATGTGGTGCCCAGCGGTCTAAAAACAGCCAGAGGCGTGGTGCACTTGGTATCCTTTTACATCGAACCCAAACCGAAACCGACAAGACCGGTCCTGGAAGAAATAGGAAAAGAGGTTAAGACACTCCAGGACAAAGCAGTAATAGGAGGGGATGTAAATGCGAGCAGCTCATGGTGGGGCAGCAAAGCCACCAACGACAGAGGTGAGGAAGTCGAGGCGAGTCTTGATAGTATGAGCATGGAAGTCGTAAACCAGGGCGGAGAATACATATTCGACAGAGGAAACACAAGTTATACCAGTCGTGTTGATATCACCGCTGTCGCTCATGACCTTCTCGCACATACTGAGGAGTGGAGAGTTGATCATGATGTGACAGGCTCTGATCACAACGCTCTCACATTTAAAATAAAAATAGAGTTCACACATAAAGTACACGTTGCCAGCACGACAAGGGTATACAACGTGAGGAAGGCTAACTGGACCCATTTTCGTGAGAAAATCAGCCAGTTGCTTTCTGAACGCAATCTCTCAATAGAACACGTAAACAGTACACACTCAACACAAGATTTGGAAAATACACTCACACACTACACAAACATCATCACAGAGGCATGCAACACACACATACCAAAAATTAAAAAACGAAAAATACCAACTTCCCCTCCCTGGTGGTCCGAAACACTCTACCTAATGAAAAAAGACGTCGCCACAAAGAAGCGTAAAATACGAAACGCAGCTCCAGCCCGCCGTACCGTGGTCTTTTAAAAGTAGGGAGCATAGTTAATGATAGAAATCATTAAAAGTGTATGATATTTTGTCAAAATGAAATTGTGAAGAATAATTAAAAATAGAAATAGTAAAAATATTTATAGTATTCTTAAAATTGTATTGAAATGTGATTCCGAATGATAATTATAAAATTGTATAGTGTGTCTTGAAAAATTGTATAATGTATCTTGAAAAATTGTATAATGTATCTTGAAAAATTGCATAATGTATCTTGAAAAATTGTATAATGTATCTTGAAAAATTGTATAATGTATCTTGAAAAATTGTATGACTGTTGTAAGTATAATTCTGAATAATAAAAAAAAAAATACAGAAACGAATAAACCACAGTATCAGATTTCCCACGGCCCGGAATTGCCCAATGTCCGGGGGTAGGCTATTAGGAATAATAAAAAATAAAAAAAAATAAAAAAAAAACCTAACCTAACCTAACCTAACCTAACCTAACCTAACCTAACCTAACCTAACCTAACCTAACCTAACCTAACCTAACCTAACCTAACCTAACCTAACCTAACCTAACCTAACCTAACCTAACCTAACCTAACCTAACCTAACCTAACCTAACCTAACCTAACCTAACCTAACCGGTGGGACAAAGCGGCGAGGCTGAGCTACGCGTATTGTTAAAAAGCCAAGGGCGCAAACAAAATTGGAGATGAAAAGACGACCCGCAAAATAAAAAACGCAGACTGGGAGGAAACTACGTTAATAGGAAAGCGCATTTCTTGGAGCTTCGAACAATCGGTGCAGTTACTGACACAAAAATTCTTCTCGCCTAAAAATTTTGAGTTGGATGATGACATCCTTCAAAAAATAAGGAGAGCGAAAGAGGAAAGGATCAGTAGCTTGCGGAGGAGTAGCGCTGATGAAGTGCCAATTACAAGGGCGGAGCTCATCGGCGCTGCTCGAAGTTCCAACGCGAGGAGGGTCCCGGGTTCCGACGGACTCGCTGCTAATATCTGCTGCGAAGCTATTACGGCGAACCCGGAGGTCCCCCTGACCATCCTTATCCCACACCTAGTCAGAGAATGCCCAATACTTGCCTCCTCCAGGTGCGACCCGGAACAGATTACAGGTATGGCGATCAGCCTTGGGGGACTGCCCGACATGCTGGCTTGTAACGGATCGCAGCTGGAGGACTTTTTGCTCATAAATTACAGAAAGAATATCAATGGAAGAAAAGCCGGGGCGGGGACCGCGAGGCGGCCGGCGCCCACTTGCTAATGGGTATTATGAGGATACTCACGGAAAAGTAAAGGCTGCCCGCCTCGCGGGCCACGTCTCAGGATAGAAATGAGAAGAAAATTAGATAAGAAAGAAAATTGTATAGGAATATTTAAAGGTTGTAATTGTAAACTTGATCTGTGCAAAACCTAATAAAATTTACTACTGTGTTGTCAATTATTAAGAGGACGGATGCGAGAAAGGAAGTGTAGCTTAGACAACGGCCCCGGCGATAAAGTAGCCGGGGGAGGTAGGCCTATTAGGTGCAAAAAAAAAAAAAAAAAAAAAAAAAAAAAAAAAAAAAAAACCTAACCTAACCTAACCTAACCTAACCTAACCTAACCAGTCCGCGTCCAGACGCCAAGTAAAACGGTCGACCTCACGTCGCTCCGCGCTCTTAAAAAGTTTAAATTCGATTTTAAAAATAGTTGCAGTGCAGTGACAGTATCAATTCATATATCAGTAGATGCGGAAAAATCCGCTCTATCTTTAAGTGTAAATTTCATTTTAAAAAGTTTTAATTTTATATTTTTTTTTAGTAAAAAACTGTTAAAAACTTAGTTTTTGGAAAATTAAAAATAGTTACAGTGCTTCAAAAATTGTTTTTAGTGTCTCATTGTGTAGATCTAAGGCGCACATTTCGACCTACTTTTGGAGGATAAGGGTGCAGAATTAAGGAAACCACCACCCAAAAACCGGTAAAACTCGAATAACTTTTAAGCAAGATCAACGACAATAGTGTTTTAATAGCTTATCCGATAGTCCTCTTCAAGGGCTATCGTTTGATACCAAATTTGTATTTTTGACACCAACCCCCGATTTTTGGAGACCAGAAACAGGAATTTCGCCCACCAGTCTGCGGCGCCGACATTTACAACCTCGTTTTTAGCATCCGCAAAAATCCGCCTGAAAAGCAGCTACCGAATGGTATATCACACATCAAAATCGGAGGAAGAATATCCCCTCATTCACTGGAAAAACGGTTTTTGGGTACTAACCACCCCTGATCTTACGAAATTCACAATTCACAATATACTGCCACAAGCGTCTTAACGAGGCGCTTCAGGAGACCCCAAGTACATTAAAATCGGACAAATATTTTGGGAGATAAGAAACAAGGAATTTCTGCAGCGGTGGTTCCACCTGGAACCAACCACATTAAAAATCAACAATAACATTCGAGCGATAGCCTGAATTCCGTGCAACATTACTGCATCGCCGCCAATAATTAATCATCGACTTCTGCCGAGCTGGTCACCAACTTTTCTGGTGACTAACTGGAACAGCCCCATCACTAGCACCATCGCGTAGACCTCGTCGCGGGCTTCATAACGAACCCAAACTCCAACATCACCAGTGCAGCGGTGCAGGAGTTATCCTGTGCGGAAGTACCAGGTAAGGCGGATGACCAGCCTCATCTTTAACACTACACTCACATACACAGAAACACACCGAGCTTGGGCTCGTTCAAACCGCCTCTTCAAGGCAAACACTAATATAGCCGTACAGTCGTTCGCAAACCTACCTATCAACCCCCAGTTTGAGTTTTTACCCCCCCTCCGCACCCCCCCGAGTCACATATCATTTGAATCGGCTTTTAAAGGCGATTCTAGACCACTAGACCAAATCCAGTTTCGACCCCCCCCCCCACCCATCACGAAATAATGTTACCCCGCACCCCACCCAAAATCACAACCACCGCCTCACCATCTCCCCAAACATCCTTTACAACCGCTAGGCGGAATTTGGTGAACAATCTAAGTCCGGCCTTCACTCGAGAAGCTCCCCCCGCAGAGTCCACCTACATGGAGATGGCGAGGAGTTTCAGATACAAAGGCCTGAACGCGGTTTCAGCCTCTCGTAACCTCAAGAGTGAGCTGAAAACTATAATTACAGAGACAATCGACGGTCTCTTCGGAGTCGTCGCTATGCTAGACCCTACCACCCCCTCCCCTCCCAAACCCCCCACACTCCCGCTAATAGCAGCGACAATAACACAAGCAAACATACACCACCCGACGATAGCACACAAAAATTACTTCTTAACAAGCTAGAAACCCACTCTCGGCTACTCGAGGAGTCCACCAGGGCAATGAGTGTGTTAACAAAACAATTAAAATCCACTCCCAAACCTACACTCACTGAACACACAACCATCCCCCCCAACAAGAACAAAACTTACGCCAACGCCGCGGCGGCCCCTAAAGCATCCACTGGCCCCTCTATTGTTGTTTCCGGCGAGGGGTTTGACACCACCGAAAGACTAATTACACAAATTTGTAAAACTGTCAACTTCCGCGAGGGCGGTTTTGCACCGCTTAAGGTCACGCCACTTTCCAACAATAAGCTTAAAATGGTCTTCGAAAACGAGGACCACAAGAAACATACTGTCACTAAACTAAATAGCACAAACACCATTAAAGCTCAAGATGAGAAACGGATCAGCCCGATGACCATCTTGAAAGGCATATCAAAATACACTTCCGAAACCGACCTAATCCAAACCATCAAAGATCAGAACCCGACACTAACCAATCACACATTCACTATAAAATTTACGGCCAAAAATCGCAACACCTCTCTTTATAACGCAGTCCTTAACACTACACCCTCTGCCTGGAGAGCCTTTGCCGACCTTGGCAGAGTAAACATCGACATGCAGCGGGTGCACTGTGCCAACTTTTCGCCGTTCAGACAGTGTCAGAACTGTCTGAACTTCGGACACACCAAAAGTCGCTGCCCCGCTAAGTCACCCACATGCGCCAAGTGCTCAGGTAACCACTCCACCAAGGAATGCAACGAACTAACACCAAAATGCACCAACTGCTCAGAACACAACACCGTACACAAGACCAACACAGACACTCAACACCGAGCCGACTCGGAGAGCTGCCCCAAGGTTAGAGCCATGCGCGCCCGCGTTGAGGCCAAAGTCAACTACGCCTAACCACAATTACTCCAATCATCAACACCATATATTAGGTTTCGCTGATTACAGGAAACCTTATTAGATAACTCACAATGCACATTTTAAATCTCATATCACCTCACATTCGCTCAGACACTGTAGTTGATTACGACCTCAGCGCGCGACACTGGCTCTTGGGGTGCCTTCATATCCACATATGGCCTATACACATATTTCTATACAAAAAGTTATCTCAACAAATACACACAATAACACAATACACTAACTACACATATTGCACACTTTAATACAAAGATTATCCCCATATCCCTTCCTTCCCTGATTAACTCATTAATCCATTGCATACACCCTCTACGAACTCACTTAGATAACACAACTCTAGGCTATCATCCGCCTTACTTGCTGAACCTCATTTTTCTTTTAATTTTACCTAAAATTTTTACTTTATTTTAATTGTAAATACATTTAACTATTCTATCATAATTTTAATTTTATAACGTTTTACTTTTGTACAACAACAAATTTCATGTTTTATGTTTACTTTTAGCTCATTACTCTTATTTTTACTTTTATATTCTATGTAATCATGGTTACGACGCTGGTGGTTGAGTGGAAGGGATTGTATCAAATAGCATGACCGACCCTCAACCAACACAACAGCGGCTATACCTCCTACCTGAGGAGTTTAAATTATTAAGTTCTGCGTGCAAGAGCTTTTTGTACTCTGGTCTATCTTAATCACGGTGCGGTCGGGGGCGGTTGAGAGGAAGAAATTGTATCAAATAGCATGACTGATACTCAGCCGCCCCAACCGAACCTACAATCACTAGCCTAAGCTATTAATATGTAAGACGAACTAATTGTAATTATACCTAATCAATAATATTTGTAATTTGTAACTTTCTTTCTAAATTGTAATTGTATTAATAACTTATTGTAACTATTTTTAAGACCTTCTCACTAATAATTTTAATATTATAACCTTTTCTTTACTTTTTTTTTTACAACTACATATTTCATGTTTTATGTTTACTCTTAGCTCATTACTCTTATTTTCATTCTTATATTTTATTTAATCATGGTTACGACGCTGGTGGTTGAGCGGAAGGGATTGTATCCAATAGCATGACCGACCCTCAACCAATACAACAGCGGCTATACCTCCTACCTGAGGAGTTTAAATTATTAAGTTCTGCGTGCAAGAGCTTTTTGTACTCTGCTCTATCTTAATCACGGTGCGGTCGGGGGCGGTTGAGAGGAAGAAATTGTATCAAATAGCATGACTGATACTCAGCCGCCCCAACCGAACCTACAATCACTAGCCTAAGCTATTAATATGTAAGACGAACTAATTGTAATTATACCTAATCAATAATATTTGTAATTTGTAACTTTCTTTCTAAATTGTAATTGTATTAATAACTTATTGTAACTATTTTTAAGACCTTCTCACTAATAATTTTAATATTATAACCTTTTCTTTACTTTTTTTTTTACAACTACATATTTCATGTTTTATGTTTACTCTTAGCTCATTACTCTTATTTTCATTCTTATATTTTATTTAATCATGGTTACGACGCTGGTGGTTGAGCGGAAGGGATTGTATCCAATAGCATGACCGACCCTCAACCAATACAACAGCGGCTATACCTCCTACCTGAGGAGTTTAAATTATTAAGTTCTGCGTGCAAGAGCTTTTTGTACTCTGCTCTATCTTAATCACGGTGCGGTTGGGGGCGGCTGAGAGGAAGAAATTGTATCAAATAGCATGACTGATACTCAGCCAGAGAAACACACTGGTGTTTTTATTTTTGTGATAAAACTTTTGTATCAAAAGATATAAGTGTGTTTTTGAATGAAAAACAAAAAGTGAATGCGGCTCGGAATTTAAAGTGATGACCCATTGTTTTTAAAAGTGCTTATTTATAGTGTTAAAAAGGCGAATAAAACAGAACAAAAATATTAAAAATCCATCAACCACTTTTGGAGAAAATTGCCCTTTCACCTCTTCAATACAGAAACAGTTGCTGTTCAGCCAATTGTGAATTCGAAGTCTGTTTCAACACCTCATCTTAAAGCTCTCCAAAAGAGCTTTTCAACGACATATCGCACAACACCCAGCAGGAAAGGAGTCTGAAGTTACAACCCCGACAACTATTGAGGTAGTCGTTGGTAAAATTTTTTAAAGTTGTGGAGCTCATCACAAAGAAGTCTGAAGAGGTATATCCAAGGAAAAATTAGAAACCGTAAGAGTACATTTAAGTTTATAATACTGTAAAATCCTGTTAGCCTAGCTTCTATAGTTTTTGAGTAAAAGCGAATACAAAGTTATCACATGCAGTTGTTGACAAGCACTTTAACGTGGTATTTTCTTAAAAACAAAATTTCTCTGTAAACATAAGTCAGATCTTTTTTGTCAATATATATTTGAAAAGCTCTCATTTTAATCAATGTATGGATAGTTTTAAATTTTAAAAATATATTTTTGTTTTAGTTTAATAAATTATTTTAAAAGTATAATAAGTTGGTAATTGTCTCTTAACTTGGTAGCTTGTAACTCAAAGCCTACTTATATATATGTAAATATTCTAAATTGTTATGATAGTGCATTTCGTCAGCTACCTATAGACACCAATTTTATTAAGATCCGACATAGGGAAGTAATTTTAAATTGCAATATAACGCAACAAGGGCAGTTTGTAAAACTCAATAACCAATTTATACAAATTTAAGTTCTAAAAATAGATTTTAAAGTGGCCAAGGGTGTTATTTTTAAAAATTGTTAAAATATATTAAAAATTATTTAGTAGGTTTGAAGATTCGAACATACAAAAAGTTATTTCTGAAAAGTTCAAATCCAATTACTCGGCCACTCCCAGCTCTAGGAACCCCGTGTTTGGAGTCAAACTGTCCGTCTAGCGGAGAGGAATCGTCTGATCCCTACAGAGACTCCCCCCCCCCTCTTCCCCCCTCCCTTAAAAAAAAATAAAAATAGAACAAATAAAGGGGTACGGCCTGGTGTTTTATAGGGACGTGTCGCGTGCACTGCACCTCGGACCCCCCCCCCTCGCCCTACCACCTCACCCCCTGGGGTTGCAAAACTGCAACCTCACGGAACATACACGTGTGACGGCTCTATCGACTCCCCGTAAAAAGCAGAGTCGACTGAGTACGTTTACAGCGCACTCAAACACACATACACATGGTTATCAAACACAAACACACTAAGACACAAATTCACACATAAACACACAAGTGTGACGGCTCGTTCAACTCCTCGTGACTCGGGGAGAAGATTGCGGCTGTCCATTCCTACATTCGAGTTAACACACACACATACCGGCATACACACATACAAACATACGTTCAGAAACTCCAGTGTAGCACCTCATTCGACTCCGCTGATTGCAGCGGATCCTCCGAGTAGGTGCACACGTGCCAAAGCACACAAACACACACACACACATACACACACACATACAAATAAGGCGAGGTCAGGTGGTCCCTCGCGCGCCTTTTTTAGAACAAGCGATACACCGCTCCCGAAAGGCACCAGGACTGCGATATTAGGCTAAGAGACAAGGGTTTTCCTTTTGGAACCCTTCTTAAATATAAGTATATTGACACGGCTACCACCCTTTTGGGGGTAGACCTTAGAATAAGTTTTAAGAGATAACAATTGACGGCTGCCACCCTTTTGGGACAGCCATTAGAATAAGTTTTATAAAAAAGTCCTTGTTTGTACCATTTGTGCCTTAAAATTATTTATTGACCGCATATTTTATTTGTGACACAGTTTTAATTTACATTGAATTTAAATTATATATAGACCCGTCTACTTCCCTAGTGGGAGTAGACTTAAGCTAGAGCTATCATTTAAGACCAGCGATTGTATATATAAAAAAAAAGATTAAATTATATTCGACACGGCTACTACCCTATTGGGAGTAGACCCTAGCATAAGTCTTAAAAATTTTTAAGTTTAACAATTGCAGATTATACTGTAAATAGACACTGACAACAGTTAAAAAACTATTAAACAAGGACAACCACCCTATTGGTGGCCCTATTAGCTCATAAGAAAAGTCTACGTCTATCTGGAAATTAATAAATTAATTAGCCTACCAAAATATAAATAAATCACTTATTCCTAATCCAAACCCACTAAACAAAATGTTTGCGATGAGAACACCAACAAAACGTCGAACCTCCATGACACCAGACAGAGACCTAGAGAGCACTTCTGCAATGGCGAGCGGAATGCAGACACAAAGGGACAGTAAAGTAAGAAAAAGCATAGACCAGTGGGAGGGGACAACAGTGGATGCGCAAGTAGGAGAGAAAGGAAAAGAGTGCAAAGAATATAAGAGCCGCACAATGGAAGCATTGGCGCAAAGGCAGAGCGTAACAAAACACCTGAGTCTGTCTAGAAATATAAAGGGAGAAATAAAAACAGCGATTACGGAGGCAGTCAAAAAACTATATGAACTCGTAAAGGAAATAGAAGCGGAGTCAAAGTTAAAGAAAGAGGAAATACCGATAAACAAAACCTACAGCATAGACGGCGGAAGTAAATCGAGAAGTATCATCAAATGCCGACCTAAGTAAACTGGAAGAACAGATAAAACGGATGGAAAAAGAGAATGATAGGATGGAGGAAACTAGCAAACGACTGAAAGAGGAAGTAGACGCTCTTAAAGCTCTTGACGGAAAACAAGGAAACGGGGAAGTGATAGAGGAAATAAAGAAGGAATTGAGAGAGTACAGAAAGGAGGAGGAAGAAAGGGAAAGAAGAATAATGACGTATGCGGAAGCAGCAGCAACAGAGCGCAGGAACGCCAAAACCCACCGAGGCGAAACGAATAAAAATACGCTCAAACGAGAGGAAATGCACTCTATAATAATTAAATCGACAGGAATGGAAACGAGCGGCGAACTACTGGAGCGAATTCGGAACACAGTGGATGCCAAGAGCACAGGATTAAACGTAGACAAGATAAGAAAGGTAAAAGACCAAAGAGTGGTGATAGGATGTACCACACTGGAGCGATTGGGGAAAATAACGGACCGTCTAAGCACCGAAAAAACTTTTATAGTGGAGGCGGCAACCACCAAAGACCCGCTGGTCGTCCTAAGGGATGTGATAAAATCCCACACAGACGATGAAGTAATAAACGCACTAAAAAACCAAAATCAAAATATCTTTAAAGATTTAAAAGAAGAGATAAGGTTAGCGGTGAAATACAGGAGACGTGCAAGGAACCCGCACAATGAAAATATAATACTACAGGTCTCTCCGTGCGTATGGAAGGAGCTGACAGCAGCGGGCAGAGCCCACATCGACTTCCAACGAGTGGCTGTGCTCGATCAGTCGCCTCTGATGCAGTGCTCCAAATGCCTGGGGTACGGTCATGGCAGGAAACACTGCACGGAGGAGGGAACGACCTGCTTCCACTGCGGGGAAGCACATCTGAAAATCGACTGTCCGAAGTATAAGGAAGGGGCAACACCGACATGCATAAACTGCAAAAAAGCGCATGCTACCCAAGCTTCGCACAATACTAACGACCCGGAGTGCCCAATAAGGAAACGCATGGAATACATAGCAAGAAGTAGAGTGGCATACTGCTAACGCTATAGTGGAACTAAAAACAATCAAGGTAATACAAGCAAACCTACAGAGGGCCAAAATTGCCACCGAAGAGCTGATAATGGAAGCCCGGAAGCGCCTAACAGCAGTGGCTCTTATTCAAGAACCATACGTCGGATTAAAAGGCAAAATGAAGGAATATAAGGGTGCCGATGTGTACCAGAATGCAGACATGGTGGGAGGAACCAATAAGGCGGCAATTGTAGTGTTCGATGATTCCATCGAGGTACTGCAATATCCAGAAGTCACAACAAAGAATATGGTGCCCATCGGTCTAAAAACAGCCAGAGGCGTGGTGCACTTGGTATCCTTTTACATCGAACCCAAACCGAAACCGATAAGACCGGTCCTGGAAGAAATAGAAAAAGAGGTTAAGACACTCCAGGACAAAGCAGTAATAGGAGGGGATGTAAATGCGAGCAGCTCATGGTGGGGCAGCAAAGCCACCAACGACAGAGGTGAGGAAGTCGAGGCGAGTCTTGATAGTATGAGCATGGAAGTCGTAAACCAGGGCGGAGAATACATACTCGACAGAGGAAACACAAGTTATACCAGTCGTGTTGATATCACCGCTGTCGCTCATGACCTTCTCGCACATACTGAGGAGTGGAGAGTTGATCATGATGTGACAGGCTCTGATCACAACGCTCTCACATTTAAAATAAAAATAGAGTTCACACATAAAGTACACGTTGCCAGCACGACAAGGGTATACAACGTGAGGAAGGCTAACTGGACCTATTTTCGTGAGAAAATCAGCCAGTTGCTTTCTGAACGCAATCTCTCAATAGAACACGTAAACAGTACACACTCAACACAAGATTTGGAAAATACACTCACACACTACACAAACATCATCACAGAGGCATGCAACACACACATACCAAAAATTAAAAAACGAAAAATACCAACTTCCCCTCCCTGGTGGTCCGAAACACTCTACCTAATGAAAGAAGACGTCGCCACAAAGAAGCGTAAAATACGAAACGCAGCTCCAGCCCGCCGTACCGTGGTCTTTTAAAAGTAGGGAGCATAGTTAATGATAGAAATCATTAAAATTGTATGATATTTTGTCAAAATGAAAATGTGAAGTATAATTAAAAATAGAAATAGTAAAAATATTTATAGTATTCTTAAAATTGTATTGAAATGTGATTCCGAATGATAATTATAAAATTGTATAGTGTGTCTTGAAAAATTGTATAATGTATCTTGAAAAATTGTATAATGTATCTTGAAAAATTGCATAATGTATCTTGAAAAATTGTATAATGTATCTTGAAAAATTGTATAATGTATCTTGAAAAATTGTATGACTGTTGTAAGTATAATTCTGAATAATAAAAAAAAAAAATACAGAAACGAATAAACCACAGTATCAGATTTCCCACGGCCCGGAATTGCCCAATGTCCGGGGGTAGGCTATTAGGAATAAAAAAAAAAAAAAAAAAAAAAAACCTAACCTAACCTAACCTAACCTAACCTAACCTAACCAGTCGCAGTCGAACCGCCGTTCAAAACGGTCACGGAACATATCGCTCCGCGGTTAAAAATTCTGAAAAATAGGTTTTTTGTCGCGGATCGGGCAGTGCCGTATATCATTGAACGCGTCTCGACGGCGAATCCAAAAATATAAACATTGTGTAGTGAACAGTGAAGAAAAAGTGACAAAACATTGAAAAAACATTACAAACAATAAAATTTCTACACAAAAGTGCGTGCGGCAAGAAATTAAAAGCGACGACCTACCGTTATTTTTACACGGTCAGAAAGAGGCTGTCTAGCCACTTCTTTTGACATACCACTCAGATTTTTGCGATTAAAAAACCCAGAGAAATCTTGAAAAGAAGAAAATACCACGTGGCACGTGGTCACAGAAAGAGGCAAAATTTGAAAAAACAAAAACCACCATCAGAAGCGCCGTAAAAATCTGCATAAGGCGGAGGCTTTGGTCTTCCACCTTCTCAAGGGGAAAATTTTTTATTGATGTATAACCACATTTGGAAAAGGTTATACACCTTTGAAGAGAAATAGCTCGAGAACAAGATCGAGGACCCCAGCCGTTCTGCACACCATCAGAAGCGCCGCGCGGAGATCTATTTAAAGGTACCAATCTCAGATTTTTCCCTTAAAAACTGAGGCCCCTGGAAAAAATTTTCTTCGGACCACGTGGCACGTGGTCGGAGATCCCGCCAATATTTTGCACCGCGGATAGGCTCATCGGATAGATCTCGACGATCCTGTCATTTTGATATATTCGTATAAAAAATTTGATCAATATTGGCGGCTCCAGAGGCCCGGGAATAAAAAGGGGGAAAAGTGCGGGATAACTCGGGAACGGTGCATTTTAGCGCGTTTTTAAGGTCATATCCAGTATACATAGTATACTGGGTTTTGACCGCCGGTTCGAACCCTACCGGAAACTATATTCACAAAATTTTTAAAATAATTTTCAAAATTTAATTAATAAAATATTTAATAAATTATAGCAGCATCAAATTTAGATAAAACGGTGCACGCTAGGTTAAAAATAATATCATTTTCGGCCTAATTAGGGTAAAAAAGGGTTATAGGGACGTGTCGCGTGCACTGTACCTAGGACCCCCCCCCCCCCTCGCCCTACTACCTCACCCCCTGGGGTTGAAAATTACAACCTCACGGAACATACACGTGTGACGGCTCTTTCGACTCCCCGCAAAAAGCGAAGTCGACTGAGTACGTTCACAGCGCACTCAAGCACACGTACACACAGTTATCACACACAAACACACTAAGACACAATTCACACATAAACACACAAGTGTGACGGCTCGTTCTACTCCTCGTGACTCGGGGAGAAGATTGCAGCTGTCCACTCCTGCATTCGAGTTAACACACACACACACCGGCATACACACATACAAATACACGTTCAGGAACTCAAGTGTAGCACCTTATTCGAATCCGCTGATTGCAGCGGATCCTCCGAACAGGTGCACACGTGCTACGGCACACAAACACACACACACACACATACAAACAAGGCAAGGTCAGGCGGTCCTTTCGCGCGCTTTTATTAAAACAAGTGATACACCGCTCCTGAAGGTACCACGACTGTGATATTAGGTTAAGTGACAGGGGTTCTCCTTTTGGAAACCCCTCTTAGATATAAGTTTCTGACACGGCTACCACCCTTTTGGGGGTAGACCTTAGATTAAGTTTAAAGAAATATTAGACAATTTGACAACACTGCCTATTGGAAAATTCAATAATTAGGAATATTTTGTACTGTTTGGATTATTTGTTGACCAGCCTGCTACCATATTGGGAGCGTACCTCAGACTAATTTTTACCAAACAGTGTTAAAATTGAATAGATAAATATTGTAAACTGACACGGCTATCACCCTATTGGGGAAGCCTTAGACTAAGTTTTACTAAGCAGTGTTAAAATTGAATATATAAATATTGTATACAGACACGGCTATCACCCTATTGGGGAAGCCTTAGACTAAGTTTTACTAAGTAGTTTAATATTTAATATATAAATATTGTATATTGACACGGCTACTACCCTTTTGGGAGTAGACCCTAGACTAAGTTACTTACTGAGGAATTTATATAGCTATTGATTAATTATTCTCCTTGAATACCTTATTATTTTAAAAACTGACAAACCATAGCCTACCTAAGCGTGAATTAAAAAAACAAAATGTTCGGCATTCGCACTCCGACAAAGATCACCGCTCCACCAACCCATGCCATAGAGGAAAGGGAAGGACCGGCCCCTGTACAGCCACCAACACCCACCTCAACTCCAGCAGTGAGGAAAAGCATTGGAGAGTTGGAAGCGGCAATAGCTAGAGGTGGGGAGGGCCCGAAAAAACAGAAGCTATATAAAAATAGGCTCACCGAAGCTGCAGCACTGCAGCAGAGCGCTCTCCTCCAGCTGGACGCCGCCCGAAATTTAAAGGGCGAAATCAAAGCAGCGGTTACCTCAGCAGTAAAGCGACTATACGAGCTAGTAAAAGAGGCTGATACTCAAACGAAGGAAGGAAGGGACAGGAAAAAGGAAAACGAAGAGAAAAGTGAGGAAACAGCAGAAACAGAAGGAATCGCTAACAAAACTTACAAAATAGACACCACATCGCAAATCAAGAAAAGCGATACGGACAAACTAGAGCAACAAATAAACCGGCTTAAAAGAGAAAATGACAGGATGGAAGAGACCAGTAAACTATTAAGGAAGGATGTAGAGGCCTTCAAAGCTCTCAGCAAAAGACAGGGAAACAGTATGGTAGTGGAAGAAGTAAGAAAGGAGCTGAGGGAATTCAGACGCGAGGAAGAGGAAAGAAGAATGACCTACGCAGAAGCGGCAACAGCCAAAGGTAGAAGCAACAAAAGTCATGAAGGGGAAACGAACAAAATTCCGTTCAGACGAGAGGAAATGCACTCTATAATAATAAAATCGACAGGAACGGAAACGAGCGGCGAACTACTGGAGCGAATTCGGAATACAGTGGACGCCAAGAGCACGGGACTAAATGTAGACAAGATAAGAAAGGTAAAAGACCAAAGAGTGGTGATAGGATGCACCACGATGGAGCGATTGGGGAAAATAACGGACCGTCTAAGCACCGATAAAACCTTTATAGTGGAGGCGGCAACCACCAAAGACCCACTGGTTGTCCTAAGGGATGTGATAAAGTCCCATACAGACGACGAAGTAATTAACGCATTAAAAAACCAAAATCAAAATATGTTTAAAGATTTAAAAGAGGAGATAAGGATAACGGTGAAATACAGGAGACGTGCAAGGAACCCACACAACGAAAATATAATACTACAGGTGTCTCCGTGCGTATGGAAGGAGCTGACAGCAGCGGGCAGAGCCCACATTGACTTCCAACGCGTGGCCGTGCTCGATCAGTCGCCTCTTGTGCAGTGCTCCAAATGCCTGGGGTATGGTCATGGCCGAAGGCACTGCACGGAGGAGGGTACGACCTGCCTCCACTGCGGGGAAGCACATCTGAAAATCGACTGTCCGAAGTATAAGCAAGGGTCTATACCGACATGCATAAACTGTAAAAAAGCGCATGCTACGCAAACCTCGCACAACACAAACGACCCGGAGTGCCCAATAAGGAAACGTATGGAATACATAGCTAGAAGTAGAGTGGCATACTGTTAACGCCATAGTGGTACCAAAAACAATCAAGGTAATACAAGCAAACCTACAGAGGGCCAAAATTGCAACCGAAGAACTGATAATGGAAGCCCGGAAGCGCCAAATAGCAGTGGCTCTTATTCAAGAACCATACGTCGGATCAAAAGGCAAAATGAAGGAATATAAAGGTGCCGATGTGTACCAGAATGTAGACACGGTGGGAGGGCCCAATAAGGCGGCTATTGCAGTGTTCGATGATTCCATCGAGGTACTGCAATATCCAGAAGTCACAACAAGGAACGTGGTGCCCATCGGCCTAAAAACAGCCAGAGGTGTGGTGCACCTGGTATCCTTTTATATTGAACCCAAGCCAAAACCGACAAGACTTGTCCTGGATGAAATTGAAAAAGCGGTCAAGACGCTCCAGGCCAAAGTAGTAATTGGTGGGGACGCAAATGCGAGCAGCCCATGGTGGGGCAGCAACGCCACGAACGACAGGGGTGAGGAAGTCGAGGCGAGTCTCGATGGTATGAGTGTGGAAGTCGTGAACCAGGGCGGAGAATACACATTCGACACTATCAGAGGAAACACTAGGTATACCAGTTGTGTTGACATCACCGCCGTCACTCATGACCTTCTCGCACATATTGAGGAGTGGAGAGTGGATCATGATGTGACGGGCTCTGATCACAACGCCATTACATTCACTATAAAAATAGAGCTCACATATAAAGCACGCGTTGCCAGCACAACAAGGGTATACAACGTGAGGAAGGCGAACTGGACCCATTTTCGTGAGAAAATCAGCCAGTTGCTTTCCGAACGCAATCTCTCTATAGAACACATAAACAGTATACACTCACCACAAGATTTGGAAAATACACTCACACACTACACAAACATCATTACAGAGGCATGCAACACACACATACCAAAAATTAAAAAACGAAAAACACAAAATTCCCCTCCCTGGTGGTCTGAAACGCTCTACAAAATGAAAAAAGACGTCGCCAAAAAGAAGCGCAGAATACGAAACGCAGCCTCATCCCGTCGTACCGTGGTCGTTGAAGAGTACCTTAAGGCAAAACAGAACTACAAAGAAGAAATCGAAGAAGCAATCACAAATAGCTGGAAGACCTTCTGCAGCAAGCAGGATCGAGAAAGCCTTTGGGACGGAATCTATAGAGTTATAAAAAGAACCAACCAAAGGAAAAAAGACGAGATGCTGGAAAAGGATGGGAAATTGCTGACGCCTGAAGAATCAGTACAATATCTAGCGGAGACCCTTTTCCCAGAGGACACGGTAGCGGGAGAAAGTAGGGAACAGCTGGAGGTAAGAAGCAGAGCAGAAAAGGAAAACGGCACATTTCATGATGACAACTATGAACAACCGTTTACCCACACAGAACTCGTAGAAAGCGTCTCCAGCTTCAACCCCAAAAAGGCACCCGGAGAAGACGGGCTCACCGCGGACATATGCGAACAGGCGATCTCGGCGAACCCCTCTGTCTATTTGGCACTAGCAAACAAATGTCTAGCTCTCGGGCACTTCCCGACTCAATGGAAAAAAGCCACGGTCATCATATTGCGGAAGCCAGACAGAGAAAGATATGACAAACCGAAGGCGTATCGGCCTATTGGGCTGCTGTCTGTGCTCGGAAAGATAACAGAAAAAATGATAGTAAAAAGGCTAAATTGGCACTTGATACCGACGATGTCGGGGAGACAATACGGCTTCGTCCCGCAAAAAGGCACGGAGGACGCACTATACACCCTGGTGAGCCACATAAGGGAAGGTCTGAAGGAGAAAAAAGTCATCACATTAGTCTCCCTTGACATCGAAGGTGCGTTTGATAACGCCTGGTGGCCGGCAATTAAAACAAGACTGGCCGAAGAAGGCTGCCCCCCAGGTGTTAGGAGGGTTATGAACAGCTATCTGAAAGATCGTAAAATCCGAGTGCTATATGGAGGAACCGCCTACGAAAAAACCACGACCAAAGGATGCGTGCAGGGCTCCATAAGCGGACCGACACTCTGGAATTTACTAGTGGACCCCCTCCTAAAAGAGTTAGAGTCCCAAAACGTCTACGTTCAGGCCTTCGCCGATGACATTGTGTTGGTCTTCACGAGTGACAGCGCACTGGAAACAGAAAGAAGCGCCAAACAAGCACTAGCACAAGTCCAGAGGTGGGGGCAGCGCAACAAACTCAAATTCGCGCCAAACAAAACAAAGGCAATGGTAATAACAAATCGAACAAAGTATGACATTCCGAGACTTACCATGGCCGGCGTAGACATCGCGACTTCAAAAAGCATGAAAATTTTGGGACTCACCATGGACAACAAGCTGACCTTCAGCGAGCATACAGCAGCGGTGGCAAAAAAAGCAATAAACCTGTATAAGCAGATCGCAAAAGCCGCGAAGGTCAGCTGGGGTCTAAACCCCAACATCATACGCACCATATACACAGCGGTAGTAGAACCCACAATTCTCTACGCAGCCAGCGCCTGGTCTTCTTCTACAAGAAAACTTTATATAAGAAAAAGGCTAGATACCGTCCAGCGAGGCTTTGCAGCGAAAATTTGTAAAGCGCATAAAACTGCCTCGCTTAATTCAGTGAGAGTGCTCTCCGGGCTGCTGCCTCTCGACCTGAGAGTGGAAGAGGAGGCAGTACTTTTTAAGATAAAAAGAGGGCGTTACAATCTGGAAGCGCTGAAAGACGCGGAGATAGAGGGCAAAACAACATTTTACAACCAGATTTTTTGCAATTATTAGAAAAATGAGATTTGGAAAAGCAAGTAAAACGAACCTTAAATGTTGGCAATAATTGAAGACGCTCTTCGTTATTTAAGGCTAAAAACTGAGAACACATGTTCAGTTCATGCTCACCATTACAGTTAGGACAAATCTCTTTAACTTTAATATTATTTAAGTTCTTGTGATTGGTTTGAGTTGTAACCATAGCCTTAACTTTTGAAGTTTTACAACAACTACTGCTACCACTACTACAACTATTTTGGTGTGACTGACGTGAAAACTCAAGTGTATCAAGCAAATCAATATGAGCTCGCATGAAATCGAGGAAATGCTGAAGCTCAATTCGCGTTTCATTACTTAAACGACCTTTATACTCTTCCCATTCTCGATAAGTTGTACTATCTAACTTATGAGTCCTTAGGTGAATGAGTAATTTAAATAATTTTAGTTTAAGCAATAGAAAGGAGAAAAATCTTGTTCCGCTAATTGTTTTGAGCAGTGTATAATGCAAAATAATTTATGCATATTCATTTTTTATGGTCACCGGTTAGTCACGTGGTCCTGCAGGTCACGCCTAAATTCTGGCAAGCTCTAACATCGGCTGGCAGGATACACGTGGACCTGCAGAGCGTTTCTTGCTTTCCTTCTATATTTTTCGACTACGTTTAGGTCTCGTTCCTCCAGGTTATGTGTTTATTCTGGTTATTAATGGCCCGGCCAATGTCCTCGGTGGTGTTGCAGGTCAGGAAAAACATCTACGGGAATTGTGAGACGATCATTTTCTAAGATTTGTCCATTACCGATCCACGAATAAGTTGGTTGAAGCCAAGCCTTCAACGCCTGGGGGCTAGTTGGTGCAAAGCGCCTTAACATACCTTAACATATTAATCAGCAATTGCGCAGCAGATGTCATATCTGTAAGCGGAGCGAGGCGTCCATTTACTTCCAATATTCATTTGTCACTCCGATAACACCTTCCGTACAAGTAAACATCATTTTTCATTTATAATCCTTTTTTTCTTTTGATAAGTTATTCTTAACTTTCTTTCTTTTTAAGCTTTCCTGATGTTAACTACGAAGACCAGAAGATTGGTTTTGTTGTTGGATGGTGTAAGATACAGAAAGATGTAAAGGTAACTCATTGAAAAGAACGGTACCAGGTACTCATTTTACCAAACGAGGAAGCAATAATAACAGTCCACTATTCGAAAGGTATATTTCTGTTGACTCGTCGTGTATTGGGAAATAAGAAAGTGCTCCTTGCCCTATTATTTACAGATTTCAATTATTAGCCTAGTCTTCCTCGTGCAACGAGAACAATTTCGCCACCTCGAACAAGTCTTCGAACTCGCCCCGCGCCAGAACCTGTCGCGCGAGGTGCATTCTGTTGAAGAGGTTCCACAGCAGGACGCCCACGACGCGGCTCTCGCGGAGGTAGAACACCACGCCGCGCTCGTACCGCACGCCACCGTCCGCCCGCTCCTCCGCTCGCGCCTCCGCGCCGTCCGCCGCCGTCGCCGCCTCCTTCGCTTCGCGCACGGCGTCCTCGCAGAACACCGCGACGGTCGGCAGCTTCGAATCTATCTCACCTATCGCCTGAAAACGAAACCTCGATGAGCCGGCGGCCGAAACGCGAGTGGGGCGGTCGCGTCCGCCGAGCGTCACCTCGTATCCGAGCTCGGGGCCGAGGTCGCTCCAGAACATGCTCCGGTGCTCGTAGGCGCGCGGCCGACGCCCGCCCGCCATGTTCTCGCCGGCGAGGCGGCCCGACGCCACCGCGTGATCGTGGCGGTCGAGACGCCGACGGCCCAGAGCCGCGTCGTAGTAGCAGGCCGAGTCACCGGCCGCCCAGAGCCCCGACCGCGCCGCCAACTCCGCGTTCACCACGAGGCCGCCGAGCGTCGGGTGCGTCTCGAGCCGAGAGGCGCCCGCCAGGCGCTCCACGTCGGGCTCCGTGCCCGCGCACTCGACCACCGCGTCCACCTCGAGGGAGCCGCCGTCCGCCGTCGTCAGGCGCACGCGGTCGCCCGACGCCGTCGCGCCGACGATCTCCAGGCCCGGCGCCGCCTCCACGCCGAGCGCCGCCAGCGCCCGCGCCGCCTCCGCCGCGAGATTCGGCGGCAGCGACGACTGCAGCGGCGCGCTCTCGCGGTACACGTGCACGACTCGGGCGCGTTCGGCCAGCGCCGCCGCCAACTCGGAGCCCGGCGGCCCGCCGCCGATCACCGCCACCGTGCGCCGGCCGCCGTCGAGGAGGCGCGCGAGCGCCGCGACGTCGTCGACGGAGCCGAGCGCGAGGGAGCGACCGGCGGCGGCGGCGTCCCGCAGCGCGCCGATCCGCTTCGGCCGGCCGCCGCTCGCCACCAGGCACTCGTCGTAGGTGAGCTCGGCGCGCTCCCCGGCGGCGCTCTCCAGCACGGCGGACCGTTCGGCGGGGTCGAGGGCGACGACCCGCCAGCCCAGAGCGAGGCCGGCGCCCGGCGCCCCGTCGCGAAGGCGCTCCGGCGGCGTGTAGAAAGCGAGCGGCTCGTAGAGGAGGGATCTCCGTCTGCCGTTCCACTGGCGGAAGGTGAGACGCTCGGGGGTCAGCGCGCGCTCGGCGAGGTCGGGCTCGCGCCATATCTCCTTGGTGAGCGGCGGGCGCATGTAGGGCGGCGCCCGCTCGGGCGACACGAGCAGCACCTGCGCGTCGGGACGAGCGCTGCGAAGGGCACGCATGGCAGCGAAGGCGGCCGTGCCGCCGCCCACGAGCAGGAACTGCGCGTGCGCCGGCAGCTGATCACCGCGCTCCGGCGAACACGACGGTCGCGCTTCCGACTCGCCAGTTTCTGAAAACGAGAGCAAACAACTTTTGTCAACAACTTCTTTCCTTACCTTCGCCTTTATCTCACGGACTGACCTGTACTCGTCGGCGACGCCTTATCTTCTCTATTATGTGTTCTCTTGCGATAAAAATAAATCTGTGAATTAGAAAAATTACTTTAAAAGGAAATGCAAATGGCAATTTATAGAAAAAGTACTCAAATATTATAAAGTGACTCACTCCAGCGAGAGAGGCGGTGAAGGTGACGGCCGTGATGAACGTGAAGGCGCGGTTGGAGCGCGAGGGAGGAGGCGGCGGCGTCGGAGGGGGTGGGGCCTGTCTAAGGTCTTCTGTCCCTGGTCTCACATTCTTTGTACCCGCATCGCTCACTACTGTCTAAAATGATTGAAGAGAACATATCTAACCCATCCAGAAATTTATGTCTTATATATTTTTAAACATTATAGATGGGTGCAAATACCGTTCTATATTTCTTCAATTTCCTCGTAGGCTTGTAATAAAAATTCAATCGACAATAATAAAGAATGAATCTATAAAACATACTACAATAGCAACATTTGGTGTTAACTTTACTTACCGGGTCAGACTTTACACTCGAGTGAACCGTTAGTTGTGAACCTGCCAAATGAAATATATACATTTTAGATCATACAAGTTCAGGTAGAAACATTCAGTTCAGAGTAATTTAATTATTATAGTTTACACATGCAATTTTGTTCAATGACTTGGTTTGAAATGACAATTTTCTCTTATTCTTAACCTGACAGAGCCTAAAGCATTTTGAAAAGACAGAGGCAGATGAAAACAAGATGTGCAACATTTTCTTTCATCTAAACCCGCCAAACTTGCTTAATTGTGGAGTGATTATAAGCATTATTTTGATGAAAGACCACATTCATTTATTAATCAATTCCAACAAAGACCAAGTAGGTAGCCAAAGAGATATAGCTATGATCTCTAAAGCAAAAAAGCTTTCTGCCTGAACATATATTTCATATTAAAACTTACTAGATAAATAATAATAGTATTGCACTATATTATAATATTCTAAGGTTGGCACAATGTTTTCCTGTGATAATTGTGATAAATGATCTGGTAGTTTTTTTTCATAGGACATTATTTGTCTGATATTCATGTCCTAAATAAATTATAATTAGTATTATGATACTTAGACAGATTTTTTCAAAACAATTTAATCTAAAAAATAATTTCCTTCTTAGATTAATTATCTAGATATCTAGGAAATATTCTGAACTGCCCTAAAAGTTTTTTAATCTTTAAACAATGTTTGGTTATTAACAAAAGTTAATAACCAAAAATTATACTTACGAAAAAGTTTTAAAAAATCATTACGGCGCAGCATTTTACCCTCAACACAAATTAATGATATTGCTCTTAACATTTTGATTTAATATTTAACAAGATACTAGTTTGTGCTAAAATTACAGGTTGGAATTATTACAGTATACTACATCGATGTACAGATAGTAACTTAATGAAATTGTATACAGTTCAAGATTTTATTAATATAACTTAGACGGAGATAAGATCGATAAAGTATTTTACAAATTGCATGTTAATCTACAAGCAATTGCATATTGTGATTGTCAATATTCCAATTTAAGTATTCAATATTTTTAAATTTTACACAGATTATGCGGAAGTAAAAAATGGTCACAATAACTATTCACAGGTAATAACAAAACAAAGAGTATACTATTCTAGTAGGCGTATTTAGAGCCAGATAGTATAAAAACAAAAAGTAAAGAACCGTGTTAAAAATAATACATCATTCTCTTATTTTTTCCGTGAATGCGACATGTAATTTACACGTATTTTAATGGGGGTCATAAACACGTGACGGCAGGTGGGAAATCCTCAAAAGATTCTGCGCAGCCGTCATGCGCCATAAAGAAGAGGCGGAGAGGGTCAAGAAAGTGGATCCCGCAGCTCATCCGCGCCCCTGTGGTTCTGGGCACGCAGCGCTTCAGCGGGGAAACAGGGGTTCATGCGTCAAAAAGAAGGTATGCGTACGTATCCCTGCAAGCAGTGTACCCGGCCTCCCCAGCTTCATTAAACTGGGCGAATGGGCCGATGTGAATGGCCCTTGCTGAGTAAAGGTCCAGTCGACATTATTCATGGCCACAGAGGACCGTGAGTTTTAACATCTGATCGCATGACTGGATGCGGACAAGGCTAAGCTGTCACCGTGTTCTGCCGCGGGCGATTGTTGGTGGCGCCGTGGGGTTTTAGTGGGTATGCACAGTGGCTAGTCCCGCATAACCCTTCACCACCAGGCAACCGTGCCGTGGGAGCGTATGCGTAACGCATTTCCCCGCGAAAAACAAAAAATTTGTCCACCACCGCTGTCGCCGAGGGATGTAACCGAGAACAAAATTATTTAAGGCCGAGTTTGAGATGACGTGACGGCGATCGTGTCCACCGCGCCGATATATCAGTGGCTCAGTTCTTGAGCTTTGTTTCCGGGACGTCACCGAGACACTCTTGTTGCATAGCCGGCACATCGGCCCATCTTAAAATATAGAAAATACGTTTGTTCTCGTCCACACGTGTTGTCCACCCTTATTTGCGTGTTGTATATCTGTAATAATATCTAATTATTTAATAATTGCATTTGTTTTATTCAGCCATCATGCCTCGTAATTACGTTCGGAAATCGTTAAGTGCAACATTCTACTCTAATGATGTGGCCGAAGCCACGGAAAAAGGAAAAGGAAGGAGGTGTTGACAATTGGAGCAACTATAAAACACCCTTTGCTACCCTAACCGTTTAAAAAAACGGAGTTTAAAGTAAGTATTACATATTAACTCTTATTTAATGGATAAACAACATGCTTAAACATCGAGCCATACAGTTCACCGTTAACTCCACAACACGAGGCATTGTCAGCAGAGGGTATCCACAAGGCGGTGTCCTATCACCGCTATTGTGGAACCTAGTAGTTAAATGGCAATCTAGATACAGTGGGATATGCGGACGACATAGCTATTCTAACATCGGGGAGCTTCAAAAGTACTTTATGTGACCTCATGAGAAGGGTTTTCAAAGCGATTGAGAGATGGTGCAATAAGCACGAGATTTCCGACAACCCCTCAAAAACATAATTAATACTCTTTTCAAACAGAAGTGTTGTTGGACCGTACAGAGTTCCAAATCTCTTCAACACATAACTCAAACTAAAGAAGAAATCAAGTACTTTGGAACCGTTTAGCAATATGTTATTGATATTATACAAAAGCATAGTTACTAATCAAAGCCATCAATTAGTACAGGTTAAAATACATTGTTCTGCAAGCACAACTCTGCTCATCTCATCAAAAACCGCTCAATCCTCCACCCACTCACCTTAACGATGTTTTACAACTATAATTTATTTAAAATAAATTTCTATATAATTTGGAAATCGTATATATAATTTTTCAACTAATGATCCGTATCCATTTGGTTCAAATTTAAATCTTCTTTATAGCTACCTAATCCATTTTATTGTGGTTAGTCTTGCAACAAGAACATACGTTTCATTAAAAGCAATTCAAAAGCGTGGAAGCTCGATTTTCACGCTTTTCGAGTTATTTGATTAGTTTGACCTACTTTGATCTATATAATCTACTTCTTTTATTTTCTTGGTTTTCTTTTCTACTATCCATGTGCCAGTTTAAACATGTGCTTTTATTTTAACCTTAATGGCAATATTCAAAGCTGTCATTTTCATCAGAAAGATTAGCGACTTCCAATGATGTTATATCTTGATCTATTTTATTTATCAGTTAGTCATTAGTCGAAGCTGGTTGGCGCCTTTCTGTTTGCGACTTTATAGGTATCTCTATGACATCAGGTATTTCTTGATTTAATTCATGTTATTAAATATAAAATAAAAATTCATACAAATCTTCAATATCTATCATATAAAAGTTAAGACCTAATATTAGTTCGCATAACTGCCAGTTGCCACGCAGTGTCTTATCTAAAGACATTGGCCTACCCTTTAGGAAAAAAAAAACAACCGTCAAGTTGAACAATATGTCTGATGTCAAAATGAAAAAAAATCGAAATGACTAAATAAAAATTGGATAAAAGGCGATAAATATTTTAAAGTTTTATATTTACTTAGAAATTGGTTCACCCATTTCTGTTAAAAAAAATTTTTCGGCCTCTTTGGCTTTAAGGACTTAAAACAGCGAAAACCGTGGATATTTCTTTTTCAATTTTGACGTTAAAGCAATTAGCTCAAAATTCCTCCGGCTGCGATAAACGGAGGTTCACCACTCCGAAAATTTGATCGGTGAGTATCAATACTCAAATATCTTCACTATATGTGATAGTGTAGTTTTCATATTGCTGAAAAACAATTTTTTATACGTATCAATAAATATTAATTATTATAAGTATATTGCGTGTATACATAGATTGCAAGAAAAAATATTAATAGAAACGATTTTGAACTGCTTACTTATTGCAGCACTTAGTTTTACCAAGTAAAATTCCACAACTTAAAATCATAAGTTTTTTGTACTAGCAGTACTACAGCTTTAGCTTTACAGCAACTCTATATATAAAATTAGATTAAATATTTCAAACTTGTAAAATCTATTGTTATGGGAGGAATAGTGTGGCAAACTTTTAGCAATTCCTTATAGCAGATTAAAAAGGACAAGTAACAATCACCTATAAGCAGTGCCTGACTTAATCATATAAAGAAAATACAGATGGTGTATACAGGGATTAAAAAAATGAATAATTGACACAAACATCATATTAACTGTATGCCAACTACAGTCAAGTGTTTTATTTAAAAGTTAATCCAGTACTCAAAACATGATTATAAAGTGTTGTGGTTAAAAGGTATATTTAATTAACACAGGAATTATTTAACAATTCAAAAAATTAATAACAAAAAATTTGAAGGGTGTCAAGGCAGAAAGAAAACGTTTATAGTCTCTCTTTTAGTAAAAGGCTTGTATGTATTTATTTTCCTAATATTTGATGACGTCTCTGTTAATGTAAATTATGTGTTAAGAGCAATACTTACATCTAAAAAATAAAAGGTTTATGATTTTAAAGATATTAAATATATAAATGATTAATTATGTACCTATGGAAATAGTTATAACTACATGCCTGGTGTACAGCATGCCAGCCAGTGGACTGTGAAATATGTGAACAAGAGACGTAAGGTAATAGATGGAGCCGTACAGGTAGAATCAAAGGTTCAAGATGGTGGGATTATTTTAAAACTATTTTTAAAATATATTTCAAGCAGGCTCACATTGATAATTAAGGTTTTGTAGCAGTCTGTCACATCTTTATCATCTCTGTCACTATTAATGTATAGAATAGCCATGTGAGCCATGTCAGGAGGTGGTCAAAGAGCAAATGAGACCTCTCAACATAACACAAATTCCCTAAAGAACCTCTCCCAAATCGGGTAGTGGCCGACTGGAATAGGCTTCGGGAAAGTGTAATCAGTGCACCATCATTGAACTCTTTTAAAAATAGATTTGATATTTTATCCAAATCTCAAAATACGCATGCATAAGCTTATTAAGTTGCTAGCGTGTTTATATAATAATAATTATAAAATTTTGTAATAGTCTGAGGAAGTGAAAAAACAATTATTTTAATATTATTTTTAGACATATAAAGAATATAATTTTTAAATGTTTGACTCAACTAAGAGATTCTCACAAAGATACGGCAACCTGGCCACTAATTTTTCCAATGTTGTCTTTGTTATCATCTGCATTTCATCTTACAAATCAGAAACAACCATGAGTTTCAACACCTGTTCTTGTTCTTTTCGTTATAAAGTCCTTGCATAATCTTGACATGTGCTCATCATCCTGTTGAAATATAGATCCCGCACTTATTAAGTGGGTTCCACAAGGCACTGCACTATCCTCCAATATCTTTTAGTATTCTTCCTTTTTTAAGATTCTTTGTATTTGTACAGAGGCAATTGATTCCAAGGGGGAGGTGCTAGTTAGACATAGCGAAAGCCTTCGATCGGGTGTGGCACTGCTCTCGAAGCTTCCAGCATATTGGCTTCCCGATAAATTATGCGATTGAATCTCCAGCTTTCTGGCCGATCGCAGCATCAAGGTCGTCATCGACGAAGCACGTCACCTTAACGCTGAATCCCCGTGAACGCTGGGGTCCCACAAGGCTGTGTTCTATCCCCGACCCTGTTTCTTCTGCATATCAATTGCAACTTAGCCACAGTCATTGCTATGCGGATGTGGTGGTATGATTTTCTCAAAGCTTTGACAAGCTCACCACGACAATTGAGGGCTTGAAGTCAACTTCGCCACTTTGAGAGGAATCGAGAAATTAATAAGACAAGATACTTACATCTATTCACACATACATCGTATTATTCTTGTGAGCTGTTGGTGTATCGCATATTCAGCTATTAATGTACACGGACACGAGCTTAAATGATTCTGTTTTTCCTATCAGGTGGTGGGAGATGTTGACGGCATATGAAGCAGACGAGGTGATCGCGCTTCTGGAGGGCCGCGACGCGCCCGAAGTGGTCGGTGCGCTCTTTGCGGCCGTCCGGGAGTCTTGGCTCGTGCGCGGTCTGCTGAACTATCACGCTCGCACTGGATCCACGCGTGCCCTCGACCTTCTCGCCCGCGCGCCCGAACCCCACGCGCGCTTCCTGCTCGACGCGCTCATTGACCATCTGCGTGCCGACCGCTCGGCCCGCCACCAGGCCCTCGCCGCCATAGCGCCGCTGGTCGCGCGACGCCCCGCCTGGCTGCACCGCCTGCCGGCGCACCCCGTGGCCCGAGAGCTGATGCGCGCCGCGCGTCAGGAGCGTTCCCCGCTGGCTTCGCTCCACGCGCTGCTCTCGCTCGCCGCCCTGCTGCCCGCGGAACCCGCCTTGGCCGCGTCCCACCTGCCCGAGTTGGCGGACGCGCTACTGCGGCCTCCGACGCTCGAGTCGCCTCCCCCGCCGCCGCCCGTCCGGGACCATCTGCTGCTCGCCCGCCTCGCTCTCTTCCACGCCCTGTACGCGACCCATCCCTGCACGTTGCTCGACACGTTGCGCGCCGAGTGTGCCGCGGCGCCCGCCCGAGACTCCTTCGAACGCGCCCTCGCGCCTCTCCTCCGGTCCGTGCGACTGCACCCGCACCTAGTCACCGGCTCGCGGCAGCGAGAGGCCGACCCGGCGCGGTGGGCTCGCGTCGAACTTCACGACGTGCTGGTCGAGGCGCGGCGTCTCTCGCTGCTCGCTCGCGACCCGCCCGAGGACCGCGCTCCCCCGACGTTCGCTCCGGCGCCCCTCCGATCTCCGGCGCCCGCCTCCCCGGCGCCCGGATCCGGGGCGCACGCCGCCCGAGCCGCCTCGGCGCTCCGGCCCGGCGCCGAGCCCTGGTTTCCGCTCGCCGACCGGTGCGGGGCCGAGTCGGCGCCGAACACTCCGCTGCCGGCCGAACCCGAGAGTGCCGAGCCGCCCGAGGCGGCCGTCGAGGCGACCCCGGAGAACACGCCCGCCAAAGACGCGCGCACCCAGTTCCGCTTCCCGAACGACTCGGCGGTCGTGCGTGCGATCGGTCGACGGCCGTCGCCGCCGCGGAAGGAGACGTCGCCGACGGCCGGGGGCGAGGCGTACGCTGGGCGCTTGGCCCGCGTGGCGCTCGAGAGGCGCGCCGCCGAGTCGCCCGTGCCGTTCGGCGGAGGGCCGCCGCCGGCCGGCGCCGTGCCGCGGCCGGAGCCGAGTCGCGGCGTGGCCGCGGCGTGCGACGCGGAGCCGCTCAATGTGGAGGACCGCGAGGTGTTGGAGCTGACGGAGCGGGCGGCCGGCGAAGCCACGTGGGACTCGGGCGACGGCGGAACGCCCGCTTGGCGGGACCCTCGCGCGAAGCCGCCCCGCAGCGAGGGCCCGCGTCGGGCGAAGCCCGCGAGACGCGCCTCGTCCTGCTCGCCGGCTCTGCGCTCGCGTACGTCGGAGGCGGCCGCGCAGACGGTGGACACCTGGCCGGCTCCTTACGAGTTCCTCATCGCGGACTTCTTCCGTTCCCTGCCGGACGCCGAGCAGACTCAAGTGGGTGCGACTCAACGTAGATTTATCGAACTATGTCCCACTTGTTTCGGTTTCGAAAGCTCGTTCCGCCGACTCATTATTTAAATTAATTTTATCTTTCAATTATTTTTAACTATTACCTTATTACTTGTACAAAATCCTAGCAAAACAAAGTTTTTTTTTTATTAGGACAAACACATGTTAAAATTAACATACAAAAAATAAAAAAAAACGGTGTCCCTAAAACATGTGGACACGCGCGTAGTTCATCTCCACATGTGCACATGCTTAAGAAGTAGTGCAGCCAGGATTATTAAATGAAGTTTTTTGTATTTTCATTTATTTTAAAGAAATTTCTGTTACCCAAATACAATAATTACATATCTGAAAAAACATTAGATGATGTCACTGGCCTTTGTATAAAAGTTAATTGTTTAAATATGTTCGACGTCCCTAAAAAACGGTTTCCAGTTTGTGTTTCCGCCACACGACTTCTTTTCTATTTAATATAATGTATACAATAAAAAGAAAAAAAATTAATTAACATTTCGCATCCGTAGAGCGAGAGAGGGGCCGAGTCGGCGTCGCCCTGCGAGCGCCTCGACGCCTATCTGGCCGATCTGTACTCGGGCAAGAGGTCGGCCAGCGCCGGCGAACTCGCCGAGCAGCTCGCGTTGGTTCACGCGCAGCTCATGTACGAAAGGTGGCGCCGCGAGGCACACGCCGAACGCAACCGACGCCTCCTGGGCCGCTGTCGCCGAACGCGCATGCTGGAGCTGCAGAACGCCGCGTTGCGAGAGCGCCTTCGCGCTTCGCAACGGGAGAGGGACGAGCTCGCCTCGCGTCCGCCCCGCGACCCGCCGCCCGCGACCCTCACGCCCCCCGACCGCCGCCTGGAGGACGCGCTCGCCGACGAGACCGCCGCTAGGCTGCGTGCCGAGGCCGCGCTAGAGGAGGCAGAGGCTCAGAGGGCGATCGACGCCGCCGAGCTGCGGCGCACGCGCGGCGAGGCGTTCGAGACCGCGCGCCGCGTCGAGGCACTCGCGCGAGCCGCCCTCGCCGCCGAACGGCGCGCGGAGCGGGCGAGGCGTCTGCGCCGCGAGCTGGTGGCGGTCGGGGAGGACGATGCGCGCCGAGGCCGCTCGGCGACCGGGCCCGGCGACGACGCGAAGAACGCGGCGGAGGCGGAGCGGCTGAGCGGCGAGCTCCGAGCGGCGCGGGCGGCGTTGGCCCGGGCCGAGGCCGAGGCCGAATCGGCGGCCGCCCGCGGCGAGGCGGCGGCGACACGCGCGCACGAACTCGAGGCGGCGCTGGCGGCGCGCGAGGCGGGCGTCGTGGAGCTGAAGCGCGTGTCTCGGGCCGCGGCGGAGGAGCACGCGGCTCGCGTTCGCGCCCTGCAGGACAAGTACGCGGCGCTGGTGCGAGTGGCGCGCGCCGCGGAGGCGCACGGGCTGGAGCGGAAGGCGCGCGAGCAGCTGCGGCCCGCGGCCGTCGAGTGATGTCGGCGGCGCTCTGTAAATACGGATCTCGGGAGCTGTCCGGAAATGTGCCCGCCGGATGCGTTCTCGCTCTTAGATTTTTACACGTTTATCGACAAATATACGTAATCGCTTGTTAGACGAGAGATTTTCATTATTACGATATGGTTTTATTTCATCCTTCCAAAGCTCCTTGAAAAAATACCACTTGTTTTAAAATAAATGTAGTTTTAGCTTTCCATGCAATGCTAGTTATTTTAAGTATGTATAGTAAAAGACTAAATACGCATCGTAGGTATTTAATTTCATAGAAATACAGTTACTATCAATGTTAAAAAATAATAAAATAAAGTAACAATTAAGTTTAATCCACAAAATATATCAAACTTTTAAGTATGCCATTGTTGGTGCATAGCGCCTACACATATTTATTAGCAGTCAGATGTCATATCTACAAGCGGAACAAGGCGTCTATTAATTTGTCATTCCGATTACACCTCTGTAATCACAAGTAAACATCATTTTTCATTTATAATCCTTTTTTCTTATAAGTTATTCTTAAATATCCTTTTATCCTGCCTATACAACCAATTTTTTTAATTTGCCGCGCTTTTTCCTAATCTTCTTTCATTAGCCAGACTATACGCGATAAAAAGCCTGCTGTATATCGAGAAATACTTGCTTGCCGTATTGTATGAGTAACACGATGTATTTGTTCCACTGGTCTATGTTATGCACGACTACTTTAATTAATTTATTAATTACTTCTTGTTCTTTAACTACTGGTTGAAGGCAACTGATTTCTCAAATACTCGTGAGAGTAAGGGGAGAAGACTACTTAGGCCTGTATGATGAAACTTATGTTGGAGGTTTTCCAGATTTTGGAACCATGTTTATAATAGACACCTTCCATAGTTAGAAAATATTGTAATCTTAATATTGGGTTACAGTGGCATGTTAACAGGACGATACCTCTTATAGGTAGTTCTTTGAGAGCTTTAAAGTAACAAGTTTTAGTGTAAAGACATTTGCTGATTGCTATTTATGATTTCATCAAATTCGTCTTCGGTTTGCACTATGTCCGGTTCGTTAGGTTTGAATACATCCGTTAGAAAGTTGGCAAGCAGTTCAGCTTTATTGTGTGGTGTTTAGGGAGCCATATTTTCTAAAGAACAAGAGGCCTTTTTAAAGATTTTGTCATTTTCCAGAGTGAATAATCGTCTGCTTTATATAGCGATTAGCGACATTGTCAGTAGTTTATCTTGCAATGTACGATTTTCATTTTCTTTGAGCGACTTTCTCAAAAGTTTTAAACGTTTTTGGGCTTTATCTTGCCAATTCCTACTGGTCCTGGGTCCTACTGTTCCTACTGGCCCAGTCCCTATTTGTTGGATGAGGATGTAAATTTTGACTGTTTTATCACAATTTACTCCAAAGAGCTCGTTGGCTAACTACGAGCTAACTACAGTAGTACGAGTGTTAGCAGAGCTGGGCCCATTTTCCTGTATGTACGTTTGGGTTGTAGTCTATTATACCTATATTATGGAGAGCTTTAATGGAGGGATGCCACCAATTTGAGCTTTTTAAGCTGTAATGGGTGAGCTAGTTGATATTTGGTAGTCTTCTCATCTACAGGGGCTTTTCCTTTGATAGCCATTTTCCTAGCACGAATCTCCACACAATTAGCTGGATGTTCACAAAGCAAAGAGTACAAGTATATAGCTGCTGGTGTGTTTAATCCCTTTTTGGGCAATCTGTAGTTTTATGCCCTTGTGTGCATATATAACGAACCTATAAGGACGCATATCTTTAAGGACGTTATCTTGACCATATTGTGTGCACCTGGTAGGTACATTGGGCAATTTCGGTAGATTCTTTTGCCTCTTATATTGTGACTTTAGGGTGGTAAATATATTGTATATTTTTTATTTCAGGGTTTTTTTATGCAGATTGTTTTTGTTGTACGCCTAAAACAATTTGGTACACAGCCATGTTGAATTTTAGTATTTTATGGAATCCAATCAATCGTCCGAGTCTTGCAACTACTGACGATACACCAGCTCTTTATTCTCCGTTGTGACCTTAGGAGGCACGCAACCTCTCACATAGTCCATACACACCTTAAAAATGGCCCCAACATAATATAATTAGCTACTCAATTTGCAAGACTATTTTGGCACGTAATCAATTCAGCAATCGCTCAGCCTATCTCTACAATAGTTTAAATAAAACCCTTAACTTGCATAAACTTAAATACCACAAATGTAACCCATTGGCTCAGTACACTCAATTATAACAAAACAAGCTTTGCATTTAGCAATTTAAGATCAGAGGCCTCAATCTGAATCCTAATGTAAGTACACATTGCTAAACAAATAGTTTTGATTTTTTTTAACTTAAATTGCTAAATAATCATTTACAGAGCAGTGACCTCTTATAGGATATTAAAATAACTTATTCCCTATTGTTTAGTATTTTTATTTTGTTGTGTGCTTATCTTATATTATATACTTAATATGTTCTAATTGTATTTTTTTATTTCTATTTTTTATAAAACTTATGTTTACTTTAATTGGCATACAGTTTTTATGAAAGATTTTGTAAAATATTCATTAGACTAGTGACCCGCCCCAGCTTCACACGGGTGCAATGCTGATGAAAAGCAAGTTTTTATTATGTATTGTTATTTCCGTCGCTGGAAAGCTCCGATAATATACGCGTTCGATCGCTGCTAAATAAGCTGTAATGGGCTGTATAGATATATATTAAATGAACAATGTATTCAAGGTATTTAATTGGTTAAGGATTAATGCTGTATTGGTTAAATTAGCTTCGAAAATTAGCCATTATTTGTCGTAAAAAGTAAATGTCAAAAAAAAGTTATTGTGGGTTATCCATAAGAGATAGACATATAGCATCACGGACTTATCTGTTGACCTTAATACTTAGTACATTATTTTGATAAAACTCGTAGGGTTCAGCCTGTGTTTGCAATGTAAAAAATGTAATTATTTACGATATCACATTAGAAACCTCAAAAATAACAGTACTTCTCCACTATTTAATGGATGTTATTATACATATAAAAGATTTAAGCATAAAAAGGGACATAGGGACAGAGAAAGCGACTTAGTTTTATACTATGTAGTGATTTACTACTATGTATGACGTCGTAAACTTAATAGTAAAAAAAATACACTACTTTGCAGTTTGCGGACACCGCCCTCTATCACTATCCCTATTATTCTTATTTAGAATTAAATGTCAAATATTGATTTAGTTAATAAATGATCAAATATCTGAAAATTTTGAACACTACTGAGATTTGAACTCGATTTTTTATGAGTGAGTCGCCGGCACTATAGGCGATTTGACTAAATGTCTTCAAGGGCGATTTTTCATACGTCACAGTCACTGACTGCGTCAAAGTTTTACCAGTTTCCTGACACGTGTACCGTTACTTTTATGCACAAATTAGTTCACGTCACATTACTTTACTATTTGTCTTGTATTGTCCTGAGCACTGCACAATTCTAGGACCAAACTAAACCTGGTACTTTCAAAATTCAGACTTCATAAAAAATTGGTTTATAGCTTACGCCCTGTCTACCAAATTACCCCATAAAAGGATACCATAGCGCAAAATATTTTTAGTAAAGTATAGTTCGTAAGTCATTTAAAGCATCCGTAATAATACAATTGTGGCATTGTGGACGGCCGATTCTAAGTTTTCGTTAGGCTGACGGTCAGTTATACCATTTCGCAGATATGTTATGTTTTTATTTTTTTTTAACTAAGTCGCATCAAAATAAAATCAAAAAACATAAATTATTAAAAATGCAACGGGCGGGCTAATTGCTAACAATCTATCTTTTCCAGGCAAATCTAGTTACTAAGGGTAAAGAGCAAAAAGTGCAAACTAAATCAATAAAAATAAAATTAATTTTAACACTTAAAAAAATGTATAATTACCGTATCTAATCTAAAATAATTTACAATCGTATTTTGATTGAGTAAGAATTCAATTTTTTCCTTTATGGTAACTTAGTCGTCTTCCAGTATCAGAAAGAAAACCTCTCGCACCGATGAGATGCAAATCAGGTAGTTTACAGTTCAGCGCTACGTCTGACCGCTGACGATGGCACGATGTGATGATGATGATGATGGTGATATCATTAAAAGATAGAATACGTTAATAAAATTGTATATATTATAATATCTTATCATACAATATCCACAGTAGAAACGTTCACAAAAAGTATTTGGTACAAAGTCACAACGTACAATAAATAGGGAATAAAATAGTAACAAGTGGTATGTACAGAGGGAACATACAAAACGTAGAAAAACATCAACGAGTATGGCTGGCTGGAGTACGCTATGATATTTGGCGGCGAAGGTCGCTTCGCGGGATGCGCGGAGACTCGGGCTCGGCCCGTCCAAGGTCGTCGAAGGTCGCCGGTCGGGCGACGTAGGCCGGGCTCTCACGGCAGAGCCTCCACGTAGTTTTCGGGCACGAGCCCGCTCTTGCCGTCCAGTGAGCCTCGCAGCCAGCCCGGCTCCCCGGAGGGGACCACGTCGGTGATGATCTGGTTGGGTTCGAAGGACAGTTCGCCGTCGCTCTCGCCCAGGCAGGCGTACAGCGTTCGCACGCGCGTAGCTCCAGACCTCGACACCGGCGGCCCACCGCAGCTCGACACCGACTCGGAACTGGCCACGCGTCCCAACTGCTGCAGCAGATGCAGGTGCTGCGGCGAGTAAACACCTGCGCCCACCTGTCACACAAGCGAAAGAGATGAGCGATTACTATAACATATAAGTGCGGTCTTCGTACATCGAGTGCATTGGGAGAATTATAAACGTACCATATCAGTCCTCGCGTAGGTGGACATAGCGCTGGGGCTGCTTCTGTGAAGGCAAAGATTTTTCGTAAACTCCTCGTTTGTATAACAGGAAATAATATTCGTATAAAATATAAAACGAGTGTGGTTACATTTAGATGATATAAGTAAATATTCAAAATTTAAACTAGGCGCTATAGTTACAAATTACGCTCAAGACTACCAATGTAGGCATAGTAATGTTAATTTAAATAAATTTTTAATACAATAATGGCATTTTTCAGTTATAAGTACTAACCCGGCGATAACAAATCCAGAAAGGCAAATAATCATAATGAATATCGTCACAATCACTGCACGGAACTACTGCTGGACACCGACGAGTGTTCGACGGAACGTCTCAACTCGGAATGCGCGAATGGAGCAGTTGCGGCGCATTATATGTGGCACGTGCGCACCTGCCCTCTGCCGTCCTGAGGCTTCGTAGGCGCAGATGGCCAACTTATCGTGATTACTTTTTTTGCGGCGGTGCATTTTGCCTAATCTTTCCTTTACGCAGCTAGTTTCGATATCTCAATATTGTTACACATACGTAGATAAATGATAATAATCCTCCAAGGATTGCTCCAGTCGAACAATTTGTATAATTAATTAATAATAATATTTATTTGCAAGAATATGATACAATAATGTTTTGGTGATACAATGGCGTGCAAATTTGTCTTAAATTGAATTTTACATAGTTATTACATATGAGTCATAATATAGTCAATCCTTGTAATATTTTATCACTACCTTATAAAGTATTGAAAAATATGATTACGTTATCAAATTAATATTAATTATAATAATTCACGACAAGTCAATTTTTAAAAACTATTGCATTTTTTTTACTATATTGCATTATTTGTAAAATTCATTACTTATTAAATTAGCGATTAAAGAGTTTCGAAAGTGCCCTTGATTTGTGTAGGTTTTTCTGACGTTCCTAAGTTTACTTTACCTATATGAATAAAGTTATTTTGAGCTTGACTTTGACTTTGTATTATTTATTAATTGGAAAAATCAAATCATTCACGGGATCCTCAGTAAACGTTACAAAATCGCCTAATCCTAACGGCTCGATCTCGTAAGACATTATTTTGCTAATATCAGTATTAAATTAAACCATAATTTTGGAAGGTTGAAGTGTAGAGATGAATAGATAGAAAGTGGTTGCAGCGAGTGAGCATCTGTCGCGGAACACGCAGCTGCCGCTAAGGAATGCACACCTGCGCCTCACCGCGCATCCTCCGCGTCTTATCTTTAGCGCTGCTTTATGACCACGCTGTTAAATACAGTAATTCAATTGGGACACGCGCGATGTTCAATCCATTGACATGTGTTATTGGCAATCTCGAATGGATGTTTTCATATATATGTAAGTTTCTATAAGGTATACAAAGAAAAAAAAATCCCGATATTCTATAATAATATCATGATTGCGAATTAGGACACTACAATTATATTTACGGACAAAACGATCGTTTAATCGCTTTCGTTGAAGAAATCTATGCCGAATCTAGTACGATGAGTTTGCATAATGAGGGGCCAGCTGTTCGCCCCTCGGCGGACGCAGGTAGAGGCCTTACGAGGACAAAAGCACCTCACACAGATGTTTCGCCCGACACGCTCACAATACCGTCTTATCACTTCCTGCATACGAAGAGTACGCATCGTAGTAGGACAATCGCTTCAATAACATTTAGCAGATTTTAGTTTAATTTACTGTAGTTTATTTTTATGCTCAATGTCATGGTGTTGTATGTTCAAGTCCGTCCTTTCCGCCTTTCATAGTCATCGAACTAGCGAGTCGATAGTCTATTGACTTTCGAACAATTTTTCATTTGGTGGTTGATGGTTTCGATATAACGCTAGGTGACATGAATTAGAATTCGAAATGAAAAGCCCTCAAAAATATATTGTTTAATGAGTGTTTGTGCGAGCAAATATACAAGGATTTTCTTGAATCTAAAATTATTATATCATAAGTCCGAATCGTTCTTTGTTTTTTTTCGTCCTGGAACGAAATTAGAGCGACTCATGGCCATGTTTAATACCTTTTCAGAATCTTTATTAACTGCGACAAAACTTGTCAATTATATATATTTATAATACGTATATTTTTTTTTTCACCACTGTGTGGGTCCGAAGTTAAATTAAAGTTATTAACAATAAATAGCATGTCTAACGCAAGATCTCAGCATTACCAATTATATTTTTGTATAATTACATAGTAGATATTATAACAAAGATACGGGATGTAGATTTCGAATCTTAATAAGAATTAGTAAATAAAGTCAATATTTTTTTTTAAACGCAAAATAAGTTATAACTCTGCAAGGGTTGAGCTGGTGGGCAACCCGTAACAATGTTTTGCAGCCGATGACCCCATCTATCCCCTATTTGCGTTTGATCCACGGCTTTTTGAAATGACTACGAAATGTACATATATTTTTGTTTGTAGGTATTACAGTTTTTTGGAATATAGGTTTAGTTTGCATTTCAAAATATGTTTTCTACTGTTGTTGCGGAGGCTGCACCTGCCGTTCTAAATATTTCGCGAAGAGATCGCGTTCAGGCCGTTTCGTCTAGAAGCGAGACAGAAGACTTCACATCGGGTCGAGGATTCGGCTGATCAGTTTACGGAAGCCGTGGGGGAAATTAAATGTAGCCCCTTGCAATTATAGTATAGCAATAATTTTTCGTTATTGTCAAAAGTTTTTATCATTACGTTTTCGACAAGTGGCTCAACGTTTGTCGAGTCACCTAGCAAGTGGCAGCATAAGTGGCTGCATGGCTTGTGTCGCGACCATGCATTATACGTACGTACGTACACTCGTTTCATTCATTTATATTTAGCGTACGCGATGGAAGCTTCTTAGCTGAATTCGCGAAGGCTAAGCAGAAACATTCGCAGTGTACTCTTTGTGGGCTCACACCCCCTCACTCTACAGCTGATGGGTGAATCAGCGTTTTTAAACTGATTCGGTGCATATGCAGCAGTGTTGTTGTGATATGACGTTTACATCTTGAAAACGTTCAATCAATAAACATAAAAAAATTCAACAAAAAACATGGATTGGACTTAGAAATCATATACACGAATTTATTGATACTAATGAGTAGGTGTGTCGGGGGACCTTGATTGGAACACCTCCAAGTGATCTTCGCTGCAGGAGTTGCGTCTAAGTACTTACTAAAAGAAAGCGTTAAGTTGCGAAAGCTTCAGTTCATGAGATACATTTATTTACACTTTCGATTCAAATGGGCAAATAACTCGCCATAAAATAATAAATTTGACAAACAATTGATGTCAAACGTTTTCACTGGTCACTTCACGTTTCAATTTGTAAAGGGTTCCGAAAAGTTTGAAACTATACATGTGCATTGTGCATCAATGACACGCCTGTACAACATTCAAGGGGTAAAAAGCAAACTAGATTACAAAAAATATCGATAACAATAATCTTCATTGTAATTGTCATTGGTCATCTTACGCCTGCAGACTCAGAGCGTCGTTCAAAGCCGATAGGGATCTCTTTAGAGGAGCTTTACAACCGACGTCGGTCCTCACTGCCCGAACGTTAAAAAGGATTCAAGGGTTTCTTGTGTATATATTCACTTGACTTTAAACATTTTTTTTTTTTTAATTGGACCACAAAATTAGGACAAACACACATTAACTTACATACAAAATTATATAAAGCTGTATCGTCCCTAAAACATGTGGACACGACCAGCGAAATCAGGTAAATACAATAAAGTGTTAAAACAAAAAACAACCATAAATTTAAAAAATCTATAAAGAATTAAACCACTAGAAAAAAGAAAATAAATTATTATTGGTATGGTGTCCTAATTCTACTCTTAGCTGAGGCCAGCGAACCATGAAAAATGTCAAAACTGTGTGCAATATCATTATGGTGGCGACACAACCTATTAATTGGAGAGTTTCTGCCAACGTTTGTTCGACAGTGTGGGATGTGAAAACATTTACGATTTTTTAAACGACTCCCGGCCCGAGGAACTTCTATGGACACACGTTCTACAATTTCTGGGCAATCCACAATTTCGTTAACAATCTTAAAAAAGTATATCAAGTCGTTTTATACCCTACGAACACTCAGAGATTCCATATTATAAAAGTCTAACCGATCCTCATATGTAGGTAAAATTGCACATTTATAATTTTTAAAAGATAAATGGTACAAAAACTTTCTTTGCACCCTCTCCATCCTCGTCGAATGGGATAAATACATTAGAGACCAAACGCAACTATTAAACTCCAATATGCTTCTAACGAGCGGAGTAGCTGGTAAAGACAGTTACAGCGACGCTAGGATCGGTAAGACTCCCCGTAATTCTGGAGATAAAACCAGAAAGCTTTGAGGATCTTTCTATAATACTGTCTATGTGCTCCCTAAAACTTAGTGAGCTATCCATAATAACCCCCAAATCTCTTATGCTGTTAACCTCTTGAAGTTTCTGGCCTCTTATACAGTATGTTGAAGGTTGAAGATTTCTTTTTTTTTCGATTTTTTGCAGCAGCACTTTCCTTCATTTAAAATCATTCTATTCAGCCCGCACCATATATTAACTCTGTTTAGTTGGTCTTGCAGAAAATCAATGTCGATATCGTGTTGAATCAGTTGGTACAGTTTTAAGTCATCAGATCTTTTGCAGTAATAAATCGTGGCAGATGAGGTCAAAGCCTTACTGAAGTCGGTGTATATTGCATGGATTTCCAGTCCGTTGTCGATTCCCTTCGCTATGTCCTCTGTGAAACCAAGCAAATTCGTAGTAGTCGATTTCTTTGGCATGAAACCATGTTGATCTGGGTGTATATTCTGTTTTACATGCCAAAAAATTCTCTGCTGAATAAGAGAGTCAAACACTTTTCCAGGTGCTGGTAATATTGAAACTGGTCTATAGTTTTGAACAACGTTTCTATCTCCGCCCTTGTGAATAGGTGTTACCCGAGCAGCTTTCCATACTGTAGGAAACACTCCTTGACGCAAAGACTCGTTATAAATCAAGCATAAGGGAATCGATATTTCTTCGGTGCATTTCTTTAGTACAACATTAGGTATATTATCCAACCCTATGCCTTTGTTTACATCTAACTTCTTAATGGCGGCGCGAACTTCAGATACTTCCAGAGTCACATTATGCAACGACGAAGATCACACAGGGACCAGACCTTCAGTAATTGAAGAAGAAGGATCTATATCTGAAGATGTTGATAAGGGTTGTAGCTGGTATACTGATTGAAAGTATTCTGAGAATAAATCGCATATTTCTTGGCCACCATTCGCCTATTTAGAACCCCAATGGACTTGGTTTGGTACAGAACAACTAATATGTTTTAAGTTATTAACGTAGGACCATATGTATTTTGGGTTTTGTTTCAAAGTTGAGGAAACGTTCTGTTTAAAAGTTCTATAGGTCTCCCTAAGCATTTCATCATACCTTCGTCTTAATATATCGAATGTTTGTTTGTCTCTTGGATTTTTATATAACCTGTATCATTTGTGATATTTTTGTTTCTCTTTCGCGCATTTAATTAGGGGTCTACTGAACCAGAGAGGGTATGATTCACATTTAGGGATAGTATATGGCGTATTTTCTTTCAGTACTGGTAAAGTTTTTGCATAAAAATTTTCCACCATTTGATTTATGTTTGTATTGGATCCCAAAATCTCAGTCCATTGTAGATTAGAGAGAGACACATTAATTTTAGTGAAGTCAGCTTTATTAAAATTTAAGAAGGGAACTCTGTTATGCTAAAGATATTTTAATTGTCCTTGCGTTACAAGCTCGATTTCAAGTGCAGGGTGGTGACTGTCTAAATATATGAGTGGATTTAGACATTCACTCACCTTTACCGTTTTGGGGGAGTTAGTTAGCACTAGATCCCGAGTTCGTCCAGAAGTGTTCCTTACCATATTGCACTGTTTAAGGTTGCAAAAGGTGATATCATCTAAGAATGTATTTTCTACTTTGCCATGGCTTAGTTTAATCGGTATGCATGAAAAATGTCCTTCGTCGACCTGCCACATAATATTTGTCATTTTAAAGTCGCCTAATATTATTGTATCTTGCTTTATTCTGCCACAAAAAACATTCATCGTGTTGTTCAGAAATAATATTAAATAAAACATTAGGTGATTGCAAGTAAAAACAAAGCTAGTCTTTTTTTTATGATGATCTAATAATATCCAGAGATTGCGATTTGAATTCGTTTAGAAATAAGAAAAACAAAAAGGAAATCCGATCCTCTGTTCGAAAGAGTCCATTTACTCATGTGCACTAAGCGGGAATATTCAATTTTATTTTTGTGATCCCTTTCAAATGACGAGACGACGTCTCCCAATGTCGGCCGGAGAGAGGATCACTCGGGCGCGCTTGGACATCGGTGTCGAGAAGGCTCCGAGGCGATTCCTCTCGGCCTTCGTCTCTCGTCAGTACAAAGCAAAGTACTCACGTGTCGGGCGCCGAGCCGTTGCGGGCGGGCGAATCGGGCGAGCGGGGCGTCTCCGACGGGTCGGGCGATTCGGGCAGATCGGGCGCGTCTTCGATGAGCGCCTCCACGAGCACGTTGTAGAATTTGAGCTCCAGAATGGAGGCGACCGTCTCGCGCTCGGCGCGCAGCAGAGTGGGGCCGAAACACACGGCGAGGTTACAGGCACCCATCAAGTTGAGCGCGCTGCGGGCGGCCACACGCCGCAAGTGCGCGAGAAGCAGCCGCAGCATCTCACGGTTCGGCGGCGGCAGCGCCCGCACGAGCGTCGCCAGCGAGCGCGCTCGCTCGGCGCGCGACTCACACTTGGCCGCGGCCAGCCAGCGGCCGTGCAGGCGCCACGTGAGCAGCGGCTCGGGCAGCGCCCGGAGGTAGGCCTTCAGGGCCGAGGTGAGCGTGCGGCTCTCCCACTCGAGCGGCGCCAGCGTGGCGGGCAGCCGACCGGCGCGGCCGAGCGCCACGAGGCGAGCCACCTTGGAGGCGACTCCGGCGACGCGGTACAGGCCCTGCTCGTCGAGCCCGCGCGCCTCGAGGGCCGCCACGAGGCGGCGCACGAAGGCGAAGCCGGCTTCGTCGAGCCCCCAGGCGGGTTCCACGGCCGACAGCGGGGGGCGGGCGGGCGGCGCGGCGGGCGGTAGCGTGTCGAGCGCGCGCATCCAACGAGCGCGGTCGCGGTCACCGAGCGCCTGCAGCGTGAGCGGGGCACGCTCGCCGTCGGCGGGCACGGCGTCCCAGCAGAACCGGCGCTCGAGGGCGACGTCGGCGGCGCGCGCTCCCGCCACGGCCACGGCTTCCGGGGCGCCGCAGGACTTGGGATTGATCTGGTTGTACGGCAGCAGCGACAGAACCCGCGAGGAGCGCTCGTAGCCGCAGTAGTGCTTGCTCCACGTGGTGCCGAACGCCTTCTTCTCCATGAGGAAGAGGTAGCCGCGACGGGCACCGGCGTCCTCCGGCGCGTCCTCCCGGTGCTGCGGCGAAACGCAGACGTGAGAGGGCGTCCGTCCGATCGTCTTGATAAAAACAGTCACTCACCGTCTGCCTCATGTCCATCATTTTCTTCATCAGCGACTCCGTCTGCTTGCTCGTCTCCTCGAAGTTGCTCCGCGTCTGCAACGTGATTTAGGCCGTATAATCGGTTCGGGTGCGCGAGACTCGCCGTGCATCAAACGCAAACGCACACACACACACACACGCATCAAACCGAGCAGCGTGTTAGTGAAGAACAACGAGGGAGGCCAGTAGTGGTAAAGCGGCGGAACAGGGAAACGGACACACAACGCACTCGGTGTGGTGCGGCGATTGCGAAGACTGACAGCCGGCGTCGCCCGTGGCGTTCGAGGGCGGAGCGTGGTGGAGTCGGCGCAGAGGGGTTGACCTGCGGACAGAAGATGGGTGAGAGAGAGCGAGGTAGAGGCGGCAAAAGCACTCACCCGTTGGATGCGCAGCTGCAGGTCGCGCACGAGTGGCTCGGCGTCGTGGTGTACGTCGTGCGCCGTGTGGTGAAAGGTCCACCAACCGAATACGAAGCCCAGCAGAGTCTCGACCAGCTCGAACTTTTCGCGCTCCTGCACGGCCTGCAGCTGGAAGACGTACTCGAGCGACGCCTGGCAGAAGTCTCGCTCCGCCATCTCCAGCGCCGCGTCGGCCTGCGGATAGTGTGCGGATCGCGAGTGAGACACATTGCGGACGTCGCGGACGCGTATCGACTGCCGAGGCAAACGGACCTCTTGAAATACGTTTTCCTGTTTCTTGGTCGACAGCGACAGAGTGCGCTCCTGGCTCTGGCAAAATTTGGCAGTCTTCTTGTCAAACTTCTTCTTTCCTTCCTGAAATACAAATTTCACATATCATTTCGTGGCTGAATCGAAACCCACGTCGATACCGCGTCAAAACCACGGGTCCTTCGTTCGAGTTTGCCGCACTCGTTGGCCTCGAGCGAAGTGAGTTCACTCAGGCCCATTGCGCTCATTTCGTTTAGAACAGCTCAAATGTCCCATTGAAATGGTTTTGATTTAATTTTCTCTACAACTGACAAGCCGAAGTTCGAAGGCCCACCTTGACGGCGCCGATGTGCTCCTTGCGGAACTTCTCCAGCGGCTGAATGATTTGCTCGTGGGCGCGGCCCAGCTGTAAAGACACAACAGTTATTTTTTGGTGCAGACGACGAATTAAATTCGATAGTCTCGTTCACCTTGAACAGTTCAGAATGGGAAAGGAGCGAGGCCAGCGGAACGAACCAAGCACTTTGAGCTTTCGCAGCTCATCCCCACGGTACAGTTTATACTCGTATACTAATTTCTATGTCTAGGTAAGCGCTTCGTTAGAAACAACCTAAATGTTGCCCATATCTTATGAATCTTTGTAACATTATACGAAAGATTTATCTGTTTGATTGCAACGGAATGTGCTTAAACATTCCGTTTAATGAAGAATAAGACGACGTATCTGCGAGAGCGTCACGTCCGCGTCACGAGACGTGACCGCCGAGCGCAGACCCGCTACAACGGGCCACTTGACGTCACGCGTCTCTCTATAGACGATACTCTCGTTGCAGCATCTACCAAATCCGTGCACGTACTAAATACGGTTGAATTACACCACGTTCAGCGACGTGAGCGTAAATATATTGTACACTAATGAGCAAACACGTCATCCAGCTCTTTATTCGTCAATATTATAAAAACTTTTTCAAAGAACAAACAAACATTCGCTTATTAAATAATAAAAATCAATGCCGAGGTTACTAGGGTTTTAGTTTTTATGTAAATCTTACACTATGTGCATATTATAATTCGTTTTTCCCGGTTATTCGTGAATGCGCAGCCTATTTACGACGCATAGCGCACAACAAGGTAGGACGTGACGTAGTTATCACTATGCGATCGCCATAATAAAGCGCCGCCGGAAGGTCGCGGCCCGCAAGGCCTCACTTGCACTATCTATACTCAATCATTAACCGACCGCTTACCTCGTTACTTTTGATACTATTCATTTTGTAAACACTTTTGACAGTATATAGTGTTTTAATTCGTACAAGTTTCCTAACTTTGCTTCTAGTAATCAAGACTAGAAGCAAGTCTAACGTGGATGAGCTCACCATGCGGTCCCGTTCATCCTCGATGGTGCGAATGAGGTGGGCAAAGTGCTGCAGAGAATGGCTTATGACGCGCTCGTCCTCCGTCATGGAAGCCCCGATACATGCGAACTCGAATTGCTCCATACTGGTTGCTAACGCCAGCTGCGCCGCACCCAGACCTGCATGAAGTGAGCATTATGCACAGGCGTGAAGCATCATTTATTTAAAATGTATACGATGTTCTAGTGCGTTACATCACACATTTGTTGATATCTTATCATCTGATGGTGATATCATATCATATATCAACACCCATTTACTTCCAATAATTAAACATTGCTTTAAACTATTTTGATTATCTGCAGACATAATATCATTCATTCAAAAAATTAAATCAATTGTACTAGTATTTTTTAACATAAGTTTTATTTATTTATTTAGTACTCCTACAGCTAACATAAATTATATATAATAGCAAACAAATACACTGAGAATATAGCCACAGATGAAATACATGATACATTCTATAACAAAAAGATTTATAAAAGGGAACAAACAAACAAAGTATTTAATACAATTAACTAACTGTGATTAAATTTTATTAATTAATACAATATTGTAGATAAGATCTCTCTTATTTCAAATGTTTCATTTCAAACTTTAAAAGTGGGATATCTTATAAATGGGTCCACCAATTTTGACAAAATCTAACCAAGTAACTTCTTTGTAACTCGTCTTAGACAAAAATAAATCAAACCCTGATGGGGACCCATCATGACACATGCAACATTATTTGTTTAATAACATTAAATTATATCAGTAGAAGAAAATTGAGTATTTTTTATAGCAACTTATATGCATGTTTTTAGAAAGCATGGATGGTGAAGACCCTGAATTCTGCATATGCAGTTGAAATATGTGTTAAAGAGACAAGTTCAACTTAACTAAGTTGTTCTGACATTTTGTGCATAATTCATAAAGCATTTAATTAAATAGGAATTAATCTCATGAATGAAATAGCATCTGTCAGTCAAATATAACTGCTTAAGATGATATATAATTGATCAATTACATACATACAATGAATTAAACTTCAATAACATTAAAAAAACAATCTTACTTTTAAGTATAGATAAAATAGCAATTCCAATATATGTTTTACATATTGCCTCATGGACACACTAAGCACAAATATTATGACTCTTGGATTGTTAAATCAAGTGGTTTACACCTACATCTGTCACAATAATATTGTCACAATTAATAATAAAACATACAGCAATTACAATGTGCTGTTGGTAACTGTCTTTGCTTTCAATTTTAACAATAGATTTAATGTTATTGTTAGTAAGTACACTATCACTTACATAATCATTAAATTTTATAGAACAAATTAATAAAGAATTTTAATACAAATTGTAAAAATATAATTTAAATAAAATAATAAAGGTATGATAATTAACAAAACAAAAATATAATATGGCATAATAGCATAATATATTAAGTAGAAAGATATAGACATATTGGTGTAGCTTGTCTGCGTTCTTCATTCATAATATTGTAAATCCTAGGTATGAACTTTACCTTTTTAAATATGTATAAGTAATTATGTTGTATAATTTGTATAAGGTAGTGAATGTGTCATACTGCAACTTATCACATCTTTGTTAATTGACTCTGTCATTGACACAAATTCAATTGTTCAAGTCTTATTCTTTTTTGTGTATATGATATTAAAAAAAACCACATTAAAAACCATAGGATAAAAGTAAACAAAATCATTATTTTATTACAATCTATAGTCGGTTGCATGATGATGGTTTTTTATTTATCAGAGCTATTTTATCCATAAAGACCATCACTTTGTTAAAATATTTATGAAGTAAAAACAAAAAATAACATGCTATTGTAATACTTGACATATTTTTTGTTGTAGAACTGACATAGTGTTGATTTACATTGTAGAGAGATAGAAATTAGGAAAAGTGCTTAGGGAACAACTCACGTTTTGCGGCTTGCACGACATCCTTGACCTCTTTAATAAGTCTTTTAATTTGGTGGCTGGTGCGCTCAAGTTCCTTTTCGTGGCGCTGCAGGTTCTCGCGGAAGTGCGGGCTATCCGCTAAGCACTCAGTAAACTCTAGTGGCTGCAGACCCACACCCATCCTTGTGTAATGTACTCAAACTAGGCCTTTAATATCACTTTCACCTATACTCTGACAACATTGCTGCTTGCCCGACGCCCCGCAAACTCAAAACACGAAAATGATAACGAGTTGTGCACTTTAATAAGAAAACTAAAATCAACAAAGTAGGAATAACAACTACAATTTTGTTTATGAAACTATAAAGTCTGTTTTTCATGCTATCAGTCGAAAAGATACAAGAAATATCATTTTAAGAGAGAGCAGCGCGCGTTCACTAGATACAGGCTTACAAGATAATGAATAATATTTATTACTTATTACACTACCATCACATAGACTTCAATATAAGTATGAAGTATGATGTAGACTTCTATAATGTGAGTTGTGACATTAATAAGACACATATCTGACATTGGCGTTTTGACTTTTCACAATGTCTTTTTTTATATATAATAGGGGGCCAAAGAGCCTGCGCGACGCCCAAACAGGCAGTCGTCCCAGCCCATAGACACTCATTTTTAGTGGGTGCGTTGCCGGCCTTTAAGGGAGGAGTACGCTCGAATTTTAATTTGTTGGAGGTCGTATCTCTCAGGGAAGACCTCCGCCGGTGGTCGATTACTCAGTTCGCTTAGTACGCAAAAGAAAATGCCTTGTGAAACGAACCGTGGAAGATTTCCCGCCATGAAGGCGATGTTGGTGAAATTCAGCATTCATATCTTTTTTATAGTACAGGATACCGAACCAATTCGACTTAGGGTCCTTCAAGAAAAGAGCGTACAAATTCTTAAAAGGCCGGCAACGCACTCGCGAGCCCTCTAGCATCGAGAGTGTCCATGGGCGGCGGTATCACTTAACATCAGGTGAGCCTCCTGCCCGTTTGCCCCCTATTATATAAAAAAAAAAAAAAAAAAAATTCATGCGGCTCATATGATGCTGAAACGAGGCAGGAGGGATGGGATCATCCCAAACAATTCCTCAGACGCTATGTCTCTGCGTAGAGAGAGAGAATCAAGCTGATCAGTAAGACATTGGTCAATGACAATTCGACAAGCCCTTCACTGGATTTGGTCAAAAGGAAGAAGCTGGTATTTGGGAGCACCGGCCCATTTATCAAAAATCAAAATTAGCTTATAAATTGTATTACGAAATAAATATATTTTAATAAGGCTGTAATTTCATTACTCAAGCCCATACTATAACTTTAGTTTAAATTAGTGAAACATTTATATTTCTGATACCTAAGGGAACTTTAGTTATTTGGACAATTTACCTATATTTCCTATATTTCTTTTAGGTATATTTTTATTTACTTAAATCAATAATAATATATGAGCAGTGTTCTACCTACTTACAGGTAAGAGGTGAGAAAATAGAGTAAAGAAAATTATCAATTTCTTCGTCAGAGTTTTATTGAATAATTGTGATCAGCGGCCATAGGAACATCATTATCTGAAGAGTGGATGGAAACAGAATCAGATTCTGTTTCAGTATCATTCGCCGTAGATATAATTATTCGGTCAATCTCTTCGTCCATAAGGCCGTCATTTTTGAAATAATCTACATTCTCTAAGCGCTTGATATAGATAGCGTGATGCGGATTCCACACAGCACTGCAATATTCGAGGATACCTACTACGTACAAGACATGTGTAAATTGTAACTTTAGTGTTGGGATTCCTTAATTCCTTACAGTTACGCAGAACGAAGCCCAACATCCTAAAAGCCCTATTTGTAATGCCATCAACATGCAAGTTAAAACGCAATTTACCACTCAGAATCACACATAAATCTCGAGTATGGCTGACTTCCTTAAATGAAGGATGATTATGACAGATTCTGTTCGGCCAGTGTTTCTTCCTGCTGAATCGATCAACATGACATTTTTCATTATTCAAGTTCATTCCGTTTAAACCACACCACATCATCAGATTCTCTAGATCATTTTGCAGTGATATTGCTTCCCTGGGTAAGTTCATAGTTCTATATAATTTCAAATTCTATATAATTTCAAATCATCAGCGAACATTAAGAATTTAGACTCTTGAAAGCAGTTTCCGATGTCGTTTATGAAAATATTAAAGAATAATGGACCTAAGTGATACCCTTGAGGTACTCCTTAGTCCTCCTCCGTACTCAGGTATGATCTGCACCAATTTTAAAATATGCCATCAATTCCAATAGAGGAGAGTTGGTGCATCGACATAACATGGCTTACCCTGTCGAAGGCCCTGCAGAAATCGGTGTATATTGTATCATATGATTGTCCACGATCAACCCCCTCAGCAAGATCCTCCACGAGCGAAACCAAATTAGTCGACGTGGAACGTGACTTAACGAATCCATGCTGTTCAGGTGCGATAAAATGTTTGTATTGACTTGATATTATTGGGCACAAAATAGATTCAAAAACGTTTGCGAAAGTTGGAAGTATAGATATAGGCCTATAGTTTAATACCGTACTCGTGTCACTACTCTTGAACAAAGATATTACAAGAGCACTGTCCAAGCCGTTGGGAGTATTCCAGAGCTAAGAGAGCTATTAATTATAATGCTGAGTGGTAGTGCTAGCTTACTAGCACATTTTATCGCAAAAATAGAAGGTATTCCATCGGAACCAGCACCTTTCTTTTTAAAATTCTGAAAACTTGATCAGTAGTTACCGATATCGAAGTTAAACAAATTACATTGGTTGACGAACTAGACTGGCCATTGATCGATATGTTTTCTGAGTTGTATACTGACGAAAAATGTGATGCGAAAAGATTGCAAATATCTGACCCCGATGAAGCTAATTTATTACCTAAAGACATCTGGGAAGGGTAAGAGTTTATCCTTCCTCTTTTTGCTTGATAAATCTCCATATAAGTTTTGGATTCGTAGATAGTGAAGTCTCTAAGTGTTTTTAATATAATCTACAGCTTCAGTTATGGAGTTTTGTACATCTTTCCGTTCTGTTCGTAGCATTTCAATTTCAGTAATTAAATCACGAGCATTGCCGTATTTGCGATATTTGGTGTCTTTGAATTTTTTGTGCACCAATGCCGCAGAGAACCATTTTAGATATTTACTACTTACTGGAACGTGGTTTGGATTTTGAAACATGTTTAGAAATTATAACTCTAAGAATTTTATAGAACTGTACTACCATAAAGTCAACGCTGGCACAATTGTATGGGTCACTGTGCCAAGGAATATTATTTAGATCACTTGTATTTTTTTTCATAATCTGCTTTATGAAAGCGCAACCTAGCTTTTTCATGGGATTTGAGTTTTTCTGTATGGACAATATCAATACAAAATTCAATCTGGGGATGCAGAGGGTCAACACTTGAAGGAGGATCGCTGCTCTCGCTCACATGACAGATTACCATAGAGCTCGAGATTTTTAGATCTAGAATTCGGTTTTTGCTGTTAAAGCAAATAATTAAATTATAAAAGATTTGACGAATTTTTCTCTCGCTTTTTCTACTTTTAAGTCAGATTGGATTGATATTTATATTTTAAACCAAACAAACACGACATGATGTGAGTTTTGACCGTGCCTACCCGGAATCAGGTTTGGCGGGTTAAGAGAACGCAAGATAACAAATTTATCTCTTCCAGCATTTCTCATCTGCTAGCACCAAACAAGTGTACCATACCTGACTGCTGCGATGAGAGAAAAGCCTCGTTACTACCATCCGGCACAGACCTAAATTCGATTTAAGAAAGGGTCTCAGTTATGCATCATAGCAAAACCGGGAAAATCCTCTTCAGAGCTGAATTCATATAGACCCATTAGCCTTCTCCCGGTGCTATCAGCAGTTATTGTAAATATTTTTCTTACCTATTCTAGAGAAAGACAAAATAATTCCAGACCATCAGTTTGGTTTTCGCCAAGGGCAACTGTGGAACAGGGACATAGAGTGGTATACAATATAAGGCAGTCATTTGAAAAGAAACAATATTGCTCTGCAATTTTAGACATTCAGCAGGCATTTGATAAGGTCTGGCATAGAGGAGAATTGTGTAAACTGTAAACACTTTTAACCTACTTAGATGGACGAAAGGAGTATGAAGAAACTTCATATTTACTTAGTATAAAAGCCTCAATCCCACAATGTGTAGTAGGCCCTGTGCAGTACACCATTATACCTCACACCTCAATAAAACTAATGAATTTGATTCTTGGCTATGCAAATGGAGTATAAAATCTAGCACTACGAGTCACACAAGTTATTTTCACTCTCAGAAGCAGAGAATATGCACCTGTACATCTGGGAGGCAAAGTACTGCCAACAAATGTATCAAATATCTCAGTATATATAAAAAACACTCAATGCTCGAGTACAAGATACATGAACAGGCTGAAGAAACGTAGCTCTAAACATTCTAGAAAAAAAAAATCCTAACTCTGGGCTAGTGATTGAAACAGGCAGAATGTTCTCTGGAACATTAGCCTGTTTCAATCACACAAACATTAGCCACAGAGAATTATCCATCAAGAGGCGAAGTAAAGTCGATTGCTGATAAATAAAGGAAAAAACAAAATGAACTGAGTTAATATATGTATTCACAACTATATATACTATGTATACTATACGGAATTAAGTTCAAATAACATAATTAGGTTATTGGCGAGAACATTAAAAAAAAAACTAGAACTAGGCGTCAGCGGGGCCAGGGGTCGGAGCGTTGTCGCCGGCCCGTACGTCGTCTTCCGAGCTTTCTTCCTCGTCCTCGTCCTCCTCATCGTCGTCGTCGTCGTCGTCCTCGTCCGACCCATCCTCATCTGAATAAGTGTAATCCCTGCCTTCATCATATGCACCTGAAATTTGAGTTTTATACAGTTACAGTTTAGCATTTATGCAGTCGTCAGTTTTTCCTATGAAGAGCAAAAAAATTAGTTACCCGAGTGAGAGTACGAGGGGTAATCGTCGTCGTCCGGGACGGCTGCGCCTTGCCGGCCGTAACGATGCGAGCGAGTGGAGAGCGCGAGGTCCGAAGTTACGTGCAGGGCGTAGGAGCAGCGCGGACAAGGCGGCGCTCCTCTAGACGGCTTGGTGCCGCGGCGACGCACGTGCTCCTCGCAGAAACAGGTCTTGCATCGCATGCATGAGTACTGGCCCAGGCGGTTGCACGACTGACCTGGAGGGCACGTCGTGCGAGGTTACGGGCAGGTCGCTAAAAGACTACTTATTCATCTCTTATTCTAGCAGGTGCAAGTGCAGTACTTACATTTGTATGTTTCAGACTCGAGCACCTGACAAGAGGCCTGATGTTCAAACTGGTCATCTTCACAGAGGAAACCTTGACAGAAGCAGCACCTGAAAACTCGTCCTCCATGCTCCCACACACCTGGAATTATGTTATATTTGACAAGAACAAAATTAAGCCATTTAAAATTCCAATTTGCACACATTTAACAGTAACAGAATGATAATAACCTCTTTCACATTCCAGACAGACAGCATCTTGAAGAGGACAAGTGCAGGCATGTGACTGCAGACACTTTCTCCCATGACATACCCAAGCCTCACAGAAGTCACAGATGGCACCCTTTAAATATCACATATAAATATTAAAGGTCAAATAAAATGATTGTGTTTACCTTCATTCTGCAAATTACTGCACATTAAAACACATTTAATTTATAGATAGAATGATTTATAGAATAACATTCTTTGAACAATGCATTACTTACCACCATACCCAATCCAGTAGTGTACACACCGGGGTGCCGAACCACACAGTCACCAGACTTTAGCATACATTTTACCTTCCCGCACTGCGCGCAAACTGGCAGGCGTTGAAGCGCCGAACAAAAGTAGCAAAACGCCCGACTCTTCTGCTTCCTTCACAAAATAAAGAGAATTTGTACTGGGAAATTAACGTTTGAATGAAAAATATCAATAATACTTACTTTTGACACTTATCACATTCCATAGGAAGGTTACAAGGGTGTTGTGCTAAGTCAATATGCCCTCTAGCATTGCGAATTTCTTTCTGCCGAAGTTTTTGCTTCTCTGCTTTCTTGCGTTGCCCTGTCTTTTTCTTCGGCATATTTATAACCTTTAATAATAGTGGACTATATAATATGAAGCAGGACAATAGAAATTAGAATCCCGCTTGCCAGTCAATTTCTAAATTGTATTACAAACTACAAAAACCAATCACTGCTAACGGATTAATACAGTAGAATTAAAATCTAAAATCACTAAAACGTATAAACTATTATAGAACACAGATAACACTAAAATCTACATAGACAACAGGCAACAGCCATATTACATTCGTCTGACTTGGATTGAAAACGTTAAGTAAATTTGCCAATTTTGACAGACATATTTGTCATCGTTGTTGTAAATACGGATGTGAAAAAATATTTTTGAAAGAACGCGCTCCATCTCAATGAATTAATGACATCTTATTATTTTTTGTGCTTTCGCTTCTTTATATCTTTATTAATAAATGAACGTTTCACAAAATTGTTAAACTCAATTATAATATTTTGTATTTAATAAAATACTTATGTCTATTAACTTAATATTGACCAACAAATTATATGAAACTAAATATTTCCTAAATTTATATAAAATATTATAGTATATTTATAAACTCTCTTGTCATACATGTAATTAAATATGTTCAATTCTTGAGTTTCTGAACGTTAGATACACAATTTTTATCCGTACGAATTGAAAAGCCACCTTTAACAATTCGTTAAGCAAGAAGTCCTAGTCCAATATAACTAAGTACGATAAATTATGCGCATTTATCTTGGGACCAAAATATTTTCGAATTGCTTCGTGGGGAAGGAGTGAGGACCGAGAATCGACTCTAATTGAATGCTTCCAGTTCTGTTAAATTCATCATTGCTATTTATGATAGGACTTACATGAAACAAGTATTGCGTGTTTAATGTTTATTACGCATTTGAAATTGTTTACGTTGTGTATGGACAAAGAAAATACTGTTGTATAAAGAAATGATAACTCCTTCTGATTTGGTAAGTTTTCTTAAATTACGTTACCGAACATTTTTAATTTTACATATTATGAATAATAACATAAATATATAAATTACAATGGGGTAGCAAATTACTATCTACTACTACCCAATAACTTGTTTTTCGTAAATATTGATAATATATGTACTTCTGGGTTTACTTATTACGATAGTTAAATGTTATTACCTATATTTTAATAGAAAAATTTATTAGTGGTTTCGTACGTTGAGCAATAAACCGTATAGTCAATAAATAAAATGGCAAAATAATAGGTATTAAAATATTACATGTTGTGTACTCCTACGTTTTAACTAGAAGTATAATAATTAATTATCAACAGTTTTGGTCTGTATTATAAAAATATTAACTTTTGAAATACAAAAATAATGTAAAATTGAATGTGTTTGCGTAATTAAATTTACGCAGAGCCGTCGTTCCTGTTAATCGTCGCTGTTGGTTGTTGGTATGCTATAAATATAAAAAATCCACACCTTGTCATCATATAATTTTTATTCACGTAAACAACAACAAAACATAAAGAAAAAATTATATGAGCATCCCGAAGAATTTAGCGGCTACGGTTCTTGACACATGGGTGCCGTGGGACGTCCTAGAAGATTGTTTTATGAATGGAAATCGATTCAGATGAAGCGCGTGGGCGAGAGCGGTAAGCTGGTGCCTTTCTTCAAGGCTGTGGGTGTTTATTTCATCGTGGGTTGCGGCGCACCGTCGGCATCCGCGGCGGCGCTGAAATGTGCGCCCGTGGTGTGCCTGCTGGCGTGCGTCGCGACGACACGGCGCGGGGCGCACGGGAGGCGGGTGGCGGCTGGGCTGGCACTGTCTGCGGCCGGGGACGCGCTGCTCGTGTGGCCGCATCTGTTCGTGGCCGGCATGGCGGCCTTCGCGGCCGCCCACCTCGCCTACATATCAGCCTTCGGGCTGCGCCCGCTGTGCGTGCGCGGCGCCCTGTTGGCCTACGCTGCCACGGCGTTATTCCTGCGTGCGCTGTCACCGCCGCCGCCTCTGCGCGCTCTCGTCCCGGCCTACGCGGCACTCCTGGCCACGATGGCATGGCGCGGCGCAGCCACACCGGGCCCGCAGCGCTACGGTGCGCTGCTGTTCCTCCTGTCCGACGCCATCCTCGGATACGGCCTATTCGGCGGTTCGGTGCCCTACGAGAAGGTTCGTTAGTTCTGTTCCTCTGCGTCGACGCTTCGCTATCTTTTCGCTGACTAGAGCCCTTTGGCAGGTGCTGGTAATGACGAGCTACTACTCGGGGCAACTGGGCATCGCACTGAGCGCTCTGCGGCGTCCTCCCGGCGCACGGCACTAGGGATGAATTTGCGCAGCCTCCTGCCTGCGATCTTATGGAGGAGACGAGCTGCGATTGATTTAGGTATTTAGAGAGTTAAACGGAGCCAAAGTTACGCTGAGTCTTCTGTTAATTGATGTATTGTCAATCAGATCAATCGAGGTGTTCGGTACCGTTAGTGAAAGACTGAAAGCGATAGTCTATTTGTCGTGCAACCTTTACATAGTTTTGTATTTTGTAAATATCGGCATATAAATCGTTTACATTCCAATTTTAATGATTTCTAAAATCTATTTTGTCAATGTACTTATATAATGTTATATACTCGGTAAGGACAAAACAATAGAAATCAGGAAAGCGCAAATCGAGCGCAGTAAATACATATCTATAATTGAGATGATATTCTATAAGTGTAGCGTTGAGGTCGAATCGATTAGTTCCTAAGTGTTGCAATCTTCCATATTTTTAATTAGTTTTATCAATAAACCGTATCCACGAACGCTTTTTTCACTTCAAACATTGTTAAGAAAAATGGTGATTTCAATAAAACAAATTAAAATAACTAAGTATATATAATATATTTACAAACTTAACAAATTGTAAGACGCGATGACGAGCGTCGATGTGTTCTCTGCCGGGTGGACTGACGACTTCTTCCGAAGTGAATTGACACATCACCAAAGGTTCTGCCAGAAGGGCTAAGTACTTGGAAAGAACCTTTCCTCCCTTTTCTTTTCCGTCATAAATAAAAGGTTAGTACAACTTTTGCATTATTAAAGGCTACACTGACAGCGTCGGCCGTGTCGGCCAGTCGATTGGTTTTTATTTTGGATCCAAATATATTTATTAAAAATATAAAGCTGAGCAGAGGGGCCGTGTTAAAATGAAGTTTCTTCTCACGTAGAAGATGACGTCACTCGCGGCGAAGGTTGTCAAGACGCGCTTGAAGCTCGGCGTCGGCGTCGCTCAGACCTCCGCCCGCCGGACCGCCGCCCGCGGCCGCCGCCGCCGTCGGGCTCGCCGGCGTTTTCGCTGTAGCACCGTCTCAGTCGCGTTACTCGTTTACACACAATTTAAGAGGGACATATTGGCGCATGAGCCTTACCGGTGACGGCGAGGGAGCCGGTCGCCTGCGGAAGTCCAGAAAGCTGGTCGTTGAGCTGGAGCCCGAGTTCGTCCAGGATCTGCGACACTACCGCATCGCTGTAATATTTGCCAAACTCATTTTAATGCAAGCGCTACAAACAAATTCCTATAACCCTTAATCAAATCCTAGGAAATTATTTATTTAATGGCAAGACTACGAAAGCGCGAAATGTCGCTTGTCAATGTTAAAAACAAAAATTGAAATATTTTAAGAAAAAAATGGTTCTGCTGTGAGATTTTAATAGTTTTTGGAGAATTGAAATCTGTTAAGTGAATAAACGCAATATTCTTATAAACTTGTTTTCTGATAGCTTTTTGCGGTGAATGTCTTGGTAGCATTTTCGTCAATCAAAAAATCTATTTGACTAGGGGTTAGACTTGATACATGAGTATGACATTCTGATCAAAAATCTGTTTCTTCTGGTGAATATAGGGGTTATTGCTAAAAGTTGCCTGTTAACAACTCCAATTGCCAGGTATCATGCGCTAGACTAAAATGTTCCTTGGCGGCTGTAATGCCAGTCCACTCTCCTACTCTGCATAACCACTACTTCTTCCTTCTATCAAATGATAAAACATAAATCATATAAATATATATGCATTAACCTTTCCTCTTCATCATCGTCACCCTCCATGGCCTCATCGATGGAGTCATTCATCATCTCCTCCTTCATATCCATTATCTCAGACTGCTTCTCAAACTCCTGTAACATTGAATTGTGACACATACAAATTGACCTACAAATAATGAGGAATGTTGTGTGATGTCCTGTAGCCCATCTGTATGGTTAAGCACACAACAAGTGGGTTCACAATCTAGTATAAAGAATTATTTATTAAGTAAATGGATTTTACACCTGTCAAAACCTGTTGAAAATTTATCTGTGATGAAATCAGATTGATTTTTAGAATCATACTTTAAAAGTTATGCTCAACTAAAAAATATATATCAACATATCCTAGTTCGAGTGCATCATAATCTGTCTGCATACCTGAAGAATTCTCTGTATTTGAGGCACATTTAGTTGTCTGTTCATTGTTGCCATGGCCCGGGTGACACCACGCATTGCTTGAGCCATACTACTCTGAGACTTTAGTGTCTGTATCTTAAGAGAAACAGCCTGGATATTTGCTTTCATTATCATAAATTTGCGAACATAGCGCCGAGTGCGGACAAGATCTTTTGCCATTATCTTAACGGCGTCCTTAAAAAAACAACAAATTCAATTAATAATCAATCTCAAGGAAATATAAGTAATATATTCCTATTTAGTGAGTTTTATTTGTTAACAAATTGTTACCATTTGCCCTTCCTTAGCCAGTTTTTTTATATCAGCAATCACTTTCTTCTCTTGCTGTTCCATCTTCATACGCTCTCTATCAAGGTCGCGCATGGCTTTGTTCAAAGCGCGTTGGTTTTTACGCAGCATCTCCTCTGGCGTCATTCGGTGTCCAAACAACCACTCCATAACTTCCTTTTTAAAGCTAAAATAGAAAACATCATATCCATCTCATAATCTTTTTAGATTCAATTTCGTATATTAAGAATAAGATGAAATCGAGTAAAACCCTTTAGTTGTTAACACATACCCTTTTTGTATGAAATATTACAGTAAAATCTAATCAGGATATAAAATATAAATTTATGAATCACCTAGTTACAATATGAACATTTATAATTCCGTAACTGGAAAAACGATATCTTTTATTCTCAATATACTTAAATATCAGAGTAAATTCCTAATACTTACTATCGATTAAATATTAGTCAAACTAAAACTAAGTAATTAATACAGAAATCGGAATTGTGATTGATGACAATTTTGCTAAAAGTAAAATATTTACCAGAAGCTTGAGAAGTGAGACATATCACCAGTGTTACCAACCCTACTGTTTTAACAGTAGATTTTCTGTTTTCACATTGATGTCCCTGTTTTCTGTTTCATTCCTAATTTTTACTGTTTTTCGATTAGCGTTCAGCGCCACCTATTACACTATGCAAATATATAATAACCACTATGTAATAAAATCGGAACTGGATAGAGTCTGGCGAATGTTAAGAAATGTCGATTTATCTTTTGACCAAAACAAAATTCCCGATATTATAGACTTTTGGAAACATGTACACGAATTAAGAAATGGAGACGAATCTCAAACATTCCCTACATTGTCTGAATTGGCAAAAAAAACTTTTATGCCTACCACATAGCAGCGCCACCATGGAAAGGTTATTTTCTGCTATAAATATTATGACAACAAAATTACGCAACAGAATATCGACTACAACTATTAAAGGAGTATTACACAATACACACTAAATCCGAAATAAACGATTGCTACTCATTTGAAGCCACAGAAAGGCACATGAAGAAATTTAACTAAAATATGTATGATTTTAAAAAGAAAAATGAGTGTAAAATATTGAAGATTTTTAAAATAAGAAGGCTATTGAGAATGAAAGTGAAAAATAATTTTACTTTGATTTTTATTTTTTTGTTGTTGTGATTATTAATATAACAATGTATGTTAGTTCTGGTAACTAAGAAAATTGTTCATTGTTTTAACTATATGAGCAAAAGTTTGAAATCTGCCTTTTTTTCTTTACCTACTGTTTTCTCCTGTTTTTTTTGCGAGCTGTTGTTTTTTAGTTTTTGGGGGTTGGCAACACTGTGTATCACTATAGTAAATAGTAATATAGTTTCAGTAATCAGTTTGCGACAGGCAATGGCACGATCTACAGGCCAAATTATATGGGAATGGTCACGTGACAAATAGTGAGTTAGATCTATTACTTTATACATCCAAAGTGGAAGAGGGGGGTTGAAATTTATAACACATACCTTATTTATTATACTTACCTTACTTCAGTTTCAAATTTCAATTCCAACCTTCAGCAAAAACTTACTTTGCTTAGAGGCACACATGGCACAATGTATGGAAAAAATTAATGAACTACATAGTACATACATATATTACCAGATGTTTTCAATAGTGCGTCGAGTAAACTGACAAACGGTTTACTTAATGTCAGTTTCTATACTGAAGAATCTGTAATGGTAAAAGAAGTGAATTTAACATAAAAGAAAATACAATAGCAAACGTGCTAATGATAGTATAAATAAAAATTTTGAGATAATGAAAGGATATTTATCTCAGTCGGCTTAGTCAAGAGGCCTTACCGTAGTGTATGTAAAAAGTCGAATAGGAAATTTGTATGAAAATTTGTTGACGTGAACTGTTATTTTCATAGTTTAAGCCCACCGTAGACGGACTATGGTATAGACCAGGCATCAGCGTACAGCGTGTGAGATAGCGAATATTATAATCCAATCATTTACAAAGGACACGAAGTGTGGCAACTACCTGACGTTGGTAACATGATTCGCAATTTAGTCGGTTTGCACTGAAAAATATGTTTGGAATTGTCGTTAGTGTGGAAGTGTTGTTGTGTCGAAGTATTAATTCATTGAAGATTGCTTATTATTGACCAAAGTCACAGAACATTTAAAGGAGGTTAGAAAGGAAATAGATCCTGATTTGTATCAGAACGCGTGTCGCCGTTTGTCTCCCACTCTTTAACTTCACTACAAGCAAGAGACCAATGCCTACGCGGATTACGCACACTAATAAACAACACACACTTAAATCGTGAGTTTGCTATTGGTTGTCACACTAACGCAATCACTGCGTTTGACATACACTCATACACGCGTGAAAGCTCATGTATGCTAGGGCGACAAAAGGTCGATTGTTGATATCGATAAAATGAATGTAATCTTGCTTATTACTTGCAAGTATTGTGGACTCTGTGGACTTCTGTAATGCATGTTGTGAACGATTCATGCGAATATAGAAATAAATAAAAGTGAATGAAATAAAAAATACATAACTGAATTTTAAAACCAATTTTATTATTAACATTAGGATTTAACATGGAATATCTACCATGTTTATTAGAGAAAGTCGGTTGCCTCTCAACCTTACATTTTTGGTGCTTATCACCAGTTCAAAAATAAAAAAATTATTGTCCCTGAAATAATACGTATTTATTAAGTAGCATACGCTTGCTCTCTTTTAAATTACGGTTTTTCAAAATGAAATGCAATCTAACACTAATATATTTTTCTATAATAGCCTTAGTTAGATCTGTCACATGGCTCGCACTAGGATATAAGCCAACCTGATGATAACTTATGTTGTTAAATAAATCAGTCCCAACGAAGCTGCGCATAATCTTTCCTGTTAACAAATGCTTATTAATATTCCGAAGGTTTTCGGTGTATATTTTTATAACTGCTTCAGATGTTTTGCAGATTAGTAGCAGTTCTTTCGAAGGGTACAAGAGACCACCTTTATCTTTTGCTACTATAAATTTATGGTTGGACTTTATTTCACTTGATAATAGCGCTCCAACACAAATGTCACAATCAATTTTTTTTATTAAAATGTGTGCTATGTATCCCGCAATGTGACTGATAATTTGTTGGCTAAAATCAGAAATATTTTGGAAAAATAAATTTATGTCTTCATCATCATTATTTTCGGAAACCATATCAATACCGTCTTCTATTAATCCATTATTAGTTGTTCTATTGATGCGTTCTATAGGCGATGATGCGCAATTCAGGATAGAAATATGTTCCAGAGCCAAGCAATTTCCACTTTCGAGAGCCTTTATCTCGATATGCACCAGTAGTTTCTTATATGCTGCCTTAAACTGGCGCGCCGTAGGGTTATTATTGGCTCCGCCATGTGACCTTATATTGCCAAAGAGCATCTCGAGGTGGTCTTGGCTAATTTTATACATTGGCATATAAACGAGTACTTGAGTACGTATTATATAATTATAAATATGTTTTACTGCTTCGGCGCAACCAATGAACCCAATAAAGCCTGTTTTTCGCGGGCTATGTATTAACAGTCTGTCGTCTAGACATTTTAATCGTGACAGGTAGTCGACTGCTGTGTCTAGGAATCCTAAAAGCTCCATTGAATTAATTTCCGTAAGCGCTTTCTTAAATTTAAATTGAAAAGAGCTTCGGGAATTGAATATGTCAAACATATTATTAATTATCCTCAAAAATTTCGATGTTGCTTCACTATTTTTAAATGCAGGTAGTTTAAGTTCATTGCAACAAAAGTCTATAGCATCCGCTACACTAAGGCTGAATAGCTGTGTTGCGAGCTTAACCTTCATTTTTTGATTTTGAAAATGAATGTGACGGTAACGTAGCTTGTTAGCTAAATGAAAATTTTCTCTTTCTTGAAGTATATTTAGTTCTTCCAAAAATTTCCACTGTATTTTATTGCCATCTGGATCTATAAAAGTTTTATAGCTTTGAAAAGCGTTCCGCAACAGTTTGATCATGTGAGATGGATCCAAAATTACCAAAATTGGGTCTTTAGTTACAGGATGGTTAAAAGTAATTCTTCGATCTTCTATAGAACAACCCAAACATTTCACCATTGCTATATTTGCAGCGCAGCCATCGAAAGTCAACGATATAATTTTTATACCAGTTTCTTGGATGAGTTCCAAACATTGTAAAATTAAGTCAGAACGCTGACTTCCTGTTATACCATCCACAAGGAAATAACCAACGGGAACTTTAAAGTTACAGTTTACGCTCGTAACTAGAAAAACTAGAGCCTCTTTAGCTTCTAATACATGATCTCCTTCAACGCCAGTACCGATATCAACGTGTCCCACTAATTTTTCACCGTCATATTCTATACGTCGGCGTATAGCCATTTCGTCAATAGTTAACCCCGCAATTATGGTGTAATTTGTGTTTTTAGCTTTTTGTTTCAACGCTTCCAAGGATTCTTTAGTAAAACCTGGGTCTCCGCCGATTTTTTCGTACCACTTTCTAAGTGTACGCCTTTCTGGTAGGCAAGTATCGAACGTTTTACGTACGTAATCGTAGGCCTTCGGTGAATAATAATGTAGCGTCAACGCAAAGGTACGAAGTGCTGGGCTATATTTTTGTTTGCATTTTCCTCCAGACTTTTTCGTAACCATGCGTCGTGTCAGTTCTTGAGCCTGTTGATAAAAAAAAGTAGTAACGCTTTTTAATATTGAAAGAAAGCAAGAAAACGATCGACAACGGCATACAAAATACGAACACGGATAGTGTAAGAGTCTGTTATTACCTACCTGTAAATTAATATTTTTCAGAATATACGTGTCTTCATCTTTCAAACAAAATTTTTCTTTAATATTTATTAAAATGTCTTCAATTTTATTAATTTTGCGTTTTAATCTTCTATTTTGGGCTTGTATTCTTTTTATTTGTAATCTCTGCTTCTTAATGACATGTTCCTTAGTGATAATGATGTTTTGTAGTTTTCTTTTTCTAGGTGAAGTTGCGTTTGAAGGTGATAGTAACTGTTGCTGTAAATAAAATATAGACAATATTATTTTGTTACTGTGTTAGCACATTCAATATTAAAATGTTTTTTTAGGGGTTTTTGTGAATTAAATGATTTACTAGCTTTTTCCCACAATTTCGTATTCGCATCCCATTTTTTCCCGTTCCCGTCGGATTTTCGGGAAATCCTTAGCGGATGAACGACACAGCCAAATATCATTAAAATCGATGCAGCCATTCTCGAGTTATCATAAATCAATTAAGTACGACTCACATAGACATAGGTATATATGTCAACAGTTTACTTAACATTGTATGTGCGTGTAATTTATCATAGCATAATTTTTTACCTCAATGCTTCGTGGTTTTATGGACTTATCTCTTCGTGGTGTAGATGGAGTTGGTTTGTTGTCATCTACAGTCGGCTGTAATATAAAAACAACGTGAATATATATACAGTGTAAACTCTTTATAACTATAAACTCTCTATAACGTTGGAGTGAGCCCAAGTTGGTTTGCGTTAAAACTCACATATTGAAAACCTCTTTATAGCGATACGCCATTCTCTATTACGAAGAAATGTGTTCATATTTGTAGACAGTAAATATTTATTATCGGTATTATTCTTTATGTTATCAGGTAACAAAAGACTTTGAAGCTCAGAAACATCCGAGGTCGGTCTAGCTTTTGTTATCCTTAATTGCCTTTTACACGTGCAGTATGACGCATTGTTTTCTCGGAAATGATGGTCTTCGACCAAGCATACTGGGTACCTATCGTATTATCAGTCGTAAACCGTTTTATTACCGTATTTTGACACGTTTTTTCATCTTCGTTAGATGCACTCTGAATTATGTCTGGGGTAGATGCAGCTTTTGTTACGGTGTCACTAGTAGATGGTAGTGATGACTGTAATAAAATTGTTTATTAGCAGTACCTAATCAAAGAAGTATAAAATAACTTTTGGAAAAATAAAATTTACGAAAGATGATTTAGATATCGCAATTTTAGCCAAAACCTGATTTGACGAGACTAAAATAAAATATACTAAAACAAAATCAGTTTACTTACTGAACAACACATAACGATATATTTGTGCGGATAAGCGCCTGATTTTAAGTTTCTTTTCCCTGACTTTGTTGTTATGTAATTATCAGCATCAAAATGTTGCGAACAAATTGTGCTACATTTAGTAGGGATCCAATCAATTCTACCAGTTGTCTCAATCCACAGTTTTCTTATATTTGGATCTGTTGGAAACCTAAAACATATTTAATCACAATATGTCAGTTTCAATTGAAAAATTACATAAAACTTAAATCCAAAAAAATACAAATACCTCACTTAAAATCTATATTAATAATTGGTCGTAATTATTTTAGTTATACTTTATACTTTGTACTATTGATAATAATCAATTTTATCTTAGTCATTATCGACATTGCTTACAAATTGGCACAGCACTATCGATATGTCTAGATCTCGTGGAAATTAACCTTTGGTTTGGTACTCGGGACTCTCGCAGTGAACGTGATACATTGCGCGATCGCTCACGTAGTGCAAAATGGTACCCATATATTGCAAGCAATATATTACTATCCGTCTGCTTGCGATTATATCGTTTTTGTCTACAAACTTCATAATGCTAATGTTATAATTACGAATATCACAAGTATTTTAATGTTTTTGGACTTACCGGTGGAAAGAAATCCCTTCTCGTAATACACTACACACCTGGCTTCTTTTCCGACACGATATAATAGCACAAGATGGCATAATTTGATTTTTTTGCGGAGCTTACGTACGCGGTCAAAACAAGAGCGCGATTGATGGCCGGTAAAGAAAATTTCGGTTGAAGTTGAGCATTTGCTCATAACCGAGGCGCGCGTGCCCCGCCCACAAGGCCCTTCTAACCTCCTTTAAATGTTCTGTGACCAAAGTACACAACCGAATGAATAATTCTTGAACAAAGTTAGTGAGTCATGACAAAAGAAGCTACTTACCGATGAAAGGTTATGTTTGGTTGTTTTCGTTCACTATAGCTTTTACAGCCAATTATGCATCAATTCACCATGACTTACACTTTAAATACACATCTTATAATGATTTAGTCTTAAAATATGGGTATGACTTGGATTTCAAAGATTTATCACCAAGGGCTCGGTGGTAAACAAATAAAACCCGATACGCAAATAGAGACAGAAAAACTGATACTCTGTTTCTCTCGCACTTAAGTATTTCACGTTAATGTCTTCTATCTTTAGTTATTATTGTTATTTTAGAAGCTTATCTAGTTCTATACTCTATCTACGAAGCCCACAAGTACTATGTGGTTGAAACAATTTGAGACAAATTATTTTTATACTAGAGACCAAATCACAGATAACACACGCGTGACCATTAAACGAATTTGTATGATGTATGACAGAATGGAAGGACATTCGCTTACGCTTCATCGATCGAGATCGAGAAAAATACACGCTATAGGTTCCTGTATTCGTTTTGTAGTTACATATTAGAACTTTATTTTATACGCACTTTTTTAAACTATACAGTATATCTATAAAATAATGCAGTAATGACTCTTTGTAATTTAATCATAATATTTATCAGAAACTAAAAAAAATTAGGCAAAGCCGAAATATAGAAGAACTAGATGGATACACACAATAAATTAAACAGTTTTAGAATTATTCGTAATTTGACGTATGTTGGTTTAAAAATTATGCACATGTGAACCATTTTTAAGTGTAATTTTTTGTAGTTTTTTTTTAATTCGAAAACATTTGGGGTTTATGGCCTGGTATCTAGACCTTTAGGCCATTCGAAGACATTAAAATTAAGTCTCTGTAGCATATGTTCAACTAAAGTTTACCTTTACTAAATCTGTGTTGTTCATTGTTGATTCTGTGTTTTGTGATGTACATAGTCGATTTTACGAATATTTAATAGTGATAAATTCAAATAATTTTAGTGGGTTAAAGTACCTACTGTTTATCTGAGAGCCTCACAAATTTATACTTTTACGTGTCTAAATATTTGTTTTTTTAATATATTGCAGGTGTCATACCATTTTTGCGTTTGATTATTAAACTCGAAGTAATACGCGCGCGCTATTTTTAAATTCTGCAGTCGGTGCTTCTGTGCAGTTTATAGCAACGTTTAATAGTAATATTAAAATTTTCTTTTCTATTTAATATAACTTCTGTAAATTGAAACGTAGTTGTAAAGATTGCATAATGAGTGACGACGATGTAACTATAATGGAGGTTGACGAAGTTGAACCTGCGACTTCAAAGTCTGCTACATCAGTGGCGTTGAAAACCGCACAATTGCCGTGGATAGAAAAGTATCGTCCTCAGAAATTTTCAGACATTGTTGGTAATGAAGATACCGTGTCACGGCTGGCTGTATTTGCAAAGGCGGGCAACGCTCCTAACATAATTATAGCAGGGCCGCCAGGTGTAGGCAAAACCACAACTATTCTATGCTTGGCACGAGCTCTGCTCGGACTAGCTTTCAAAGACGCCGTGCTAGAGCTCAATGCATCAAACGACCGCGGGATTGATGTAGTTAGAAATAAAATTAAGATGTTTGCACAACAAAAGGTAGGAGTAAACTCTTATTTGACTAAATTTTTTATCTCTATAAAAAGCTATATACCACTTTCAGAGTTGTGTTTAAAACTGTTTATCAATGTGTATGATACAATAACTTGCTTATTTTTAATTAGGTCACACTTCCGCCTGGACGACATAAGATAGTCATACTAGATGAGGCAGATAGCATGACTGATGGAGCACAGCAGGCCCTTCGACGGACAATGGAGCTTTACTCGAGCACGACACGGTTTGCACTTGCTGCTAACAATAGTGAGAAAATTATTGAACCTATACAATCCCGCTGTGCTGTGCTTCGTTACTCTAGGCTCACCGACTCACAGATATTGGCAAAGGTACTAGCTGATAAGTCTTTTTCTTTATTATTTACTTAGTAACCTTAACATAATTTGTATAGTTTTGAAGCTTCTTCAGCATTATTGTGTTACATGCATCATCATTAGTAAGAATATTATTTATAACTTAATTTTTTTTTGTGCAAAATTAGATCAGTAACATAAAAGTAATCATTTTGGGTTAATGTTAAGGTGGTAGAGGTGTGCGGGAAGGAAGATCTCTCATACACCGAGGAAGGGTTGTCGGCCGTGGTGTTCACGGCGCAGGGTGATCTGAGAGCCGCACTCAACAACCTGCAGTCCACGGCGCAGGGCTTCGGCCACGTCAGCCCCGATCACGTGTTCAAGGTGTGCGACGAGCCGCACCCGATGCTCATCCGCAATATGCTCGAATCTTGTCTCAAGCGGGACATACACGAGGCCTACAAGGTCAGCCCTCGACCGCTCCGTACGAACCTTCAAACCGAATCTATTCTCGGTAAATCCCAAATAACTATTCGCAGGTAATAGCGAAGCTGGTGAAACTAGGTTACGCCGCGGAAGACATCGTCGCTAACATTTTCAGAGTAGCCAAAACGTTGGAGGCGCCCGACGACGCCAAGCTGACGCTGATCCGCGAGATAGGGCTGACGCACATGCGAGTGGCCGACGGCCTCGCCTCGCCGCTGCAGCTGGCCGCGCTGCTCGCGCGTATGTGCCACGCCTCTTGAATTTCTAAAGGCTAGAGGACCACCGACAAAGCAAAAGTAAAGATTAAAGAATAGAACATTCGGCATGTTGTTATTTTATCTTCCGCCCCTCTTCCTAAGTACACGCTGACGTTGGTCTATTTCTATAGGGAGTAGAGCTTCAAAGCTCGCCTTTTTTATGGGAGATGGTTACCTTATTTCCCAAATTCCTGTCATATTCTTTATATTAAGGAATCGACAAAAAAACCACGCATACGTAAAAATAAATTTATGTCAAAATATAAAAAGTGTGACGAGCAGCAGAGTTGCGACGGCGCAGGTCACCGTGTGCCCGCAATCAGCTTGTTGTGCTCTCCCATCAGACTCTGCAACCACAGGCCAAGCGACCATTACCTCGCAGTAATCTCTGGACTCGGCGCGACTTCCGCTCGTCGGGCCCGCTTATGTACGAACTCTATTTTAAACTAAGGATAAAGTCAGGCATAGGCTGTCCTGGACCGCGGCGCGACGGAAGGTCGACGGCGTCAATGGATCACCTTCTGCGCCTCCACCGGCACCTCTTCGATCATCTTCTGATGCTCCTCGCTCAGCGCCTGCCACACACACACCCGTCACCTCGCTTACTACTAAAAGCCCTAGGTGATGACTAGCGCAGCTCGATTCGAATCAAAAGTAACGGAAATTAAGTACCTTGAAATATTTGACGGTCTTGACGCGTAGTTCGAGCGTGGCATCCTCGTCGCACACGAAGAGCGCCTGCGGATGCTGCTGGAAGGCGGACACGGTCCACATGTGGTTGACGCCCTCCTCGATGGCCTTGGACAGGGCCGGCGCCTTGTGAGCTCCCGTGATCAGGATCATCACCTCCTGCGCGTCCATCACCGTGCCGACGCCCACCGTGAGCGCCTTCGAGGGCACCTTGGAGATGTCGTTGTCAAAGAAGCGCTTGTTGGCGTCGAGCGTGTCATAGGCGAGCGTCTTGACCCGCGTGCGCGACACGAGAGAGGAGCCGGGCTCGTTGAAGGCGATGTGCCCGTCCGGCCCGATGCCACCCACGAACAGGTGCACGCCGCCCGCCTCTTTGATGAGGCGCTCGAAGCGTGCGCACTCGGCCGCCAAGTCAGACGCGTTGCCGTCCAGCACGTGCGCGTGCTCCGGTGCTATGTCCACGTGCTTAAAGAACTCGTTGTACATGTAGTGGTGATAAGATTCTGGGTGGTCGCGCGGCAGTCCCACGTACTCGTCCATGTTGAAAGTGGTTACGTGCTCGAAAGAGAGACGACCTTCGCGATAGAAGTCGATTAGCCGCCGGTACATCCCGAGAGGCGTGCCGCCCGTGGGCAGCCCCAGCACGAAGCGACGTCCCGGGCCGGGATTGAATTCCTTGATGCGCTGCATCACGAACCGTGCCGCCCAATCCGCCACCACCGACGCATCCTCCAAGATTATCAGGCGCATTTCGATCTAAACCGACTGTAGAAATTAATATAATGCAATAAAACGAGCATTCGTATACTTTTTACTTTGTTACATGAACATTCAATCATTTATAAAAGTTGGTCCAAGTGAAATTTTTATCAGAGACGCGCTCAGCGAGGAATACACCGGCTCGGGTCATCAGAGCCGTCCACCAGGCAAAACTTGGACAAGCGCCCTTGTGCTTGTACCACTTTTGGTATCGCGGTCGTAGCAATTTCATTATATCTTACCAATAATACTTATGCTATAATATCCTTTATCAGTGTGTTTGACCTCGCGGGAGACTCGAGTGCAGATATCGTGTCATCGACCTAAACGATTTCAATAAACTTTTTGTTTGCGATTGTCATCCCTCAATTATTATTATTATTCGTTTTCACCAAGTTTTAGGTTTGTTATTTTCAAAATCACAATATTTAATGATCACTAGGGTGTTTATACAATGAAAAACTAATTTCTAATATTTGGACCTTGAAAAATTGAAAATATACTCAGGTGAACTCGTAACAAATAAGGTTAAATAGACTTTTTAGCTACGACTGGCGCTAAACGTCCTTCGACGACAGGTCACTAACCTTTAAAAACTGTTCACGTTCCGACCGGATTTGTAACTAGCGAAAGCTGCGGCCGACGCGCTCACACCGCTGACCACAATTGCACACTGAATGTATATTTTTATTTGTTTACGTTAACGTCTAATAGTGAAATTAACAAATCAAGAAAAAGATTGACAGTACTCGGGTCGGTCGACATGGAAGTCGCAGATCGGGCTGTCATTTGCCAATAAAATTGCAGTTTGGGCGCGAAATTCAAACATTTGCTCATTGTAAAACAGAAATTAAAATCAACAATTAAATAGTTTTTTGTAATGTTTTATTTAAATAATAGGTCCTTAATAATAAATGTTGTCACGTCGCAGGCGGATGGCATTTACTGTTCTTATATAGACATATAAATATATACAGTACTGTAGTAGACGAGGGGAGAGATACAGATTTTATTTAAATTTTTTCCAAACAAGATGCCCATCGTTACAAATGATTGAAAGCAAAAACATTCAGCTTAAGTTAATTGTGCTAGACTTTATCAACTAGTGAATATAGTTTGTAACCACGCTATGCTATTTAATATAACATTATCACTAATATCTCTAACACTAACCAGAGACAAAGGTTTGGGACGATTGTCTCGGTGGACGATCTCTCAACTGAGACTGGATCGCGAGGCGTAAAACTTTGTTTTACCAAAGTGAGAAAGGAGCGACGCCGGATCATTGCGGCCAGTGCGGCCAGTGACCTCGGGGAGGCGCGAGGCTCGGCCGCGAGAGAGACCCGAGAGCCCCCGGGTGTTCGAAGCGGGCGGGCCCTGGGCGGTGGGGGACGTCCCGGAAGTCCCCCCGAGCCTGAGGTCAGGCGCAACGCGCCCGTTTCGCCGGTGGCTCACCCTCTCCGCTCCAGAAGGCGTATTCGGGCAGCCACTTGACCAGCTGCGCGTCGAAAAACTCCTCCAGACTTTTGGCGTCTCTGTACAGCTGCGATTCCACCTGCGACGAAAGCCGGGTTACGACGGACTAGACGAGGCCGAGCGGGGGCGGGAGGGGTACGTACGGGGTTGCAGCGGTAGACGTTCCGGAAGAGCAGCCTCACGTCGGCCACGAACTGCGCCTCGTGCGTGTAGCGGTTCTCGGCTCGGGGTTGCAGCTTCATGCGGATCACGTCCAGGCACATGGCGCGACCTCCCTGGCGAAGCGGTCGCTTTCGTGATTACCGATTTCGACAAAGAGCTACTTTGTCAGAAACGAATCAAACCTGTGGCTCCCGGAACGGTATCGACTGATCGACCTGGCAGTACAGCTCCAGCGTGATCCTCTCGACGATGCGCCTGCGCCTGCCGCTCAGCTCGCCGGGCGGCGTCGGTCCCTCCTCGGGCAGAGCCGCGAAGTTGACACACAGCAGGCACTGCCACGACTCGGTCTCCCTGCGAACAGTGCGTTGAGTCGAACGAACGAACCGCGGAGTCCGACCGGAGCTCGGCGCGGAGCGGCACTCACTCGGGCAGTTTCTCGACGGCGGGGATGTGGCAATACTGGTGGAAGACTTTGGGGCAGCGGTCGCAGCACATGAGCTCGCCGCCGTCCATGCAAACGGCGCACCAGTCGTCGTTGGGGTCCGGGGGCCTGGCGTCCGTGGACGAGTGGACGGGGTCCGGCGATCTACCCGCGCCCTCGGCCACCACTTGCACTCCGTTGGAGTCCAGCTTGGCGATCGTCGCCATCAGGTCTTGCACGGACTCGGCGCACACTTTGTCCAGCTCGGAAGACACGCCGCCCTGATGAACGCGTCTTTGTTATTTGCAATCGACGTTTCGTCTTCCGAAGCGCAGACATCAAGGGAGAAAATAGAAACTCACGTTGAGGCTGGGACTGGGCGTCTTGGGATTGGTGGAGGAGACGAGAGGCGTGCGCGCGGGCGTGGAGTGGCGCGGACCGAGCGTGATCTTGAACTCGGGCCCGGATGCGGGCGCCTGGGGCCCCGCGCCGGTCAGGCCTTCGCCGGACGCTGCAATCAGTCTCATATAGTCCGCGTGTGAAATGAGGAGTCTTAGAGGAAAAAACACAAGTTTAAAGTTTAGTCCGGGGCGTGGGTGACACGAACGTGAGTGACAAAGTGAAATCAAACCGAGGTGGAAGCGAAGGCCGCTAATTACCCGAGCCGTGTCCGTGCTGCGGGATGTGCCACTTGGCGCCGGCGGGCGGCGTGTGCGAGGCGAAGGGGGGCGCGGGGGGCGCCGGCGAAGGCGTTCGGGGTCCGCCGCCGCGACGCCCTCCGCTCGCGAACGCCACGTTGCCGTACGCGCCCATCACTGCACAAGCGTCGTATCGTTACTCGAAGCCGTCGAGGCGGAAACGCCGTGACCGAGGCTGGACCGGGAGCACACTCACTGTGGTAGGCCTGATGGGCGTGAAGGGCTCGGCCGCTCGCCGCTCCGCCCGTTCCCGCCGCCGCCGCAGACGTCGCGCCGCGTCCCGACGCGTTGAGCAGGCCGCGAAGGTTCAACTCGTTCATACCTGCGTCGGAGCGAAGCGCACTCGTGAACGTTAGGGGACTGCCAATTTCGGAAGATTCCGAGCCGGACGTACCGTGCAAGTGATGCGGGTGCGTAGTGGAGGTGACGTGCGGATGTCTGAGCGGCGTGTGGGGCCTCGAGCGCGCCAGGGGCAGGCCGTAGGCGCCTCCCGCGGCCACGTACGACTGGAACACGACGCACCTCCTCATTCTCACTCTTCCTATTTTTACATAGCACTCTCTTCTTACATACAATGAAATATAAAGCTTCAGTCCGCTAAGTATTGGCCGAGTCATTGCGGATCGGAGACAAGCGAGCACAACACAATTAGGCTAAAGGTGCAGGTGCAGTTGTTTAAGGCCTACCATGCCCTCAAAGTCTTGCTTCTCCGATATAATTGAATCATACCTTCCATTTATTTTGCAGTAAAGAATATAAATATAAATAACATTTGAAACCAGCTCTGAATGCTTTGACCCCACCTACCTGATACCGAGCCATCGTCTGAGACATGAAAGGAATCGAAAAATAAGCGATTTTAGAACATTGTCTGAGCCGGCATAATATTTAGGAATATATATATTATGTGATTAATGATCACCTGATGCATGGCGACTTGCTGCAGCGCCAAGACCGCGGAGTGAGGCGCGGCCTGGTAAGTCCCGCCCGCCGCGGCCACGGTCGAGGGGGGCGGGGGGGCCGCCGGAGCCCCGGGGCCGGCGCCGCCTCCGTCCACCTTGCCGTCCACGACGATGGCGCCGATCGTCGACAAGACTGGAACAAGCGAACGCCCGAATAGTCACGAGGCCCTCGGGAGGATCTCGGCTCGCGGAACTTGACTCGCGAGCGGACTCACCCCTGACCAGCTCGGGTAGCTTGTCAAGCTGCAGCGTGATGCGCACGGGGATCTCGGGGTTGGGGATGTCGGCCCGGCGACTCTTGATACGCTGCAGGTGCTGGCACACCGTGCGCTTGCCGTGCAGCACGGCCGTGTCGCTGCCCTGCTCGAGCGCGGCGCCTACGAAGCTCAGGCAGTGGTCGGTGATGGCGGCCAGCTGCTCGAGCGCGGCCTGCTTCTCGCCCAACGTGCGCTGTTTGCCATCGCAGACCTCGTTAAGCCTCAGCACTAGCTGCTTGCCGCGCGTGTTGATGGCGTTGGTCAACCTGCGAAACGGCAGTCGGTCTTCAGCCAGCCCGCTCGGGTTGAGGCAAACCGGATAGGGAGGGGCACTAACTTGACGACGGTCTGCGTGATCTCGTGCACGAGCGCCTTCTTCTTGTCGGCGATGAGCTGTTGGCGGTCGCGGATGACCTTCATGGCGGAACCGAGCAAAACACGCTTGTAGCTGACCTCGGAGACCAGCGCGGCGATGGCGACCCGCGCCTGTGCAGCCATCTCGGTGCTGAACTGGTACTTGTGATCGCGGTGGTGCTGCAGCTGGCAGTCGCGGCACGTCAGGCGGTCGCATGTCTCGCAGAACAGGCCGAGTTTTTCCTGTCACCGAGCGTATCTTTCAGTCGACCTGAACGAGGCTTGCTGGTAACGACGAAACTTCGCTCCGCGTTACGTTACCTGGGGATGGTCCCGGCAGTACATGTCTCGGTCGGATCGCGAGCCCTGCGCCGCCTGCAGCTCCGTCACGGCCTCGTCTTTGCTCTTTATCGTGTGGTCCTTTGTTATCTTGAGCCTGTAATATAAACTAAATTGAAAGGTTTTGTAATCAGATATTGCAGATATTTCTCAGGCTGTTGTCAATGAGCACCGGATCAAACTTTTGTCTGAAGTCGAAACTAGTCTACTTTCAAGTCTTGGACTGGGCTAGAGTATATCTAGTCCAATTTCAATGTCCAAAACACAAGGGTACGCATTTCCCGCCAAAAATACTGTGCATTTACATATTAAATGATATCCAGTTTCGTGGTTATTTGGAAAGGAAGGCTAAATTACCCTCTAAGAAGCTGTGTATGTTTAGCAAGGCCAGACGGTACTTCACTCCGGGAGCTTTGTTGTTGTTGTTGTTGTTTCTTAAGGCAGTGCTGCGTCCCACTAATGTGAACCAGCTGCCAATATAAGTAGTTCCAAACCAATTTGACAAAAAGAAAAAAGCAGATAAACAAACAATTCAAGAAAAAGGCAATAATAGTGTCCTGGAGAGCCTACTACATGCTTACCTCCTTTTACATAAAAAAAAATTAATGACCTTTGATGTGCCTGCACACAGTTGTCACAGATAAACTCAGCACAGTCCACACAATAGCTGGTGGCGGGTTCTGTGTCCTCACAGCTATTGCACTGTTGTTCACTTCCTCCGGCTCCTAGAGGAAATCCAAATGCGTACAACTGATAATCTCTCTGAGGTTAAAACTGTATCTTTAAGTTTTCAATTGTTTAGTAATTTGTCTAACTTTTATTGATAGAGCAATAAATCTGTCAGCACAAACAATTTTAAGCAATAAGATTGAATTGATAGGAAATAATCGATTCATTAGTACCAGTGTTGCCGGCATGTTCCACAGAAACCTTCTCAAGAACAAATCTCTGGTCGATCATATTACTTGGTTGACATTGGAGCCTGCAAACTGCACATTGGATTGTGACACGGCCCGCTCCTAATTAGGAAAGCATGAATTAAACAATATAAGTATGGTATTGTTAACAGAAAAAAAACATTTACAAAACAAACATAATTTATACATAAGCATTTACTTTATAGGAAAACTCTTGGAATTAGATAATTTTGGAATTTATTTACAAGATAGTATCTTACTACTAAAACTAGCTATGATATACATAATTTGAATAGAAACTATGATACTACAATTACTACAATTCTATAATTGTAATTGTAAATACTTGTATTTTACCTAAAAAGTCTCTGCTACCAGCCAGTTTCTCTTCTACTTTAGCTTTAATACATGGCTCACATGCTGAATGGAGACATTCCATTAACTTAGGTATGCCTTCTGTTTGTGCCAACACAGCATTGCAAAAGACACACTTGATAGTGAGAAAGCTTGTTCGTACTGCTGGTGACACAAGTGAATCGGCCCCCTCCCCACCATCACCTTTGCCCAATGCATCTGCACCACCACTGGTACCAGCACCATCTTGGCAACTCACCTACAATATTTAGACAACTTTATAGATGTAAACATATTTTTTTAAGAACATTATGGCAAAACATTTCGTTTTATACGCATATTAATTATGGTTTAACATAACTAAGTTAATTAGTTCTTACATTAGGGCGAGAAGACGCCGAGTTATCGGTGAGTTCGTCGAGTACTTCCTCTTTGATAGCAACACCGAGTAGGGGTCCTAGGTCCATGAGTGCTCTCTCAATCTCCTCACCACAATCGCTGCCACCCGGGAATATACTTGAACTCTCCATTAAACTAAATTGCACTTATCAGTATCACTTCTATTCTCATTTTATGTCATTTAGAAAAGTTGCGAGCATTTATATAGTGATTATGTTTTACCACTTAAGCGCAAAAAAATTGAATCCTTTTTGTTTTCATTTACTTTGCATCGTCGCACACTGCTCAATTCTCACGAAGACATTAAATATAGTCTTTGAAGTTTAAAGATATCTTTCAAACATTTACTTGATTAGTGTTGAAGATGCATAAACACAAACCACAGATTAATAATTAATATGAGGTCTTTTAACATTTAAACTCAAACGATAATTACTATGTCTATGGTCTTTATAAAACAATGACAATATATTCTCTAAATGCCAAATCGTCAACATCCGTCAAATATGAACTACCAAGAACTAAGTCCTATTTGATCTGTTATCAAGTCAAAAATCAAAATATTAAAATGGCTGACGGAACTCCTAGTAAAAGCGATATTGAAGCAATTTTTCAGAGATTAAGATCTGTTTCAGCCAATAAAGTAAGTTTAATATGAAAAATATATTTTAAGAGATAAGAGACCATTGAATATTAACAATTAATATCATATACAGATATGTTTCGACTGCAACGCTAAGAACCCTACGTGGTCATCGGTGACGTACGGAGTTTTCATCTGCTTAGACTGCTCAGCGGTGCACCGGAGTCTTGGAGTGCACATAACCTTCGTACGGTCCACCCAGCTTGACACGAACTGGACATGGAAGCAATTACGGAATATGCAGCTGGGTGGAAACGTAAATGCGGTACGTTTGATGCATTCTTGTTGTATTACTGCTATTAGTTTCTATGTTACTACTTTCTGTTTTTTGTAGACTCAGTTTTTCCGAACACATGGGCTTGTAACCGACGATGCACGTCAAAAGTACAATTCAAGAGTTGCAAAAATGTACAAAGACAAACTAAATACGATGTCTGAACAGGCCATGAAAACATATGGTACCAAAGTAAGTTGACATACACGCTTATTCATAATAAATAAATCAGCGATTACATTTACATTTATAATTACATTTATTTATATATGTATAATCTAATGAAGTTAAGACTTATGTAAGTCCGTTTTACCATCCAAAAGTACAGTAATATTTACAAACATTGATATAAAATATTTTTTTTTGTTTCCTGTATTGTATTAATTAATGCTGTTCTCTGGACATCTCTCATGTGAAGCTATTTTTAACTTTGCATAATTTTGTTTATTGATATATATTATATATGAACTTTTAAATTTTCTATTAAGTGTACAAATATTTTCCAATAATAATATAACAATGCAGTCAACATCACATAAATGAACTTTACGTTACATGACATTTGAAATGAAATTGTTATATGTGATATGATGTAATTTTTTTTTAAATTGATATGTTCAATTTTATATATTACTTGCAGATCAAACAGGCTTGTCCAGTACACACTTGTCTTAAATACCAAATTTAAAACCTTAAAAATGTATATATAAAAAAAATCATTATCTTATAAATGATCTGATCTTGGCTCAAATCCACTTATGTCCAAACCCAATAATTATGTCGGACCGTGACAGTTGATCAATCTCCTACCTGAATCCCAATAATCAAACCTTACAAAGACAATCCATGTTTGGCAACAGATAGATTACAATCTCTTCACTCTTTACATTCATATTTGATGATCAATATAAACGAAATAAAGTAATTAATATTAAAATATTTATATATGTTAAAAACTGGTGCAAGTTAAAATCTTAAGTAAGGTAATTGGAACAGTTGAACTTTCATTTTCATACAAAGGTCTATCTACATACACCAATCTGACCTACCATGGATAGCTTGTATGGACAGATGGCTATTACAATCTGTCAATTTGTATTTGGATAAAGATGTCTATCTCAGATGGTCAAAAATGGATTGAGATAGGTTATTGGGTTTGGGCATTAAAAATTCATCAAAATCATTAATGTGTAAAACTTTTAATTTACACCTATTTGCAGAAAAAAAAATAGAATACATGTTGTTTTACATAATGTACGTTCTCGTTATTAGCTACATTTAGAACCTGCCACAGCTGAAAAAGAAAACAAGGCACCTAAGGAGGTAGACTGGTTTGCAGAACATACTGATGGCACTAACATTGACTCAGAGGTATTCACCCTGTCCCTGCCACATTACTCAACGGGTGGTTGGGACTTCTAACAAATACATTTTAATCAACATTGCATACTTTTAAATTAATGCTGTTATTTGACTTACTATGATTTGGTACAGAGCATTGAATATTTTCATAGTATTTTATTACAAATGCTATTGTCAATTTTGAGTTTTTTTATTTGCATGCCTTCTAACAATTGTTTAGTTAGTGTATGTCAAAGGTTCTTCATTGTTTCACTCTGCTTTTACCATTTTATAAACTTCAGGTACCACTTTGAAGCGATGCTGTTCTGTTTGTAGAGATCTGGCTGACTTTATAGCTAATGGTCATTTGTTAAAAGATTTTTTAGAACACGGCGCAAACAAATGATCACTCCTTTATTATTAGATGTAACGACTACGTCCGCCGGTATTTAACTTTTATTCCAAAGAGTTCTCTTTATCGAACATCTCACATATACGCACAGGCCTACTCCGCGGCGGTGACTGCGGTGAATAACAATTTCAGCGAAGAAGCTCGGCTCTGGGGCGCCAAAGATTCTGAAGACGCGCAGCCATCGAGCAAATGCACACCGAGGCAAACGGCGAGGAGGACAGTTAGTACCGTAGTAGTGGTCGTTTTGATGTGAGGTACCATTATACGTTTCGTTTATATTGAAATAATTAAAAAACTTTGAATCCGAAGCTCGGTGCTCGCAAAGGAGGTCTGGGTGCGACCAAAGTGGCCGCCAACTTCGACGACATCGAGCGAGAAGCCGTCATGGCCGAAAAGCTGAGAATGGAGGTGAGTCTATTGCGATGCGATGATTAATGAGCGAGAGCGAAAGGCGGGGCTCAAACGGGACGTGACGCGTTGCAGACGCCGGCCGCCCGCATCCAGCCTACGGCCGAAACCGTCGCCGAGGAGGTGGCCGCTCTGCGTCTGCAGTACCGCCCCGACAGGCCTCGGCAGCACGCCGACCGACTCGGCATGGCCAACACTGCGGCTCGAGACCGGTATTTCGAATGCCCTTGTTTTGATTCGTCACCGTTATTTGGTTCATTTCGACATTCAATCGTCGCTAACGTCGCAGAGGCGGAGTGTCGCACAGCGCGACGCACGCCATGCAGAGCATCGAGCAGGAGGACGCGTCCCCCGCCGCCGACGCTCCCGACGTGGACGACTTCGCCGCCGCCTTCACCATGATCAGGTATGTCCGCGTCGTCGCGTGATTTTTCCGCAGACGATCACGCGTCGACGCACCCGTGACGTCGGAAAATGTGCAGAAACGAGCCGTTCGGCCGCGGCGGTGACCTCGGCGGCGGCGAAACCGACTGGCACATCGTCCCGGAGCCCGGGCGTTTCTCGCGCCCCACGCCGAGCTCCGAGCCCCGTTCGGCGCCCGCGCAGCCCCGCCGCGCCCCTCGCTCGCGAGCTTGCGACGACGACGACGACTCCGCCGTCAAGAAGTTCGGCTCGGCCAAGTCCATCAGCTCGGCGCAGTTTTTCGGCGATCAGGTGAGCGACAGCCGGGCGGAGACGACGCGTCTCTCTCGAGAGTGGAGCCTGGGACGAGACTGAACCTCGATAATGCGCAGGAGTCCCGCGGCGACGAGTCGGCGCTGTCGCGGTTCTCGGGCAGCTCGCACATCTCGTCGGCGGACCTGTTCGGCGGCGCCGCCCCTCGCCAGCCCGCCTTCGCGGTCTCCGCGCCGGATCTCGACGACGTGAGTTTCCTCCGTGTCCGTACTTCGCGACATCCATCGGTAGCCCGCTAAAATCGCCGGATGTCGGCAGGTTCGCGAATCGGTGCGCATGGGCGTGACGCGCGTGGCCGGGCGTCTGTCGTCGCTGGCCAACGGCGTGGTGTCTTCCATCCAGGAGAAGTACGGCTACTGATCGACGTTCCGTCGTTTCGATATCTCCAAACTCAAATCAAAGCAATTCCAAGGAACCATTTGTTCTACAACATTTTGCATATTAATGTACATTTGTAAGTAAAATATCAGTAATAAGTCAGGCCGAAGTGCATTTTGTCCTTTTCTCTTTGCTGTAAACATTCCTCAACTGAGAACACAACTCGTATTTATTATTCGGACGATTATGATTGAATTATTAAAAATATATTTGCTATAAATTATTGTATATTTCAATTCTTTTTAGCTACGATACAAAGGTTTTCAAGTGAGACCGAGTCGGGGATAAAGTAGGTCAGTCGGGCGTCGAAACCGCACTCTTTGAGGTAGAGCACCCGGCCCCAGTCGAGGATGGCCTTCGCTCGGCGGCCGACTTCTTCCCTCCGCCGCCGAGACAGACTCGCACCGTCGGCGCCGAGGTCTCTCTGGACAGAGTTGTCCGTGGGCCCGTCGACGATTCGCTCCCCTCGTTTGTCCCGGCTGCGCCCATCCCCGCAAGTTGCCCACGAGACGATTCCTATCATTATGTTAAACTCCCTTTTATCTATTCCCAATTCCTGAAATGTGATAAACGAATTCATACGAATTAAGGACGCGAGCATAGTTAGGTTCGTGTCAGTACTTCCTAAATGAGAAGTGGACTCACCATCAGATGTTTGTGAGCCACATATGCGTTTGAGCTGCAGCGGTGGTGGCAGCAAGTAGCTATGAGTATACCACGAGTTTTTGGCAGCGTATTGGCCGATGTGAGACAGCGCAACGAGAAATCTAACAACAATAAAGTGACGCAACATAGTTAAAGATAATCAGTTACATCCTTAAATTTGCTTCATATTATTTTAGCATAAAATGTATATGCAATTATTTAAATGAATACTGACCTGTAGCTACTCCACACAAATGTTTAGCAAAACCTACGATACTTTCAGTTTTCTGTACGGCTGGAACGAGATCTAATATCAAGTGAGCTAAATCTGCTCTTAATCTGAAGGATCCTTCGTTGGTATTACCTGACCGTAACGATTTTGTTTCACAACAGTCATTGTTAATATTTTTATTTGAGGCCACTTCATTTTCAGTACATAATTCTGGACTCAATTTTTGGACGATGTTTTGTACTTTATTTAAATTGTCAAGCGAGTTCCGGATCTTGTTATCTCGCTTGTGTCTGAGCGAGGCTCTCTCTACCAACAAAATGGAACTGCCACTTGTGGCTGGGCACCAAGCATGCCAAGCAAAATATGATAGATGTCCTAAAATCAAGCATATCTTATATTGTAATTTAGTTGAACCTTATATATTAAAAACATACTCGGTGGCAGCTGTAACTACACACTAAACTGAATTACCTTTGCCAGCACCAAGTTCAACATAACAGGTAAGGTCTTTAACTAAGTCTTCATCTTCCATTATATGCATTAACTTTGATGCCTGCCTTAAGTGACGTAAAGAACTCTCTGTTCTTCCTTCTGTTAGAAATTCATCCATTACAGCGGGATGAATTTCTCTATCGGGCAAAGTGTCTATTTTACCTTTAAGATATGCTGCAAATATAGAAATTAAAGTTTTGAAATCTTGATAATTAAAGTTTAAGTTTAAAATTGTATTAACCATATGAAATAATTACAATTACAATAAGACGGTGACAAACTGTACTTGATACGTGTCTGAAATATATTTAATTCAATTTTTTTATTTCATCATTCAATATGTAATGAATTAAAAAAAGCCCTAAGAAGCATTGTAATAAAAATGATTACATTGTTTCCTTTTAGTTAAAATATAAGTATTGAAATAATTTTAAAGATGTAGAGGTGTAATTATGAAAAAGATTTGATACACATCAATTTATGACTCATGATAAGATAATACATGATATCTTACTGTCAAATAGCAGATTAACTTTATTTATAATTTGCTCAATCTGAGTGGATGGTATTTCTGAAAGTGGTTGTTTTAAAGGACTGGTGTCAGGTGGAGCATTAACATTGTATTTAATATAAGGTGGCACTTCTTGCTGACGAGCATTACATATGATGAGGTGCTTTTGTAGCTTGCTTGCATAGCATGTACTGAAAAAGGGGATTTAATAGAATTTCATGGAAAGTATGTCTTGACCAAAAATATTGTAATTGTTTTAACTTACTGTTTATTGTCGTTTGGACAAGGTATTCGCTTTTCATCCTTTAAAACAAAATATGTATTAAATACACTTATATTAACTCAATATATATGTATTTTGTTAAATGAAGTTCTGGGACTCCAAGTATAACGAGAATAATTTAAAATCAACTGCGTTGCAGTTGTGTTACTTGCCTTTCCATCTTTTGTGCTTATCTGAGGTTGATGTTCTCCACAGTAATTCCATCCAGGGCGCACCGTCATACGACAAAATCGCTTCTTTCTTAATACAAAGAACTTACATTGTGGGTTTAGTGATGGTACTTCTGGTGTCATTTTGATTTTGGAATGTCTGCGTAAATCTGAATTACCTCAAAAACATATTACTTTTACCCATATCAATTATGCCTTTCTCAAATTCATTAAAAATTATGATTATTCTTAAATAGTTTAAACTACAACTTTTTGGTCTTATTGAATTAATAGAAAAATATGAACTAACGTACTATTTTTTTTATGGTTATGTATGTCGTGTCACGCACAAAATTCCATAATATGTATGACCGCCACCAATCGCAAAATAATAATTATTTACTAAAATAACAATGAAAACTAGTTATCCACAATATGTATATAAAAACAATGAATCAATTTCTATTTTTTATGGCCTGGTAAAAATTTAAGCCATGTCTTATCTCAATGTATTATAAGTAGAAGCTATGGTGTACATAAAAATTCTGTAAAGTTTATACGAATGGTTTAAACACCATTTTGCGTTTTTTTATAAATTTATTTACTACCTTCAGTCGTCACTCGTCACCATAGAGTAACTTCTTATGGTAGCTGTACACACTCGGCGAGACACCCCGAGGGCGAGAGTGTACAGTAGAGCTCTCGTCTCGCCTCTCTCGGTCGCCTGTCGGTTTTTTTGCGCACGAGTCAAAGGGTCTCGCGAGTAAAACGAGAGCGACCTGTACACACTCGTCCAATCACTTGCTCGATGACTGTGGTTGTGACAGGACGTATCGCACAATGTGGTCTAACGAACGCGAATTAGAGTTTTTGGAGTGTTACCAAAGGGAATCGTTGTTATGGAATCCGAAGGATGTAGGACACAAAAATAAACAATCTCTACATGATGCTTGGATGCGAATAAGCCGGCCGATGGATATCCCAATTGAGGAACTAAAGAAAAAGCGAGATTCACTCATGGCTACATACCATGGACATAAAAGAAAGATTAATGCATCTATACAATCAGGCGTTGCAGCTGACTCTGTCTATAAACCAATATGGTTTGCGTATGATTTAATGGATTCCTTTTTAAGTGATATATCTCAATGTAGAAAATTTATAAATACAGAAACACAAGTAAGTATGCAATTATTTTTATTCTTTATAAGTATGTAGGTTAGGACTTCGAACAATATACAGTATTAAATAAGGTTATTAGAAACAAAGGCCTAGCTGGTAAGTTCTATACAAACCATAATTAGGTATACATCCAATGAATTTACCTTAATAATAATAAAAAATTTGCACATTTGCCTGTAATCGTCTCTTTGGCAGGCTTATACAAAAATATAGTTTTCTTAAATAAAATCATTATTAAGGTATACCTAAATAATTTAAGTTGTATGGAAATCACTATAATGTAAACTATATTAATAATTATGCTATATAACTATTTAAGAAATATGTTGCAAATTCATCTCTAATTTCATTTGCATTCAGTGATGATCTTCTTGCTATTTGTTGTAAAGGTCTGATGGCACCCGTATCTTCAATGTCATTCCTCCATGAACCTGGTAAAATCAGTTCGTCGTTACTGTCGTAAACGTCAATGGTACCTGAAGGTGTATATATTGACGATGACGTACTACTCTTTCTTAAAAAATTGTGTAGCAGTACGCATGTCATAGTAATAATAGTGGTTTTTTCTGGGTTTAGCAGTATTGGTTTTCGAAATTCTTTGAATTTTGAGGTTAGTATTCCAAATACGTTAATTCTGTAAACCAATCCTTATTTCTAACTCCATGTTCATGTGACGAAGTTTTCAAAGCTATAAATAATCTTAATAATACTAAGGCAGCAGGTTATGACTCAATAACTACAGAAGTGTTAAAATTCTCCTCACAACAACTAGCAAGTATCCTTACCCATCTCATAAATTTATCTTTTACACAGGGTATTTTTCCCAGCTCTTTAAAATTATCAATAGTTAAACCTATGTTTAAAAAGGGTAATACAGAGGATGTTAGAAACTACAGACCTATAACTTTAATACCTACCTTAGCTAAAGTGTTGGAAAAACTTATGCACAATAGGTTGAGCTCTTTTTTAGGCAAATTTAGTGTTATAAATGATGAACAGTACGGTTGTCAAAGAGGTAAAAACACTATCCTAGCAGCTTTCTCTTTAGTTAAGGCAATTGTAGAACATATCGATAGACGCAAGCACGTATCTGTAGTTTTTTTTGACATGAGCCAAGCATTCGATTGCATAAACTACAACATTCTTCTTCAAAAGTGTAGACTTTATGGAATCCGAAGATTGCCTTTAAATTGGCTGGAAAGTTACCTGACCGGTCGCAAACAATATGTCGAAATCATACATACTTCCTCTGCTAAACATATTGAAAGGAGTTACAAGTCTGTGGCTATAGATAGCAATAAAGGCGTTCCTCAAGGGAGCATATTGGGTCCATTGCTGTTTCTTCTGTACATTAATGATTTACCGAATTTGGTTAGTAATAAATGATTTTGAGTTTTTGAGTTTACGCGGATGATATTTCAGTGGTCGTGTCAAATGATACAACGAGTAACCACGAATCATTATTGAATGAAACAGTAAAGAATGTCACAGAATGGTTGGACATTAATAATTTAAGTGTAAATATAAAAAAAAACAATTTTATACAATTTCGGAACTATAATAATTGCAGACCCAATAACCTCAAAATTAATTATAAGAGCGAGTTTATTGAGGAAGTTGTATCAACCAAGTTTCTAGGCATAACACTAGACCAAAATCTTAATTGGAAACAACACGTTTTAACGATATGCACGCGCCTTAATAAATTTGTTTTGCTTTGAGTCGAACTCGCAAAGTGGCTTCAAAACACGTAGCAATTATTGCTTATCACGGCTATGTTGCCTCAGTTTTGCGCTATGGTATCCTTTTATGGGGAAATTCGGTAGATGTGAGTAAAGTTTTAATTACTCAGAAAAAATGTATCAGGGCTATTATGGGCGTTGGACCTCTTACGAGCTGCAGACCGATTTTTCACGAACTCGGTATTCTGACAGTACCGAGTTTGTATATCTTAGAAGCAGTTATGACTGTAAAGAGGTATCCAACATTATTTGAAACATTTAAAGAAACTTCCTTGCATATACAGAGGGATCCAACACGGCTGCGGGTACCTGCATGTTGCACCACGCTATATTCTAAAAATTGTTACGCCATGGCTGTTAGAATATTTAATCACCTTCCTAGAAGTTACAGATCGCTGCCATGTAATGTTTTCAAGGGGAAGGTGATTGGGTTTTTAAAGGCAAGGTGCTTTTATAGCGTGGGCGAGTACCTAGATCATAAGTTTGAAATTAACGCGGGGAACATCACTTCAGATGTTATTAAATACAAGAAAAAGAAGCCTAACGATTAAATCGTTGTATTTTTTAGATAAGAATTATTACAAACAGTTTCGGGAATTGCGAGCTTTTTAATCGTTTAATATTTTTCTTGTTTTTAATATATAATATAGAACGAAGCCTGTACTCTTGATGAGCTAAAGTATTTCTGTCAATTTAGTCCTCTGTATTGTTTGCATAATGTATAAAATGGTAATGTACCCATATAATTAGTTTGTTGACAGTTGTATTATCTGTACTCTTTACATAATAAGCGATTAAACCTAGATTGTGTTCTTTAGTTCAAATGAGTTGCCTGGAAGAGATCGCTTGTTAGCGATAAGGCCGCCCGTTGCATCCCTTGTAATTTTTATGTATTGTTTTATTTTTGTTTCTTTGCAACGAAGTGTAAATAAATAAATAAATAAATACATTCTGGACTACTACACGTTCAGATGAAAGTTTCTCATTAAATATACGTTTCGGCGTTCCTTCATTATGATTTCCTGGGTACGGCTTCATCATATGTGTTGTCAATGTAAATGCTCCATCTCCCCGAAAAACATACGGAACTTCTTTTGTACTGCCTGGTAGTGGTTGTGGCTTTGGCAAATTTAAATTATTGGAGCAAATTCTTTGCATTGTATTGGCTATTTCCACAGTAGGCTATTTTGAAAGACACCACCATCACTAATTCTTCCCTGACTTCCAATCTCAGCATAAATAAAATTATAATTGCGATCGACTAAAGCAAGAAGTACGATGCTAAAATTTTTTTTATAATTATAGTATTCTGAACCACTATGTATTGGCGATTGCATAACTATGTGTTTCCCATCTATTGCTCCTATACACCTTGGAAATTTTTTGAAACCTTTTTGTAGTTGTAACCAGGACCGAGGATCCTGAGGCATCTGTAAAATTAAAAATATTTTTTTTTTCAGAATCCAGCTACACCAGAAAATGTGGTTCAGACTGAACAGACTGAAAATGCAGGGGACAGTAATAGTCATTCAGCACCTTCGACATCTTCATCATTATCAACGATACCACGACGCCGAAAGAATCCCATAGAATTGCAAGAGGCAAAAAAAACAATGAAGGAAGCTATAAGTACGTTCAATACGGTTTTAAATAAACCGCAAGTTCCCGAAGACGATTTCGATCGTTATGGCAAGATTCTTGCCAATAAACTTCGTAAACTATCTGAAATTGATAGTTTAAAAATGATGTACGAAATAGATGGGTTGTTTGTTAGGCGTGTCATAAACAACGTGCGGCCCTCATCGACATGTTCTTTGTATTCTGAACCAACCCAACAAATTGAAAACCCACGTCCGAGTTCATCACACTATGTACGGCCTGCATTGTCAAGTACTTCTTATTCAGATCCAGGAGTTCACATGCCGTATTCATACTCAGATAACAATGATAGAATCACCATTATATCTAATGAAGTTATGAGCCCCCCAACATCTGTCGATATATTAAGTCAGGCATTTTATGAAGCATAATTTATGTCATAATTAATGATTACATTACAATAGCGTCAAAAATAAATATGTTTTCTATATTAAATAATGTTTTATTAATTATAATTAAATTAGCCGACAAATAAACTGCATAAAAATACATACCTATACTTTGATTTCCATCTACAATTCTGAAGATCTGATAATTTTCACAATACAAATCTTTTATACAATACAATAATAATAAAATAACACTAGGTACGTATTATGTGATTGTAGTTTTATAAATTAAAAAAAAAACAAAACTGTTAATATTATTCAAAATTTTGAATTCAAGTAGTCTGCTAAATTTCGTTCAAAGTTTTTCGATGCAGTTTATTTGTCCGCCAGTTTATTTATTCGTACTTACCCTAATTTGATCCTTCAATACTTCGTTTAGTGCAATACAAACTTCAGGCACAATTCTGGAAACTATGGAACTGGATACTTTGAACAAAAAGTGCAGGCTTTCAAAGCTGTCTCCGCTGGCCAAAAATCTCAATGTTATTGCTAGGCGAATTTTGGCTGGTATTGCTTCTTTCATAAGAGTATTCTTCTTAGTTATCAACGGAGCAACTTTTTGCAGTAAAAATTAAAAGTCGACTAAAGACATTTTTGTAAAATTATCAAATTGGCCAGAGGGTTCTGCCACTAGCTCTGCCAATTGATTTTCCATGGTGCTGCTGAAATAAAGTACAAAATAAATGAATGACATACAAAAGGTAAAACATACATACAAGTAGCAATTTACAATTTTGGATAATATTAAAACTTTATGAACCTAATTACCTATTTCTGTTGCGGTGCATAGTAACCATCCACCATCTTCTTCTTCGCCATGGCTTCGTAATTTCGTAATTCGTAAAAACAGCAGTAGGTTTCCACGTCCATTATTAACGGTGTTTTAAATACAAATAACGTAACGAGTGTGTACAGGCTGCGCTCTTCTCTCGGTCCTCTCGGTCGAGACTCTCGGCGAGAGGCTCTCGCCGAGTGTGTACAGCCACCATTATATAGGAATTAGGAACATATCACTGGTTAGCCACTCTCACGTACGTGGATACTAAACTATCCAAAAAAATAATGGCGGCATCCGTACATGGATAGTACAGTATCCAAAACGACAAGTTTAAGAAAATGACATCTAGTTGAAACTGAGGTCAGATATAAACGTTTTTATCGACGTAGAACGATAGCTTAGGAAACAGTTCACCCAATAAACTACAGATGGCAAAGAAATATAATTAGTTCTCTGTAAAAAAAAAATCCAAACTCAGTTGACTCGTTCTTGTGAATTTTGTGAACAAGTGTTTCGGAGTTTCAGCAATTATGTCGTAAGTACTGCAGTTTTATATTATATTTCTTTAATTATCATACATCAAATTAAACTTGAATATGTATACTTTACGATTATGATAAAGTTATATAGTTTTAAGTGCTAAATTGAGTTTAATTTCAACTTTAAAAAAAATTGTCACAGGCAAAATGGTTTCTTTAAAGTTATTGGGCAGGTTTTAATGATTTGTTTACGTCTGTTTAGTGAATTAATAGTTAAAAATGAATGTTGAGTCCTTCATAAACATATTCATGTCTTTTTCAAATAGAAATACATTGAGATGGTTTAAGATTCCCAAATAATATCGACGTGTTCCTCAGGTTTATTGTTATGGTCAGTGCGGTATCCACGGACGTTAGAACAAATGTCATAAATAAGGGTTTGTACAAACGAAAAAATATGTTTGCAATTTTTTGTTACGCTTGGTGTATAGTGTTTATTAATGTCTCCTGATTATGATATTGGAAAATAATTCCACTTTTGATGCGCTTCAATTTCCCTAGTGAAGTGCATCATAATGCTATTTTGCATTAATTTGATTGACATACGAACATTCGTTTGCACTGTTTTTCATTTAAAAGAAACGATTGAAACAAATCGAACATACCCTATATTTTACTTAGTTAAAAAACGACACTTAAAGGTGTATAGGAGACCTTACATGGGCGGCCATCTTGGCACAAAAAGTCATAGCGCGCGACTCGAGAGGCTATGGTAAAATTACGAGAAGTGGTTGTTTTGTTTTGAGTTATTACCCTACTCAATGTTGAATAAATATAAACATCTTGGCATCGTTTGAAAGGATAATTAGTCTAGTTTTTTGTAAAATTATTCTCATGATGAAATCGTTTATATTTTTTGCGTAAGGCCTACATCTTTAAAACAAATAAGCATTTTTGCTCAGACTCAAATGTTTTATCCCGTTTTAAGTACTAATTTATTAACAATATCCAATTATTAAAACATGTGTTTTAATCTATATACTTCAACCTATTATGCGATATTTTTTTCATAGTTGTAGTTATTATATTTTAAACAGATATAATAGATTTTGTTGCGATGTAGCGGGCGCGGTGCGCGCGGGTCTAGGCCGCGCGAACCGTTGTACAGGTGACGTGAAAACAGTCGCGCGGCCCGTACGTGTGAGTGGTTATAGAAGTATATCAAAAGATGACCATCTTTAAAAGTTTTCTTTATATCATCACAATTCCAAACTTTTTGTACTAAGATTGTAGCCCCTGCTCGTCACTCATCATGACCATAGACAGCAGAATTGAAAGTGCAGAAAATGTTGCCAACAAGCCTAATAAAATTTACTACTTCATTTGTTTCGACTCTGAAATCATTTGGTGCAATGTCTTACTAGATTTCATCCGTAATTATTAAGTACCTATAACTATTTATAAAAAGTAGATTGGATTAGATAACCGTCATTTTATTTACATATATGATGCAGTATTTTATTATATTAATAATATATTTAAATATAAAAGTGAAACTATTACATCGTCTCAAACTTTTTATTCTGTGTGGCGCATGTCGCGTGACGGTCGGCCGCGGAGTAGGAATAAAGTGAAAGGCACTCGTCATAGCAGCCAAGGCCGTAAGGCCGTAACGTGTAAGGCCGTTCAGGCCCACAAACTTATCTGATCCGGTGGCGAAAATAGGATCTAAAGTCGCCATCTTGAATACATCATTATGTATATCTTCGCAAAGCTGAGTGCAACGCCGTGTGTTTTTTAATTATTTTACCCTAAACCCCGACAACTTTCCATTAAGGGCAATGTTAGGTTCGACTCTAGGTCTAGTCTAGTGACGCCTTCACCGGGTCAGATAAGTTTTTAGGCCTGTGTAAAGACGTAGAGTTGGCAACGCTGCCCTTGCCCTTTGCCCCTTGCCCTGCCCTGCTTGTGTGTATGTTTTGTATGCATTAAAATTTAAATTTTCCATAGTGCTATTTTACTTATACATATATTAGATACCTTGTGCACTATTTACTACAAACCCATACATGACCCGTGGAGAACTACCCTGAAATGTGAACACCTATACGAAATCTGTGGCTGTCAACCTGTATATAACGTACTCACTACTCTATGGCTGAGAATCAAACCAATGTTTTGAAATTGTAGGTTAGGCGTCACTTAAATTTTTTATTAGGTTTTTAAACGTTATTTATACATAAATATTATGTAGTGAAAACTGTTCAAACAGAAATATGAGCTCACCTAGAAATGACACCGAAGAGTCATCCGTCGCCGCAGCAGAGACACAAAGTGCTTCTACAGGAAGCAATGACGCCGGAGCGTCAGGACACCACCAAGCCGCGAAGCGAAGACTGTCCACAGCAGTCATAGAAATATCAGATACAGACAGTGATGATTCCGATGTGTGTGCTGTAAACTCCTACCAAGCGTCTGCCGATGAAGTCAAAAGGATTCGTAAAGGTTTAAGTCGTTTGTTTTGTTTTATTGACAACAAACGAAGTAGAACGACGCGGGAACTTTAAATATTTTTGCAATGTTAAGCTATTTACCACATAGATGGCTATAGGCCTTGCCATGATCACTATTAACAAGAATTTGATTGTTAATTTTAATTTTGTAACCACTTTATTGCTTGGTGGTAATGTATGGTGTAATATTGCGGGTTTGTCTGATATCTCCTGTCAATATTGATTTCCAGACTACACCTCTTCATCATCATCGTCATCAGACTATAGCTCGGATTCAGAGTCCCCCTGGGAGGATGACTCTATAGTGGTAAAGGATAAGTTTGAGACCAAAGCTAAAAGAGCAGAGCTTAATCCACGTGCAAATAGGATGGACGACCCCCAGCTCAATCCAGCAATAAAGGTGAATCCTCAATAGTTTTTAAAACATGAAACTGATATTCTTGCTTTTAGTTAGTTACTGTTATGAGTAGAGTTTATAATAGTGACATTTATTTCAGTTAGAAGAAGTAATAGGTAGATTAACAAGTCACTGGAAAGAAGACCAGGATCATTCGAGCAAAGAAGTAACCTTGACGTGTCAGCCTTTTAAGGTGTGCCGAGTGCACAACTTACTTGCTAATCCTGAGATCATCAATAACATAGTAGACGACATGAACACTCTCGACTGGACACGAAAAAAAATGGATCTTTATGAATTTCACCAAACGACAGATCTTGCCAACTTAACATGGCAAAGGAGTATAAGAGGCATCTATGAACTGTTAAAAAATGAATTGAAAAATTGGGTTCGTACCTATAAATAAAACATATACTAAGTTTAACAAAGAAATGACTTATACTCTATAGTGAATTACTTTTGCAGGTATCACAAGTTACGGGCTTAGAATTGCACAGCGTGTCAGCATCGTGTTCACTGTACGGCCCTGGAGATCACTTGCTCATTCATGATGATCAGATGACTGACCGGCGGGTGGCGTTTATTTTCTACCTGGCCCCGTGGCACCCGCCAGACCTTCCACATCATATTCACAATGGCGACGGCGAATCTACTAATCACAAAGTAATTTTTATTTTTTGATTTGTGTCGTGCAATACAGATAGTTTTCAAACGTCTATTCCCGCAGGCGGCGCCGTGGGGCGGCTGGGCGGAGAGTATGGGCGGCGCGTTAGAGTTGTTCGCGCGGGACGACAGCGGAGCGCCCGCTGACGTGGAGCGCCGACTCTACCCGGCTAACAATATGCTGGCATTCTTTCGAGTCGGCAAAGAGTCCTTCCACCAGGTTTCTATCATTAGGCTAACTCTACAGAAGGTATCCAAAACTTTGGGCATTGCATTCAGAATTTGATGATTTCTGTCGACGAAGGTCGGCGAGGTCCTGTCCATGGAGCTGCCGCGGTTGTCGATAAACGGCTGGTTCCACGGCCCCGCGTCCGAGGCGAGCGCTACTCCTCCGGAAGACCTGGTCCTGCACAAACCGCATTCGCAAGTGGTAAACATTCTCTCTCACGAGGCGAGCTCGCGTCCGTACATCGTGTACTGATCGAGCGCCGTCGGCCCAGGTGGTGGTGCAGCAGTGGCTGCAGAGCACGTACATGTCGACGCGAGTGCGGGCTCAGGTGCAGGCGCAGATGGAGAGGGCCAGCGAGGTCAGCCTGCGAGACCTGCTGCAGCCCGACCGCCTCGCCGCGCTCATGGTGGCCCTCGAAGCTCCCGGTAGGGCTCGATCGCGTCGCCCGCGTCCGGCTCCGCGGCGGATGTCTGTGACACCGTTCTCTTTGCAGACGTAGAGTGGGAGTGGTGCCCGGGGCGCCATCGGCGACGCTACATGCGCGTGTCCGCCGCGTGGGCGGAGGCCGCGATGAAGGCGGAGTCGGGGAGCGAGCCGAATCCGGTGGCGGGGCTCCTGCGGCTGGCCGGCAGCGCGGCCTTCGTCCGCGTGCTCGCCGACTGCACCGACCTCGCGCTCACCTCGTACTCCGGCCTGGAGCTCCAGCGCTGGACGCCCGGAGACTACACGGTAAGCTCGACGACGCGACGGACGACGCGAGACATGGAGAGACTCCCCTCATTTCCCGTACTCCGCAGCTGCTGGCGGGCCGCGAGCAGTACGAGAGGGCGCGGCTCGAGGCCACGCTGTACCTGGGCGCGCCGGCGGGAGCCCTGAGCGGCGGCCAGCGCGTATACGTGGCGCCGGAGGAAGCCGCGCGGGGCGAGGCGCTGCTGACCGTGCCGCCGGTGCACAACGCCCTGGCGCTGGTCTACTGCGACGCCGGAGCCGCCGCCTTCACCAAGTACCTCGGGCGCCTCGCCGCGCCGCCCCAGCGGAGGCACTACGTGCTCGCCTGCAGCTACTACGAGTGAATCGTACACTCCCTTCTTTGCGGTCGGTCGAGACGGTGCAGATCTACTGAGGAGCAGTGACTTTGCTCTCGTTTCAGCATCCTAGTCGCGAGTCCATCGAACGATGACGAATGAATTGGAGGAATTGTTGTAAATTATTGCCCGATTGTGTAAATAGCGTGAGCGGTGTCCATTGTCGATTAAAACCTCTTGAAGGCGACCGACTCTTTATTGACAAATAATCGCCTTTCCCTTTCCCTTCCCCTTCCCCTTTTTAATCCAGAGGCCAAACGGAAAGTGACGAGACAGCTTCGGCACTCCCTCTTATTTGGAAATCTCTTGCAAAATCTGCCAAACGAATTGTGTCGCATTATTATTGAAGAATTACGAAAAGCAAATAATGAAACGTGGTACTTTGCAAGAATTGTCTGATACGATCCGCCGAACAACATTTTACTCTCGAGGCTCGCATGTTATCCATCTGAAATATACAGAGTCAACAGAGAACCATAGGATATTATTGAGAACGGAGAGGTGTTACCCCCTGATGAGAGTGTTAGAGCATTTAGGTCTGTTTATGTTACACAAAAGCCAAAGCTTGACGTCAGCGCAGCTGTTGCCGCAGCGGGTTGTTCAAACGGGGCTGCACGAGTTCATGTTGGGAGCTTACAGTTGAGCGATGTACAGGAAGCACTTAAGCTACTTAAACCAAATAAGGCAGCTGGCCCGGATGGTATACCGCCTTATATCTTACGAGATTGTGCCGTGGTACTTGCTGAACCACTGCTCCACATTTATAACCTGTGTCTCAAAGCAGCAACATTTCCCACATGTTGGAAAAGCAGTCGGGTGATCCCAATTCCTAAAGTAGGATGCCATGATAAAGTGGAACAGCATAGGCCAATAGCTATATTGTCATGTCCGGCGAAAGTATTGGAAGCGGCACTTCAAATATACATATTTAATCAAGTGAGTCCCCAGCTATCAGAAGCGCAACACGGATTTCGGCCTATGAGGAGTACCACTAGCAACCTCTTAAATTATATGGTAAATATTAGCCCAGTAGTGGACAGTGGAAAACAGGTCGACGCTGCCTATTTCGACATTAAAAAAGCGTTTGATCTAGTCGATAATGACGTGCTTATGCAGAAGTTTGCACATATAGGATTCACTCCACACTTATTGAACTTTATGGCCAGTTTTATGGAAGATCGAACGCAATACGTGGAATACGCTGGGTGTAGGTCAGAGGCTTACTTTACGAGATCAGGCGTGACACAAGGCAGCAATTTGGGCCCTTTGGAATTTCTGATAATGCTGAATGACCTACCGAAAGTTGTCAAGAATGCAAAGTGCTTGCTCTTCGCTGATGATCTCAAACTGTACATGCCTATAGAGAGTATAGATGACTGCAGTCGGCTGCAGGAAGACATTGATCGAGTGGTTAATTGGAGCAGGAGAAATAGATTGGAGTTTAATTTGGCGAAATGCAAAGTGATATCTTTCTCAAGGGCACGGTTAATCACTCGGTACAATTATACCATTAGTAGGCTAACATTGGCTAAAGTCTCAGAGGTCAAGGATCTGGGAGTTTATTTTGATACGAATCTTGGTTTTTCGCACCATGTAGAGATTATATGCAAAAAGGCCTACAGAAATCTGGGGTTCGTATTAAGAACAGCTAGTGGCTTCGAGAACATCGGTGCGATCAAAATCTTATACAACGCGCTAGTGAGAAGTCACTTGGAGTGCAACGCAATGGTGTGGGCCCCATATGAGGCTAAATACAGTCTCATGTTAGAGCGAGTACAAAATAAATTCACTCGCTACCTCTACAAGAGACTGTATGGAGTGTATCCCTTGTATCCGCTTATGTACCCGACCCTGTTTGTTCTGGGTATGGTGGGTTACGACCAGCTACGCCTCAGAAGAGAGTTAGCTGTGTCAGTGTATATATTTAAAATACTTACGGGTCGGGTGCATAATCCGGATATAATGGAGAGACTGGGTCTACGGGTACCAAGTAGAAACCTGAGGCTTACGTCTAAGCTTTTGGATGTACCGCGCGCACATTCCAACTTGGTTAGCAAAGCGCCGCTCACGCGAGCAATACAGATCATTAACAAAATTTCCATTGAGATGGACCTATTTGTTTGTACGCTGGCTGAGTTCACAAGAGTTGCTTGCTATATTGTTAGTTATATTTAGGAATTTAAGTTTAATTTTTTAATGTTTGTATGTAGGTTAGTTGGTGTGGGAAATATATTGGAATTCTATCGCATTAGTTGTAACTGTTAAGATAGGAAAATTTACTGGAAATAAATAAATAAGTTAATGCTCAGAGATAACGGATCGTCTCATGTTTTGAGTGATTATAAACCTCGGCACTTCAATTCGCCAAGTTTTGTTTAAAAACTTTGTCGATTAGCAGCCGGCGGCGGTAGCTCACGAGAATTGATTAAGTATTAATCGCTAAAGTTGCGAATACGGAGAGTAAATTCCCGTTTCCTGCACGCGTGGACCAGATGCGTTAAATCTTTTTTCTCCACCATTTTTTGCATTGTCGTCAGTGTCTCCTTTCAATAAGGTTCCCGCGTAGTGTTTATAGATACATAACAATAGTTTCGATTCAGCCTTAATCCTGTTCCGCACGAGCAAATCTATTGATAGTAATCCTTATTGAAGTGCGGCCGGCGACAACCCACTCGTTCGCCAATCTCTGCACTTTGCCGTACGTTGCACACAGCCTGTTGAAAATTGCGCTTCGTTTTAACGCAATTCTCAGAACGTAAACTGAGAACTATGGAACTGGCTTCGCGCTATTCGAGTAATGGGTTGATTGCCGGATGCGATCATCCGCATCTTAGGACCTCAATATAAAAACAAACCCGAAAAAATTACGCATCGATGCGGAAAAGCTAATGCGGGAAATCGTAGGCAGACCGCAAGAAAATTCACTAAGCAACTGGCAAGGAGCGTGTAGCGGTGTTAGTACAATCTTCGAGCTCGACGCAGAAATAATAAAAATATATGTCAAGCCACAACAAGCATCCTGTGAATAATATTTGTATAATGTTAATTTTTATTGCAATAACAATCTACAAAACATTAATGCACCAGACATAATCTCCAATTATTATTAACGGAACAGACATACACACACTATCACATTGCTTGTTAATCTCTGATTCTTAGCATATTTTAAAAAAGAAATAACCGCAAGACTCAAGTAATATTAAAACATTGTAAATAAGTTTCGCTCACGTCCGGCTTTCTGTAGACGCTGATTGTGTCCCACTGGAACTGTCGAAATGTGGTCGCAATCATACTATCAACATATTACTGCATAATATAGCTACCGATATAAATAATAAATAAAAAACAAATCAACAAAATAAATATAATTCACATTTAGCTGTCGAACCATATAGTCCGGTCAATTTAGACATTCGAAGCTACATAAATTCCCACCAAGCAGAAAATCGGTAAGATTGATTTAAATACAAAAATTAAATTTTAAAGTTCCTCATCATTCTCCTGTAAGGAAAATTTTTCATTCAAGGCCAAGGTAAAAAATTTTTTTTACCGATTTTCAACAAAACGGTAAGTTTTATCATAAATCGGAATAACATATGAGTAGCTGACGTTCACGAGTACGAATCACGCATTTACAGTCATCGGCCCCTCGCCATTTTGTAGACAGAGGGACGGATGGATCGCCAAAGGTACTTAATTCTCATTTAATGAACGTATATATATTCACATTTGTATAAACTAAAGTTTATTTTTAAGGAAAGCGCAGACCATTACTTGAAACTAGTATTTCGGGTCGTGTTTTAATTAATTACCTGTAAACAAATTTACCCGCCATAGCTGATCGATCATAGGTAACTGATATCACTTGTTCACTTTGTCGTTATGTGCCACTTCTGGAGAGGTAGGTAGCAGCGGAAACGCGGCCTACTCTTGCCGTGGAGTATCCAGTCGATGTGCTTTCGTGTAATAATACTTACAGGCATGGATCAGCGAAGTGATCACAGCCCTCACAAGTTCTCGTAAACTTGCTGTAAAACTATTTAACGACATGTTTAGCGTTATCACTACAAGTGTCACCGTTTTATGACCCCTCCCTTTTACCCCCATTTCCAACACCCGACTGTAGCCCCCGGTCCTAGGAGATATTCTTTCTTAAACTCACGTGTCGAGGTATTAAATAAAGGGATATTATGCTGAATTAAAACATGTTGAATATTTGCAAAGTCCATAAAAACCCGGAATTTGTTTTTTTTTAGTTAGTCTGAAACTGTCTGCTCTCGAGTTCCGCTGAACTTCTTTTCAAACGATGTGAGTCGAGGTAACTTTTGAAATTTAAGAAAACTCAACTTTGAATCATTTAGCGATTAACTGCTTTGTAGCCGACGACAGGGTAGGACTTGAAATATATTTCTATACTTTTCAATTTTATAAATATACATTTGTATTAAAACATCATACAAATTGTTATTCGGTGTCTTTGGTGCCAGTTTTAGTGTATTTTATGTGAATCATTAATCAAATGAAGAATATGACGTAATCTTACATTTTCTATTCAAGTTTTGATTAATTAGATGACTGTTTTTGTAAAAGCGGTTATCTCAATATATGTTGATAAAATGTTGACTGTCTAGTGCGGGTCTGTTGGACGGCAGTGAAGACACCTTCAGTTTGTATAACTTTGTGCGCTCTCCCACACTTCTCCGCTCCCGAGACGTTTTCAACAATTTATATCCGCCCCATTCCAATGCACTTCGCTGCATCGAACAGATTTAGTAATTCACTTATTTTATATGTTTTCATTTAGTGTTTGTAGGAATTGCTCTTTGTATTAGTATCTACGAGTAAATATTTAAGTTTCTTAGTTACATTTAAATACATTCATAAGTCTCACCACCAGTCAGTAGTGGTAACTGTGGTGTGGTTCTTTATGCGAACCAAGTAAATAGTTACTTCACTACTGTCATCGAGAATTTGTTGCCGCGGCCAAACCAAAGGAAGTGTGGGCATTAGTTCCAGATGAGTGGGATAATCTAATAGGTTTCATGTGCCTTTAATTGAGCGTCATTTATTTAACTCGGAACATCCATTTTCTATTTTCTTTATAATTTATAATAGATTTCTACATTATAATTTATAATAGATTTCTATCGAAAAGGTACTTATTTTTGATGGAAACGACGGCTGAGTCGTCATTGATACGTATCCAAGTGTCGGGAGGCTAATGGAGGAAAAATTGTGACGATATTACTTACATTTATTTGCTTACGCCTTAGCAAATATTGATAGTACAACAATGGATACATTCTGAGGTTTTAATTCGCTATTGCTCGATATTATATCAAGACACGTCAGGAGATTTTAAGTTAAATCTGATGAATGAGGCGGTCAATGTAAATTTATAATCGTTTTTATCGTGATAAATCTTTTTTATACAAACCCCTCTCGCAGAACTGAAAACATGCGATAAAGTGTTATGGCGTCCGGCCGCACTTTGCTAATACATTGTTCACACATGTATAACTTTACATAACTTGAACATTATTTGTTATAAATGTTATCGTGCGGACGATAAATGAAGTTTTATATAAACTGACGCTGATTTCAGTTATTTATTTTTAAATACCCGATCACTTTGTTCGCCGAAGAATAAAGCACAATTATATATCTATATACAGTCTTCTGAAGAAAATCACTTATTTAACAATTTATGACTTATGGACCCACTTGGGTCATGTCGTGACGTCATGACAAGATGTAGAAAAGCAGTCTGAAAAACACTCGCACATCTAAATTCTCACTTTAAACTTTCCTTACAAGACAATAAAATCTTATGGAATTTACTAATACATTAAACTAAGTCAGGTTTGTTTGAACACTTCTAACTCGAAACGGCTGGACTAATTTTTAAGATGTTTGATATAATAGGATATCTACTTTCTTTCTTTGTAATTTAAAGAAATCGGAAAATTACCGACACTATAAAAATATACATTTAATGTTCATCCCGTCGATACGGTAAAATAACAACGTATTTAATTAAAGGTTACGTACGAATCGACACGATAATTTAACAATTATCGGGTGATGGAAATATTAGATTTTAAAACCTTAGAAAAACATTATTAATGAAAAATGATTGGCATAAATAATAAAAAAATATTTGTAATTTATATTAAGTTCTGCCCGTCTTATTTCGCCGGGTCTTATTTATCTATTATACTATTATATATTTATTACTACTTTGCGTCAATCAACGGATTTACTTAATCATATATAAAAAAGCCTTTGATTTCTGCTCTTTTATACATATACATTATCATTACATTTTTCATTGTATATCTTATATCTATAATCAATAGTTCATAAATCGGTGGTAATCGTTAAGTGCTTTTTTCTGACAAAGAAAAAAACAAACAGAAAACCAGAGTAGTCGTCATAATTTTGGTTGTAATTAATGATTGCAAATTTATTTATATCTCGGCGAAATTTTCGAGTGTTAAGGTGAAAGGTAAATGGAAGGTGGACCGGAATATTTAATGGACGCGAAAAAATTTCATTTTGTGAAGTGACAGCAGCGCAATATTGATAAAGACAGCCTTGTCTCCTTTTGTACTTTGTGTCGGGAACAACTCGCATTCCCCATCTGAGAAACTGAGTTTTACGTTTTACAAATTGGTCGCTTAGTTCATTGCATCTCAAATACTCACTAAAATCTGTGAGTGTATCTATTATTCGGTCTATTATATATATGTATTACATAAATAAACAAAATCCAAAAACTTACAGCGGAAATTGGCTACAGTCGATCCTGCATAAATTACCGATAAATTCTGTTTTAAACCTGTGAATAATAATATATTTATTTGCTCTGTGATTCGACAAATCCTCTGAATCTTGTCCACAGTTTAGCAATTTAAATACCCCAAAGTTGTCCGCTTTGAATAAATCCATAGAAATAATGTAATTGTTTCAACTCACTCCATTCAAATTTCGACCTTCTTTCGCTCTGTGACAGTCGCGAACACAAGAGCAAATATTTATATTATAACGTTGAATGGAAGTAAAATTCGACCATTTTGAAGAACAACTGATACTCAATTAAACTAATTTTATTCTTCATAAGGACTATTATCCTTATTACGGTAAGTTTTATTTGATTTAAGCCAGGTCTGCCAAAATAGGCCTCTTTATTTTATTCCCGATACCCTCTTTGCCATTGGCCATTGAAGATCATATCACGTTACTTTATACATTTATTATTATTGACATCTGTCAATTAATTTATGCACTAAGCACTGCTCATTGCGTTTAGAATGTTCATTTAAGCTAAACTTAGGTTAGCAACACAAAATATTTTACTATTGGCGTCAAACTGTACCAACCGCTTAGGATTGGCGGAAATCTCTTTTGTTTATAGCGTAAAACGAGTAAAGTGCAATGGAGAGCGGTTCACATCGGGGAGCATTACATTGCTCTCAAGCCTCAATGTTCCAACAATAAAAGGATTTTACTGTAACGCTACCCTGATACGTTATCGGGTAAGTAGGTAACGCGCCACGACCTCACGTAACATATCGGTAAAAAGACATCGTTCATGTCGTACCAATTACATTTGGTCGTGTGTGTTCTCTTTGGATAGTTTCTTTGTACAATCTTGTGCTCTATTACTAGTGTATAGCAAAGTTAATGAAGTTGGCAGTTTGTTAATTCACTTCAGATGCATTACGAGCTTTAGCCTTCAGGGTAGAAATACACAAAGTACACAGTTCTACGCCACGTTGTACATAGCCTTCCAATACTGCAACGATCATGTTTTTAAAATGCCCAGAATGGAGCGATTTATATAATTTCATGAATAGTGTATTTAAATTTTTAACACACAGTTGATTATGAACTCTATTGCTCTACAGTTATTTAAACATCCTTCCGCCTTGAATTTGCAGCTACGTAAGCGAAAATATTCACTGTTTTCCTCATAAGGACCTCTTTAAAGATTAAAACGTAATTTTTAAAAGTCATAAATGGTTCCGTAAAAAACAGAGCTTAGGTATTTATTTTGTATTAAATTAAAGGTGATAACCTTATCCCTAAAAGTATTAAAGTTGGGTGTTAGTACACGATTGAATGGAGTGGTTGCGGCCCAAATATCAGTGCTTCGTTTACTTTGTTTTTTATAGCTTCATCACTATTGTCTGCACTCTTCGTGTTGACCTCGCCTACCCTATCTTTGTTTAGTCGAGAATCTATCTCGTACATATCGTTATTATCATATAGCACGAATCAAAAATAAAAGGCAAACACAAACCTCATTGTTACCAGTTTAGATCGTTAATATGTAATCACTGAGAGCAGCCGTTCTTTCTCGTTTTTTATTCTGGCATTTAAAATGCCAGCAATATACTATAACAGCTACAGCGTTTTATCAGTACATATGTAAAATAAAACGAACTAAACGAAAACACTCTTACTTTGTAATTACACTTAAAGTATCTTGTATTGGTTGCTGCTACTACGTAACTTTGATGAGGTCGTCATCTCGTCGACAGGTGGAAGGGTAGTGTGTTCGGAGCTTATTAGAGGCAATAAAACAGTTCATATTTCAGCGTCACATCGCGCTCCGCCGACTGCGTCACTCACACTATACAAATTGCTGTCGTGCGCCGTATTACCCGCGAGGAATCGTGTTATCAGTCTTGCAGGGTTTTGATTGAAAATAATATAAGCCGAAACTTCGTACTATACGTTATGAACGAAAACGAAAACAAATGAACATATATTTCATTTCTAAAGATATCGATAAGTTGGAGCTTCGTTTTAAGTTCTCGTTTTCTGAGATTCATAAATAAATATATTATAAAAGGATTTAAAGCTGACTTTTGATGGCAATAAGAATAAAAACAATGAGGTCAAGTTAATATTAATATTTTGTATCTCTTTAAATTTGAAAATGAACATCTACATTGTAATCAATTGTGATCAAGACACGTAATATCTATATGTGATGTACCTATGTATAAATTGTTTGTGTTAGCCATTCGTAAATGAATATACGTACGTAGTTACGGACCCAATAATTCCCTGCTACTGTTATGAATGTTTGTTAGTCCAGCTGAATTTAATTAATTCAGAGTAAGCTCATGAATTCTTCTAAAATAAACGTATCGCACAGTTTTATAATTAATGTAAAGGACGCTTTTTAACGTAGCAAACGTAAAATTAATTAATTTTTATATTATTCTTTGATACGTTTAGAGAACGATGAAATTACAGCAGGTTAAAATAAAAGTAATCCTTATTACGCAGATACGATAAAAGGGAGACAATTTCCTGATTGCTTCTATCAAACATTAAATAAACTTTCCTATACTAATTATATTATATTAGATGACAAAGCTAAGTTTTGCAAAAAGATCTTATACTGTGCCTTTTGTTGTAAACGGTGCACCAAGATATAATTACTCTAATTACGAAAGTTATAGTTGAGGACAGTAGAGGCCACAGTTTAACCATTATTAAGACAAACTAACTAAACCATCGTCCATGATATCAGTATATCAAACTCTTCAAACAGAGATTTGTACTATTCACTAAAATATATTTTCATGAGGTTAATAAAATGAAACATATTTCGGCTCCGAATAAATGTTTATTGGACAAGTCGTGAAGCCCTTTCATACATCAACATTACTAATAAAATACAATAATTAATTACAATATTTTATTTATGTTTAACTAACGTATGTTACACCAGCCCGAACTTACAGCTTAATATATAATCTCCATTAATTCTTAACTAGAAGGTGACACTTGTATTAATTTAGTGAAAGTAATTATCAGTATCAAATAAATCATCTTACGAAAAGGTATAGTTTACTTTTTGTTGTAGTTTAAGTTAAATAGCAGGAACTGATACCGCTAACACAAGGTAAACTAAAGCATTCTGGAATAAAGAAAAGGTAGTTTTCGTATAATACATGATGTTCCGGTGTCTAGGCCTCGTCTTCTGTCACGTTCTCTGGAAACACAATAATATTTTTACGTTATGAAACAGCTTAATGATGTTTGTGCAAATCTAACATAACATGCATCTACCGAGACTAGAAAAAGTGTTCGAGTGCATCTTTCTAAATGAAACTGAAAAGGTGTCGCCAGATAACATACATAGAATCATACTCATAAATTATGGATATATTTATAATATGTTCTTAGACCCAATAAATTAGGGGTGAGTGCGGGGGTCGGGTAAAGCGATTGTTTTTCGCGCATCATTGGCGTTACATATTGAAACGATTTGACCCCAAGCTGCGAGCCACTCGGTGGGTCGCCCGACAGCCTGATCGCTCCATCTGTTTTACAAACGGGTGCTGAGCGCCCGATTACTCCCAAAGCCGAATCTAATACCATCCTAATAGATTTCTACTAATCCCATTGTTAGCACAATGTTCATTATTTATTTCATCCTCATTAACGTATTCAGTCATTTAGGAAGATTAATTGATTATTTTCTTTTCGTCATTTTAAGGTACCCCGAGATAATTGTAAAACAATAGTATTCACATCGCTACATATGCCTGTGTGCGGCTTATATATGCGGCACACATAGAAGGGTAGCTTTAGGCGAGTATGTAAACATTATCAAGCGCTGTCAGGCCTCATTAAGAGCGACCGGGAGCCGCTCATTGGGTTGGAACCATTCTGTTAACGATTCTAAGACGTGTTGTTTCGGCATGAGCCCCATTCTGAATGATTAATATTATTATGTGTAAGCTTATTTTTTTAGGTTCACTTGTTTTTCATATGTTTTATATAAATCACAGGTGGATACTAAAATCTTTAGTAACTTTAATACGCGGTTGGGCAGTAGGCACGCACAATACGGTATTATACTGTTTCGATCACTCAATTCAATATTAAGACAACAACCATTGAGTTTGATAATCCCGAAATCATAGTATTCCTTAGCAGGTCTACTCTCGACTGCGAGTTAAAAAGTGGCAGGTTATAGTCGACTGTAGCTTTCAAAGCGGTAAACGCGATGTACTATACATATTAGCATCTATTGGTCAATGCTAATTATGCTATTTTACTCATAAAACAGAGAGCTTTGACGCATCGTCGGCTTATTTTCATTACAATTAACGTCACTTCCAGCAGTGCTTAGAATTTGGGACGAGCACTTTGATTTATGAAAGTAAAATATTTTTTACGGAAAGAGAAAAATGGGATCATTACCATAACAATACGAGTGACATTATCGGTCCTTTTAATTACTAATGACTTTGTATCGTGAGCCATTGCGTTTTCTTGTTGTTGCATTAAAGGTATATACAGCGCACATTGTTGCCATATTGCTTACATTGTACCTACATATACTTTCAATTCTTTCAATTATTCCTAATATAAACATCAAAGTGACTTTAGTTATTCTAAGTCCTCTTAATATTAAATGTCTAAGGAGCTATCAAATTTAAATATGTTTCACTTATCCAAGGTAGTTTATCCCGTATAACTGTAAAATGCAAATTGTTTCTTGATTATTATTTCATTAATTAACAGGTTCAGTTTCCATCTGGAATACGGATGTGTAACAATGTAGCCGAATGTATCTCATCATAATGAAATGTAAAAGAAATGAATACAACTTGGTCTTAAAAGATATAGTCCTTTTAGAATCAGACAAATTCGCATCATCACAAAAACTTGTATTCTCTGCGTTACAAGTAATGTGTAGTGTCACAATGAGATTGATTGTGCTGTAAGTAAACTCTCGTGAGAGTAGATGTATGGAAGGGCGAAATGCCGAGACACATGTGTTCGTCAGTTCGTCTGGCACCTGCCTGTCGGTGGTAACACTGATTGACTGTGCATTCATGCTTGGTACATGGCTCGACATTCACACAAGTCCAACTGATATTCTGCAGCAAAGGTTTCAAGACTGCTAGGGTCATACAAATTTTTAATAAAACATATATGATTTTCTCTATAAGAATTGTTTAAAGTTTAAACAATTTATACAAAGAATTTAGGTTGTTTGTCCTATACATATATACACACATGTTATACGAACTTATAATTTTTAATTATTTCAATTATATTTTGTGATTTATCGTAGTAAACTTTCACTACAATGCACAAACATGTAATGAGGCAGATCATGAACCGGAAAAAGCATTTCTTTGCATTGGGATTGTCCATTTCAAGCAAGTAGAAGTTATTCACCCTTCAACAAAGCGTCATCATGTTGACAACTTTCCTGCCTTCCCGGCGCCTGTCAACATATCCAAAGGGCTTATATTTATTTAGAATACATTTGATTTAACGTGCGGGCTTTTAAACTCTAATTGAATTTTGTAAAGAGGATCACGATTTTAAATTAATTATCCTTCGACACCCACCCGTTTGAACCGTCAGCGAAATTTATCAGTAAACATGTTATACATAAATAAATGATAATCCTCGTGTGAGTATATAACAAGAGATACATTGATAAGAGAAAATGTGGTGATGGGTGCTGTTGGTGGTGGGTGGATTAATGTCGGTGCTATGAAACTATCTCTCCCGGAAAACCTAAAAAGGATTTACTAGGAGAAAATGATCGGTGCCGAAACGTTGCGAAATCTGATACACTAAGGCGATTGGCGAAGTGCGAGTGCATACTATTACGGAAAGTGCAAATTGCTAATCCTCTAAGTCTAATCTAAATATGCAGTGGTGCAAATAGAGGCACAGATGCACTAGACAGTGGGGCTTAAATGTTACCGTGGTCCTCGTGCGAGGGGGACATCGATCGTTTGCCCCACATGCCCCTCAGGTTCGTCCAGCCCGGCTCGCGCTTCCAGTAATATGCTCCTGAGATTCACTCGCAAGTTATACTTACTGTTACCATCCTAAATATGAAGTTTAAAGGAAACAGCTCGACTTAAACCACAAAGGTCCAGTCGCAACCCTGAGACCGATGAATGCCGAGTTCAAAACAAATATTTCGTTAAAACACTTTGTAGGTACAATTTATTCAAGTTCTCCTATATACGGTATATAATTAAATGATAACATTTAATTATTAAAGAGTTCAACTGCGAAATGTCCACCCTAAATAATAGCCGAGCAATTAATCTAAGATCGCAGCGAGTAAGAAGAGCGGGGAATAAATCCCGGCTTTCATGCCGCTAATTTATTTTGACGGGATTTTTTATACTGCACATTTCTAACGAATTTCTTCAATATTGAACTCGGAATTTAATTAATTATGACGCTGTTTCTACTCATTATATATTAATTATAAAGCAGAGCATCATTTACTTAGTAATTTTAATCAATACTGTATCGACGATCATTGAAATTTTAAGCGTTTTCTTTTGGAGCAACTCTATTTACAAGGTGTATGGACTTGAACTAGTTATAAAGACCCGCAAAATTTATAATTGGATAAAGAAATAGAAGTCACTTTATAAAAATACTACTCATACACTCTGCAGACCACAAAATAAAAATAATTCACCGTTGTTATAGTGCGCCTGCTTGACGGGTCGTTTGCCCCACGCCCCGTGAAGAGAAGACCACGCTCGTTTCTCCGGTGCCTCCGAGAGCCCTCGCTGATCGGCTTCCAACTGTTATATACAATATTAGAATAAGTAAAACAAAACATATAGCTGATCAGAACAAATAGAATAATAAGACAAGTATTTCTTGCCAATGAGTATAATGAAGAGTACCGGTTGTAGCTGCTGTGAGGGTAGGCCGCGATCGGAAATGAGTTCGTAGTCTTCGTAGTCGGGTTCGGACGATCGCTTGCCCCACGCCGCGCGCAGGTTGGCCCAGTTGTCCTGTCGCACATACCAAAAGATTAGCTCGCACCCTGAGTAAGCAGGTTTGGCTAGCGTTCGATTTAAGTGAAACTGTGTTTGCAAGTAAAGTAGGAACAGGTATGCTTACAGGTGTCCGTTTCCCCCACGCAGAGCTCATGTCTTGCCAGCCTCGTTTACCCCAGGCTGAGCTCATGTCTTGCCAGCCTCGCTTTCCCCATGGGTGTTGCGACATATCCGTCCATGCCCGCTTGCCCCACGCTCCATTTAGGTCTTGCCACCCTCTCTTACCCCACGCTGAATTTAGATCCTGCCATCCCCTTTTCCCCCAGGCGGAGTTTAGATCTTGCCAACCTCTTTTGCCCCATGCGGTATTGAGGTCTTGCCAGGCCCGTTTACCCCAGGCAGAATTGAGGTCCTGCCACGCCCGCTTTCCCCAAGCAGAATTCAAGTCCTGCCATGCTCGCTTGCCCCACCCCCCTTGTAAACTTGTCCATGCTCGCTTTTCTTCTTCTGTTAGTTGGATATCGTTGTCAGTCTGCTGGAGAAAGTTTTTCTTTATTTTTAGGTTTATGTAATATTGTCTACTTTGTCAGATAATAATTGAGATGAATCGGATCCGCGATATGTATTCGGTTACCGTCCGAGCTATCCGGAGGCAATATCCATCAGATACGTCTTCGGTTAAGCCGAGATTATTGTATAATTAGAATGAAATTAGTTTAGCGGCGGTATCGGAGCAAAGCTTTTGTTAAATTATATTGCGTACAAAAATCCTCGGAGCCGGCGACGCGTGAGCCGCCTCACAAGTTGTTCAATCAAATTGTTTTCGCGCGGAATCTTAATCAGTTTACTTGGCTGAGGTCTAAACACAATTTTTTAAACAATAAATGCCTCGCTCTTTTTATAATGACCTTTTCAGTTTATTATAGATAGTAAGTAAAATTGACAAAGTTAAAGTTGGCTATTTGACTTACGTTACTCAATGTTTAATACTTTAAAGCTGTAATTTGTAATTTTCAGGATGTCATCGAGATATATGGCTGTATGTCTGAGGATTGTGACTAGTCCAGAATTAGAAGCTTCAATTTCTGAAGAGATATGAGAATGCGGGCACGACGTGTAAGAAGAAGAAGGGAAAAAGGCTAATAAAAGACGATCTCCAATCTGTTGGACTGGCTGGAAAATTGTTTAACGACACTGATTTATTCGCATTTTGCGTCGTGGTTGTGTATTCTGTGAATATTTTTAATATCACCCGCTTTCTTACAAGGCTTTTTCTGTAGCCGTTACGTGCTTTGAAAAAATTATAATAAATTTTTTTGAGTAAAAAAGCAAGCCTAAAGAGCTATTTTCTATAAAGTATCATTATTTTACTTATATTTTTGACCATTTTAGATTAAAGTTAAATTTATATTCGTAGCGTTCTTTTAAGATAGAATATTATTAAAAACCTTCACGGTATAGGTAAGGGCAGTACAATCCGGAAGTGTTGTCTTTGCACTTCACTTATCAACTTGCTTACATCATTGTCATACAGAAATAAAGATTGAAGAATAATAACCGAGCAGCACCAATGGCACTTTCAATTTTAAGAACGAAGAGTAATAGAGTGTCTCAAACTCACGGTTATCTGTCTGTAATTACTTTACACATATCGTTAAATTTAAAACCATTATGTATTTCCATATTATTATTGTTCACTTTTTTAAGCTTTTTGCTCAAATTCTTTCGTATCAAATAAAATACAATATTCCTTTGCAATTGGTGACATTGAAACATGCGAATAATGAATGGTGCGAATAATAATTAGGCTTTTAATCAACATCACGCCTCAAAATTCGAACTTTCAAAACGGTTTGGAAAAGAGCTAACAACATTTTTCAGGTGATTATAAGTCAAACAAAAACAGCATCCCAACAGGATGTTATTTTTAAGTAATAGTGAGAATATTTTAATTTCGGAAACAGGAATGTAGCCTGTATAGCTAAATATATAACAAAGGCTTTGTTTGCTTTTGTGCTAAAAGATGTATTGTAATAGCGAATAGCCTGTGAAGTAAAGACAAGTTTGCTCATTCAGGTTCCGAAGGGTCATGCGTCTGACAGTAATTGTTTAAAACAAGAGTGACATTCAGTCGTCATGTTTGCGTATAATTGGATGGTAAGTATAATTTAAAGCGTCTTTTCGTGCCATTAATTGTGCGGTCCTTTCGCAATTGTAATAAATGGTAGTAATCACCTGGGGCAGCGTGTCGTGAGTCTCGGCGGCAGCGACGGCAAGCGTCGCAAGGACGGACAAACACAGCGCCGCCAGACAGCGCATCTGTAACATTTGAAAACGTTTCATAAAATGAGTAACTTACTGATATGTTCTATAAAGTCCGAGCCAAGTATGAACCAGATTTCGGAATTTTGTACTTGAAATTTCCTATTCTAATATAATTATTATTATTCAAAATTGACAGCACGTATTCGTTCAAATAGATCAGGTACTCTTCCCTCTAATAAAACAAAATGTTTACACATTTTCCGGTTGTTTATGGGTTTCAGTTAAACAATGTTAATTAGTAACATGTTATTTAGGATGCGAAACCCACATTTCTCAGCTCTGCATAGCTGACATATTCAAAAACTTATAAACAAAGAGAAAACTTGAAGGAATGCATACTAATACAAATTGAAAATAAGGCTTTCAGGGCATAAAGAATGCTTTGTTGTGTCAAGCTTTTGTTTTTGCAATTGAAAACAAATAAACTGCTGTAGACTTTGCTTTCTGATGAAATGCGGTAATAGTTTTTCTCATTCTTTCTATATTCTTAGTGCTTTGAAGATAATTTGAAACACTTTGTTTGACGTGGATGCTGGTACAGCTGAAAGTAATTAAACGGAAGTATTCGACAGAGTTTGTAAATAAGAATTGTCGGAATGCAAACCGTTTTAACCGATCGGTGCTTCTTCGCTTCGGCTTTATGTTTCCTAAATGTAAACAAGAGATAATATATTTGTCTAAAAGAGAACAAGCAAACTCAGAAATCCACACTCGGCACGGTTTGATTCGCTAAGCCAATATTCTATAAAAAGCGCCAGCTGCACTATCCATTGTAGGTTGATCTGTTGCACTTCAATGGGATTACTTGAGATCGTTGTCGTATTCAAAGGACTGGAACACGTGAGGGGTCAAGCTTTGATGGTCTTTGCCTACGGGTCGTGGAGTTGTTATTTCTCACAGTGAACGATACGATGTCGGAACTTATCTCTTTATTGTTATTAATAGAGATACATTCATATATATATCGTGGAAGCAATCTAAAGCTTTATTTTCATAAAGAACCGAAAATATCCTTTAGGAGACAGAGTCAAGCCTTTAAAAATGATATTTCAGGAGAAATGTATCTTCTAAATGTCGTATAGTGCGATTTAAAAGCAGACTTACATTTTGTATTTATAGAGTGATATCGATCTGCCTCATAGACATAAATCTCATAGACATAAATAAGTATCTGAAGTAGGTTAAAGCTGAAGATCGAAGAAGAGAAGGGGAACCGATCGCGTCACAGGCCTTTTTATAAGGACAACTTCGCTTTACGCAAAACACTTTAGGTTGTATACCTTCTCTGTATCATAATTGATTATCTATTGAATCGGAATCCACACGGAGCCGAAACGGACTGTTGGAACGGTGCGGGACTTTAGCGGGCCATTAGGACCTATCAATTGGCAAACATTCAAGTTATTAAAAAACAATTATATGGATTAATTTATTTTTAACTCTAAAAGCTTATACCGAATCGATATCATCTGATGCTTGCGGTTTCAAATTATTTTATGTAGAGCAGAATGTAGAAACTTCCGAAAAAAATACTTTTTTCTTCATACAGTTAATATGTTTCAGCTAATCACTAATGCTAACCTAATTTATTATTTATATAGTTCGGATAATCATAAACTATCTATATAGTTTGGATTACATTGAAGTAATAACATTTAAATCATAGTTTTGATAAAAGATTTTAAGTAAAATTTCAAAATAAAAGCGTCGCTCTGAACGTGACCTTCAATATTCATCAGTTGGCACATTAGCATTAAATAAACCTTTCAACTACTACATGTATATAACAACGTGTCGTAGTTAAGGCCATCATTTATACTATATGAAACGTTCAAGTTGTCAGAACACGAAAAGGTTAACAATTTTGCCCTTTATCCGACTGTTTTAGGATGTAGCTGGAGGGCGATTCCGCTATAGACGATTTTTGACATGAATTTCTAAATCACGCTATTTGTTACTTTTTTTTATATCGGTACAAAGAAAAAGGTATAAATTTATTAAAACATTTTTTAATTTTTAATTTTACTTCATATTTAAATTTTTGGCGCGCTTGGAAACATTATCATTCGAAGAATTGGCTGAATCTGCAAAATCACAACGTGGCAACACTGGCGCGAAAGAGCTGTTACCGACAGTTTAGTTTATGTTCTACCGGCTGAATGTGTAGTGAAAATAATGTTTTATTCTTATGTGCCAAAAAATGTAAGTACTTGTTGTTATTTTTTAAGCATTATTGAATATAAAAAGTCACTGTTAGCTTGTTGCACCCGCGATACAAAAGATATAAAAGTTTGTGTTTTTCACAGAAATGAAATCCTATAGTTTTCAAACTTTGTAAAAGTAAAAAAAAATCAAAGGCAAACGTATTTAAATCGTTTTTAGGAGTATAATGTTAGTTGAATTGAAATTTACTTAAACTTAAATTGGTTGCACCCGCGATCGTGATGTTAGGATCGCGGGTGCAACTCTTTGACAAGTAACCGTATTGCCAGATTTATCACATATTTTATTTTTTTGTTATGCTTTAAATAATAATAATATGGTGTGCATGATTGGTGACTGGTATATTTAATGTGTGGTTATATTATATTCCGTATTTTTTTACAGATTTGGCACGCAGTCTGTCTAAAAACATCTTCTTTATATTCGTAGCAAAAGAAAAAGTTAAAGAAAAGATGGCCATGTTGGATGCTAAATGGGAAGGACTGAAAAATATACCAGGCATTCAATAAAAACATTTCTTCCAACCTGAAGTTGGGAATGATAGCATTTCCGTGGCGCGAACTTCACTGTCTCATCTCAAATGCAGACTGTTTTTGAAATCTCCGAAAACGACTACTGAAACAAAAAGTGATTGGGATGACTTGGAACCTCTTACAAATAAAATACAAGAAAGAAATCTCTGTCCTTCAGTATCGGATCAGAGTAAATCTTTTGTCTCACTTAAAACAAAATTGCGCATTTCTGATGTTTACAGTGATTCAGACGACGAATATCCAACAACGTCTCTTCAACCCTCAAAAATACTCGCAGAAGCATGCCCTGAAACTGGTTCTGCCTGTGCTGATGTCTTACCAAGAGATATTAGCGCTGGTTTTTACGTGCTCGTGCAATTGCTCTGTAAGTCTGGCAAAAAAAGTACTCAATACCGCTATGTAGGCGTGTGTCAGAGCGATATGGACGAAGATGGAGAGGTTAGAGTACAATTCCTGACGACAGTTGATGGCAAGCATTTCACTGAAATTATTAATGACATAGCAGACGTACGATTTGAAGATATTATCGCGAAGTTGGAAGCGCCAGAGAAAAAGATTGACGGTAAAAATACGTTTGTAGAATTTTCGGCGAATATTGACGTATTTGAAAAGAAATAATTAATATAAGTGACAAAGAAGTGTTCTGATAAGTAATAAACATTGATTGACCTCTTATTTTATTCCAGTGAAAGTTTTATTGATGTTTGTATTCACTTAAATTAGACGGGTTGCACCCGCGATAATTTGATGTTGCACCCGCGATTGCTTTAAAAGTGAATAATTCTGTGTTTATTTTTATTTCCTATAAAAAAATATATTTGTTTACTTGGTTAGTTTAACGCATTACAAAATACGAAGGCATAAAATAATAAACGTTTCACAATTAACAGACTTTTGTGTTTTTGTTTAATGATCTAGAAAGGTTCGGACAACTTTGTTGCACCCGCGATAAGACTTTGAACCTCATTCCTGACTATATTAAATATTTCAATAAAATTCTTTTCACGAAAAATAAAGTGAACTTGTTGAAATGTAGCACTTACGAGAAGATTTTTATTTAAAATATTTTTTGTTTTATTATTATGAAACTTAGCATGCGTCAAAATGTTGCACCCGCGATAATGGAATCACCCTGGAGTAATATCCTACTTGCAATGACATGAGGAAGTAGATTTCGTTGCGGGCACGGTCATATTGCCTTCCATGGTGAGGGAGTTAATCGTATAAAAACCCACGTACGCATACGTTACTAACATTCCAGATATTAAGAATTTCATCAAAGAATTTCAAAATTTCATGAAACGAAACTTGTAAAATCCAACGCACAAAGGGAGCCCCCCGTTTGTCCTTTACTCAAATTTGAAAGGACCCGCAAAGTTAATGACAATATTCAAAATCAATACAACTTTAATGAATCGTTTAATTTATTTTAGCTCAGTATTAACAACGTTTTTGGAAATAATCAAATTAAACTTACAAATACAGAGATTGAATACTCAATAAATGAGGTAATGAAGTGACTACTAATGACGTGATAAATGGCGAAGAATGTCTACGTATTTGTATATTTATTGAATTATTCGTCCAGCAAATTAAATGTTGTACTTATCATTACACAAAAAGTTATAACATTAAACCAATACACTTTTAATAGAAATACAATTTTACGAACATTTTTTACTGCATCTACGCCGTAGCCGCGTAGCAAAGCGTAGCGCTTTTTATTTCGTTTTATAAGGGGATTTTAAAAGTCGTAGAAGGAATTCAGTGATGCCTAATTGTCTATCAACTTTAACATTGGACATTTTAACTTAAATCTTTGAAACCAGAGGCAAAGACATCAGTATGTCCGGTTCGGTAGGCTTATGAGAAATGTTAGTTGTGCATGCCCTTTGTAGGCTTAACAGATGTTATGTCAATCCATTATGGATATTTTTGTTGTAAATCTGTAGTAACATTGTATTTCAGTCTGGTTGTGATAGATTTAGTATCATTTTTTTTATTGCTGTATATGGATTAGAGCACTCTTGTTTAGAGATTCCATACTGACTACTTACTTGTAATTACTTGCAAATAGTTGTAGTAGTCTGTTGTTACTATTATTGTAAATGTATGTGCATTTCCTTGTTTGGAACAACAAGAGCCTTGGCTAGGTCAAGTGTTCACGAAAGGCGGAGAATTGGGTCGATATCTATGAATTACTAAATACCTTCGATTAATTAAATAGTACCTACTACACATCAAGTATATTTTTAAAAGACAAAATACAGCAGCATTCCAGTGTACTTGTGTAATTTAATTGGTAAGGAATAAATAAAGACCAGATGGACTAATGGGGCACAAACTGATACAACTTAACATTAATTTCTTTTCGACTAACACATACTTTGATCCCTCTGAGTAGTTCCCGTGAATTGTTTTCATCATAGCATAATATTGTCTTTAAATTTTGCAAATATACACATTTTTTTTGAATGAAACTATACTCTTAATGTGCAAAGTAGAATTAAACATCTGCGACGATTTGAGTGTTTTATATCACATTAGACTTTAGGCGATAAAAATTACAAAGTTGAGACATGTCGAAGAATGATCATCTCGAAAGTCTCCGAGCTAAATAGAACTCGATAAATTATAATGTCGGTTTAATAATAAACATTTAATTTCGATTAAGGTCTAGGGGCAGGCTTAGCGGAGATTACGAGTTTGGGATGGTGGCTTTCTGTTTGTAGATCGCCTTACCAACTTTATCGACGCTTTGCTGCTGTGAGACCTCAATCAACGTTTCATTTAATAGACGTTTGTAATTTGTCGCTATGGGAATTACATAAATCTTAAATACTAACGCAACTGTGGATTGTGAAAAAAAAACAAAGTAAATTATAAATAATGTTTATGAGTGTTTCGCCAGCCCCGGTGAGGCAGATTTAACTTCGCGCCTCGAGCCCGCTTTAACCTAATTTGCAGCGAGATTATTGCAAATTGCCGGAATTATATTTCTTGCTACATTTCCATTTCGAGACATAACCCTCGACCGCTTCCCTTACTATTAAACCATTGAAAAATCCTCTATAAAAGCGTTGTTCTGAAGCGAGTAGTAGGAAATAATTATAATAAATGATAATTAAATTCTTCCGCTGAAATTGTTACCGGTAAGTCACGTTTTCGAACGCGTCTTACGTTCAAGTGACTCTCAGCCGACCTCGTCGAGACGTCAGTGATTGAGGCATTCACGCATTATCGACAGCGCGTACGTGACAAACACACAGTAATCGTGTCACGCGGTCTTTCAGCACGCTCCGGATTTGCCACGTTGTATAATGAGCGATTATTGCTATATTATCGGCTCATTTAATTAATATCGTTTTATGAAATTACTGTTAGTAGGGTTATTTAGTGTTAATTAATTGTTAATTAATTAATATATTTCATCCAATGAACGATAAAAGTACTTTGTATTTGAAAATCACCTTCCAAAGCTATAGTTTCATGAGGACAGAATGGCAGACTATCAAGTAGTTATTAAGACGATACTTAAAGTTTGGATGAGATCAGTTGGCAGAGGATAATCTGCCCGTTGACTTTTCATTTGATTGGTTTAAATTAACTTGCGGTTTATTTGAAGTAAACTATCTAAAACCGTTTGGGGTTTATAATAAACTTGAGACTTCACGAAAGATAATATAATTCAAATAGACTTCGGTTGACGAATATTACCTACAATAATTTTCAATCATCAAAACATTTTGATTACTGTTAATAATTTAGGGTCGGTCTCTCTCCTACGTCAAAGCGATCCGGCACACGCTTTCATGATTCCGTAAGCCATCATATAGATATGAATGTACGTGTAGCGTAAGTAATCTTGAGGGGCTTGCAGATGAAGGAACCTTTACGTAAATCTAATTGCAGTTCCGACACTGGCAATCGAAGGCTGGCTTAGTTTCGTATAATTTGTTAATGGCGATGTTATCATATAAAAACGATTATCCCTTCTACTTATAAATTGTTATGTGCATAATAAATCGGCGTTTCTAGCTCATTTCAGCAATCACTTACACGAACGATGCGCATCGTTATGTTTTATAAGTTATTGAAATGGAAAGGGCTTCAATCTGTTAATCTCCATTAACAACGCATTGGCGCGGGTGAGGGTGGCCGGGGAAGAGGCGACGTTATTAAACTGTCACGTCCATCAAGGTATCGCCAATCTTTCATTAAAAACTCTGTCGTAGCCATTTTTCATCTTAAACAAAAATAGCTTCTATAGTACATACTAGATATGATTTTCGAAGCAAAGTATTAGAATTAGAAAATAGAGAAGGGCCCTTTAGTCAAGTAATTAATTTAAGCGTTCTCTCTGGTTGGAATACAAAGAATATCACGTGTCATTTAATCAGCATCGCTTTGTACCTCATTTTATCGTATCAAAATGTCCTGAGACATTTATAAAAATAGCTGTTGAGAGGCATGATTTGACTGAATCAGACGTAGTAACGTGGTATCTTCCAGACACGGGAGCCTTAAGGGGTTTTGGGAGTTTACACAAATTTAGAATCGAATTCATCTAAATGAGCACTAATATTATTTTTTCAACCAATATCATAAACCTACTAATAATAATAATTTTTAATTCTTATAAAATATATTTAGATTTGTATACATATATACAACTTGAACACTTTTTATGTAATTCGACATTTAAAGAAGGAAAGTATCTCACAAGGGTTCCTGCTTCCTGGGAGAAATGAGAAAACTTGACAATCGATTGTGCATCTGCTGACAAACGAAGCTTCCTTTCTTACACCTACAGGAATTAAATCTTCTAAGACATATGTTGAACTTACCTATCTATGTATCTATGTAGGTCTCCTTATATTGCAGCACAGCATACAATAGAAACAAATGAGTAGAACAAAATATTAGCAGTTAATACTGTACTGTCGTAAATAAAGCAGGCATCGCTGTAAGGTTGCGGTTTTTAATAACAAAGTTTTGCCGGTTTGTCTGCACAATATAATTACAAGAACTCATCAATCACGACACCCGATTTGTGATGCTTCAACTTGTTTAACACTGTTTCGCACTTTTAAACATAAATAATAGATTATGAAGCATTTATACATACATGCTAAGATATTATTTGTGTATAAATATAATTTTAAAATTACTCTGTCCATGGTCGTATTAATTCATCTTAAGGTTGTGTAATTTTTTTTTACTATTTGAGAGAAACAGTTTGTATAGCTTTTAGAAAAACTTCATAATGTCATTATTTACGTTGTAAGAAGCTTATAAATTGTGAAAGAGTAAATAAAAGCGTGCGGCGAGCTCATTAGTTGCTCATTACGGACAGATATAACGTTTTTACCAACAATATTACGACACCGAGTCAAAGCGACTTTGAGAGGAAATGGAAAACTTTTGCATAAAAAAGTGTGTGGTAGTTTTCGGACGGGTTAAAGGTTTTATTAATATTCGTATTCACGAGTAGCGAGTACAGCTCGTGCTGCACGACGCGATATCTGCACAAGAGTTTGTTAAAAAGCTTTTTGTTCTATTCGGTGCAAGTATTTAATGTTATAGCTCACAACGAACGCTTTAAAAAAAAATAAAAAAAAATACGTTTATTTTGGAACATAGGATCATAAGAGTATCACTTATTCCACGTCATTAAATTCGAGCCTGTTGGCGTCCCTACTCATCGGCAAAGAAGACGGAGGGTGTTGGCCGATAGAAAAAGCCGGCGTAAAACACTCTCGGTACTCTTTTAAAAAAAAAAGCAAATCATCAAACAATTCTACAATATTTAAAACAATAATTTATAGCAAATTAATTAGAAGAATATAGCATCGGTACCAGATGGATACTTGTTTTATACGGGCTATATTTTGTTAAAACATGCACGCAAAATGGCGGAAAAATAAAATTTAAGCCAAAGCCGTAAATATGTTGCCGAAATGTTAGCACGTAACTGTCCTGACTTAGTGAATGTTTACTGGACACGAGGGATTAGAATAATTTGTGTTTTTTCAATCAACACAAAACGCCGTTATAAAGGATTTACTGCTGATGCAAAACAAATATGCTTCACGTGGAATGAAACCTGGCGACTTGTTTGACTTGTAAACTCCAAATTAATTTGGAAGTTGAAGCGGGTTGGGGTATCATAAAAACTTCAAATTTACCTTTTTGTCCTCTTCCGCTGATTTACGTTCTACGTATGGTTTAAAGTATTTACCAGAGGTACATTGTAAGAATCACAATATATATTTTAGTCTTGGAGATGAATATAGTTTTCCTATGGAAGTCGAGAGAAGATCCAAGATGACATAATTGGTGTAATTCAATCTAACGCTAATGACGTGTAATAAATAAATACTATGCCGTATTATTATTACATGGTAGCGATCTAATAAAATAAAGGCCACTATAACTACTAAATGTCCTCCACGTGTGTGGGGCCCACACATAGAGACTCTTCCGAATTAGCTCTGCAGGATATGCAGTAAAGTAAATTCGACATTTTACAGATGTTACGCTGTTTACAGTGTTATATCGTACGGTATTCTACTGTGGGGTGCTACTGCAGAGGTTCTATCGATATTTGTTCTGCAGAAGCAAAGTGTTCGGGGTATTTGTTGTTTTTCCCCAAGGGAGTCGGTACGGAATTAGTTTAAGGAATTAAATATTCTTAAAGCCTTGATGTATATACAAAAAAAAATGGAATAATTTTTTTACAAGTGGTGACTATAACCAGAATGTTATATTCGAAACAGAACTTATCCGTAATATAAGAAAATTGTATTAGATTTTACAATAAACTCCGAAGCGAAATTAGAGAATTATCACAGCTATTTAGATAGCTTTAGAGCTAAATTAATTAATAAATCTTTTTATAAATGTGACGAATATTAAATGATCCTTGAAATTGATTTGCTCCAGTTCAAACAATTTGTATGACTCAAAAATTGTCGATTAAAAAGTATGGTGGAGAGTTTGACTTGACTTGCGAACTGGTAGCGAATGTAAATTTAGAGCACATTTAACACCTATTCTGTTAACGTTCTTAGGTGTTGAGTTTCAGTTTGAAAGATGAAGGTTGAAAACTTAGAATTAATAACCGGGTTAATATTTAATATTATTATTTGTATTTGTTGGACGCAAATAAAAATGACGTGTCGTTAAATTTATTGTTATTGTGAGAGGAAAATGAAGTCTAAATAAAAAGAAAGTAGGACATCACATTTGTACTTAAGTTTGCCGGAAACGGAAGCAGCCGCACTAAGGCCTACGTCATTGTTAATTATTTGAGCTCGATACTTCTTGCTTTATGTGTATTCCGGAAGCAGAAAAAGATCCAGGAAATTAACTTACATTTGCGCGATAATTTACTTTAGAAAAGCATTGCTAGGCCAGAGCTACCTACAGAGAACTTCATTGCTTACGTATTTAGAAGTGTATGCCAGATTTAATTGATAATCCCTATGAAGTATTAAGTGATATATATTATTAGTAGGATATACACCGAATTTGCCTAACTTTATAAGAAAAACGCGGAGTAAACCGTGTACAAAGTTGTTGGCAGTAACTGATTGTTGTCTTGATATGTATTAGTGTTTGACGATACATATTGGCTCTAGAGTTTGTGCAGCAAAAATGACTTTTTGTAATTGATGGACCGGTTCCTTTTGGACCAATGTGACGAGTATAAAACGGTTCTGAAACCCAACAGTGTTGATTGTCGTCATAAACTCGTTAATCAGGAATTTACACTACAAAGGCTCTTATTAAATTTTAATTAATTTCAACAATAGTGCGATATTGAGATAGGGGCTTGGTAGATTGACACGTTACAGTACCTAGTACTGTGGACGAATAAATAAATTTAATTTTTAAACTAATGATAACTATATTTTTAGTGAGATAATTGAATCACAAACTCTAATAGAGTACAACAAAGTACTATATACAGCGACGGCTTTTATATTACCAAAATTAGAATGCATTACAGTCACATCAACTGTGATACCGTAATAATTGCACTTCAGAGCAGTGTGTTTGACCCATCATCTGATCCGCAGCCTTAAACACTTCAACGAGTGCATTTCTAATACGCGATTGATTTAAACATTAGCCATTATTTGGAAAATAAACAGGGCAAAGTATTGGTGTGAAACGTGCGGGCTTATAATCCTGAATGTCGGTCGATGGACACGGGCCTTTGTTTGTTGCACCTGTCCCTATATGCCCTCAGAGAACAGATTTCTATATGAACGCTTAAATAATGCTAGACATAAAATACCGAATGGCTCCAATGCACGTGTAATGACTTGCAGCTTTTATGCGTGTGTATTTTAAAGAAAACATTTTTCATTGATTTATAAATACGAACGTTAAATCTTTGGTGTTTCGAAGATATGTATAAAACGTTGTTAACCCCCCCCCCCCCTCAACGACAATTTATTGAAAATTTGAGAATTTGTTTTGATGAGAAAATTAATGTACCTTTATTGAGAGAGATGTACCTCACAACAATAACAACGATACTTGATAATCAAGGTGTCAATTTGTCTTTGTAATGATTCGTGTTTGTGAATTCATTCTCCATTGTTTTCTAATATTTGTAATCGAATTTACTTATTCTATTTTTATTTATCATTATAAGATATAATATGAGTTCAAAACAATTATCTGAAAGCTAAGCAGTTTTATGAAATAGCGGGAGAGATAAATGGGTGTAAATGTGAAGTGACCGGCTCCACTATCTATTTGAGAGCGAGCCAAAGCTTCCCAGATTATTAAAAACTGGGATTTAAAATTTTAATATTCCGAAAGTTCCCCTCACTTTCAAGTGGCGAACGGTATTAAAAAGTTTAGGTGGTGTGATTCACGTACTCCTGTGTATATCATTCTTATATGTGTAATTGTGATATTCAGACATCATTCTCTTCTTTAAATGAAACTTAATTAATATTTACTTATGTAATTGACTTTGCACTTTCAGGAATACGTACAAAAGACTTATCACTATTCTAATTTATTAAACAAAACAAATAATCGAGGAAAAAAAAGGAAACAGAAATCTGAGAACAGCAGATCAAATAAAAATATTGCGTAGTGGCATTTCTTAACCTTACAATGGTAAAACATAATTTATGGACGCGACGGAAAAATATAACTGCCATAATTAAGATTCTAGCAATTTCCAAAGTCCCGGAGAAAAGAAAAATACAAGGTATTGAAATATTAAATCGAATGTGAAAAACGACATGTGTCTCTCTTTGGTTGAACTTTCCCGAGCTGAGGTTTGATACATTTCAATAATTTATTTAACAAACTTAACATTCATATAATATCTTGCAAGACTTATTTAAACTCATTGCCTGTACTAAAGTATAAAAATAAAGCATAAAGTAATAAAAGTGAGGCATTTTAACGTGCTTCACGCTTATTGAAAATATAATTGTGTAATTAGTATTTGGAACCTGACCATGAATAAATGATACCAATGAAGGATATCGTGTAAAGTAGCTGGGTACGGTATCTTGGGACACTTCGCCCTGTGCTTATTTATGGCGGACCGGTAGAAGCAGGTATCAGAGATAAGGAGCTCACATTGCTCTGGCCGTTTCAAATATTGTAATATACGAGCACACGACCGGCTCCCATTAGATTGTGCAACCTTTAAACTGTTTAATATTTAGAACACACACAATAATGGCAGGAACGAAACAAATAAGACGATTGAATTAAAGAGGAACTATTAAGACTAACGACCGGAGTTAATTGCGACCGCTTTTATAAAAACCCACCGGCCATTCACGGGAATAATAAAAATCGGCTGAAGGTACATAAGGACAGTTAAACAAACAACGGGCTCAGTAATCAATTTACAATAAAAATTAAACAAAGCTATTTCCATACAAATGACGCCAGATGGCGGGAGGTGGCTTCAATTAGTGACCGAATTTTAAATTAAAACTTTCGGCGGAACGGATTTATTTCACTCCGACCGAATACCGATTAAGTGTAGTTTTTAAATTAAATTTATAATTTACATTAATTATTACAAACTTTAACTTGTAGCTAACGTTTATGAAGAAACCGTGAGAGCAAAAAGGTGAATACATAATTAATAATTACATACACATGACATTAATTATATTAATAATAATAAAAAAAAGTATATTTTTCAGTGAAGGCCGGTAAAGCTCTAGCGGATATATGGATAGAAAATGTCATTGTAATTAATAAAACTGTGGGTACGTAAGTAATAATAACCAAGATGGCATAAAGAGCATAAATGCGCCGCCTATTCAATACTTGGGATATACACCCAAATGTTATGTTGGCTGTAGCCATCGATCACTAGAATAAAGAGAGAATCAACTTGGAAACATTACGTACGAGTTGCTATTGAATGTCCGTGTAATGGAGTGGATCCAATTATGTTTGATCAAAGATTGCCTAATATGTTTGTACCTTGAGTAATTTAAATATAATGCTGTAATCGTTTGTAAACGCATTGGGCCGTGGGGTCTGTAAAAAGCTTTCCTCAAACAATGAATAATATGTGAGTCACCGTGTGAGTGTGTAGAGTGTGTGACTGTGAGTCTCGTAGATATTATTTCTCGTTTTGGGTTGTATTTTATTTAATATTAGATACAACTTGATAAGGTCGTTATTGACTCAAGAACGTCCGATAGATATTAAGACCTCATTACAAGCTCAAAGACCCAACGTCTCTATTTGCTCTGATCATATTTGAATTATTTTGCCAACAATTTGAAATAACAAGAAAATTACGCTGCCAATATTTCAGTTGGATCTATCTCCTGCTGTCATTAATACTTCGCAATCTCTTGATATTCATTTATTTGTTTACTCCTGTCGTTTAATAACTTTCAAGATTAAATCGAATTCCAATTAGTTGTTAGCTATTAGAGTGAACCGCATTGGTAAGTTCAGAATTATGTCTGTGTTAAATAGTTTATCTGTATATGATTTACACAATAGTTAAGTGACGCCTGACGCGTCTTTGTTTGAATAATTTGATGAGAACTGCAAACCTCTGGGACGTCCCGAATTAATTAACGACCATTGTGATAGCTCCAAATTGACTCAAGAAATCTGAGCCCAACAAAGGGTTTTGAGATTAACCACTGAAGTTAAACAGTGAAAGCTGTTGCAAGAAAATTAGCTGAATATAATTTGTCTCGCAATAGCGTCTCATACGTGACACACTGAATTTTTTTCGAATTTCAATTTTAGAACCCTTTGGTAATGTAATTTATTTTCATTTATCATTTGTTTTTGTGAATTGCCGGTGCACCTAACATTGTTAAGTACACGTGAAAAATGAACTAAACGCGAGAATATTTTCGCTCATTCATTTATTCTGACTTTCGTTGTGGGCTACAACAAAGTAAAGTTAAACTGCGATTAGCATTTCTTAATAAAGAAAAATATATATGTATAGAGAGAAGAATAAAATATATATGTATAGAGAGTGACCTATCAGCAGATTCGGCTTAGGCAAAGGTATGAGTCAAGTTCAAAAAAATATAACACATTCATTTAGGCGTCAGGAAGCTTTGTACCAGACGGATTGCCCATACTTTAACCGACGAACATATACGCCTTTGCATGGACTGGTGTCGCCAAATGTAAGATAAGGTTCAAGGGCGATGACTCAAACATTGTATTTGACGTCGATGAAATGGGTGTTTTCTTTCGAGGATCGGCCAACTAAGGTAAAGAATGGAAGAAGTCAACGAAAAAGAATAATTGCTAAAAATTATATTATTATAGAATAAATAATTTTTGGTCGGAAAGGTTTATTCGCGACAGTTGTATTTCAATCGCTATTTGCCTGTCGTCTTGGAAAATCGAAAGCAGCGCCCTCGAAGCAGGATCCTCCTTCACCACGACAATGCTTCTAATGAATATTTGACCATTGCAGGGGTCGAGATAATGACTCATCAGCCATATAGTCCTGACCTGGCGCCCTGTGACCCCATTTAGTTGCAAGAACTAAAGATAAAAGTGTAGACTAAGCGATAAAAGTAAAAATATTTCCAAACATTTTCAGTGTTACCTAGGTATAAAAAATTGTAACTGTCAGTGTACTCGAAGCCTCGTTTATCGTCTAAGTTTTTATATTTGGGTCTACCAAGGCAGGTTGTTTAGTTTGTCTACCACGGTTGATAGATTGCTAAATAATCTTTTATGCTAAGTTCTTCAACGTCCCTTTGGAAATCCGTCAACCGCAAATAGTCTTTAAATAAACGAGCAAAGAAACAATATCGACGCAAAATAGGCTCGAAACTTAACTACTGCTCGAAAACACAAAGCGCCATTACTGTCTTTAAGTGCTAACAATTTATCCCGAAACAAAGGCAATAGGGATACGGGGCACTGTACAATGTACATGCTCTAAAATAGCATAATAAATAAATAGGCAGCGCGAGGTTGGTACTGGATTAAATATTTAAGTCAATTCCATTGTCTGCAAAATTCAACAAATCAAATGAAAAAATCCCGCTTTTGCTATAAACTGTGTAACGAAACTTTCACAACTGTGTAATTTTTTAAATCCAGTTGAAAAGCTTTCTAAATTTACTACTTACCAAATTTCAAGTTTACTGAAGAAAGTCAATGGTAATTTTTATGAAACACAGTAGCAACTTTTTAACAAATAATGTAGACATTTTAGAGATCTCCGTAGAGCCTCGTAGATTGCTGCTACACATTTATTATGTTTGCTGAGATGCCCGATATTGAAATTGTTCTATAATCTCAATCAGTACTGCCCAATGTTCAAGACTTTCAGAAAGGCTTAGTATTAAAATGCGTTTAACACAGTTTGAGCAAATGACTACTAATAAAATGGTCGTTTAATATATAAATATATTCTAAGCGCTAGTATTTTATTTTCATTATGTGAAATCGATTTGTAATTAATAAATAAGCCGTTTTTTTGTAAAAACAATGGTACGTATATATCGAATCAGCCATATAAAAATAGGTATGCCAAAGTCAAATTTATTAACAATTTCTTATTAATATTATGTAATAAGAACCTTAGATAACAGTTAAGTTATTTATAATTATGGTCTGAATACTCTCCCTATAAAAACACCTCACTTTTAAAGCATTTTACGGCAGAATAAAAAATAAAAAATGAGATATTCATAAGTGAGATTAACAGGAGTCAAGCCGATTTTCTTTTATTTAAACAAACAGACTTTCAAAGGCTGACTTAAGAATCTTATTTTATAATTATAATTGCGTGAGCAAAATAATAATAATAATACAATGCCATCGTTTACCGAATGATCTTAATTACCGACAATCCCCTTATTTAATATTTAACCACTTCGCGGCTTCTCCATGGCCGGCGATGGCATTTAAAGCCGGTGAAACTTCTATCCGTGTTTTAAAACTATTTTCTTTAATTCCTCGTATATTATAAATAATACTCCCATGATATTACGCTTCTAAGATTTTCACTTAATATTTTTCATATTGAAACATTAATATAATTGCCTTTTACAATGTTCACTACGATAAGTATAAGACCCGTTCGATGATTTTTTGTACTATAAGTTAATTACTCATATTTTTTCCTATTTATTTTACTCCTTCGATAATCTTAAATGAAATTAGATTATTCGTAGGCATAGACAAGGAGAGGAAATAAAAGCACGAAATTATATAGATATTCGATTCACGTGATTTAGCGCTTGATATTTTTTTATTAGTCCATTTGGCTGCATACTCGTTTCCAACGAACTACTGCTCAATATGAGAAATAAATATGTGTGACTAGTTTTACTACCGTTAGTAATGTTAATTTATAATAATAATAATAAAAGCCCTTTATTCGCTGACCATTTAGCTTAAATGCTATTCTTAATGTGAAATTTAAATGTTAATTTAAATGCTAATGAATAAACGGAAAAAGTGATCATTACTGAATAAATATTGTGTATTATATTCGTTCTTTAGACTATCCATTGTCTCACGCTTAAAGTAAGAAAGAAGCCTTTAAAAACTTGGCTTCCAAGGTAAACTCTAACAACGCTCCAAACAAAAGCACTCGTAGGCTTCAATAAAACTTTACTTTCAATACATTTTTTCCTGACGGTTTGCAGATTTGGAATATTATTTGTTTATAGGAATTAACAAAAATAGGATTTAGATAATTGACCGCACATATGGGTTTAAAATACCAAGACGCTGTCAGGGTTAATTTGTAAATGTTTGGCAAACGTAATTAACCAATTTCCAGTTAAAAAAACTAAATTGAAACATTATAATGACCTATATAGTTGCTGGAAAAGTATTAGTTTTGGAGTAAGACGATTTATCGAGACGAGATATATAATTGTGTAGGAGTATTTCTATTTGTTGAACGTAATTTGCTATCAGAGCTACTTACCGTTGTACTTCGGAGTAAACTTTGCGACATCAGGCAGCACGTTCTTGCCTGAAGTGCGACGTGGACTGGTGCCCTTTCAGGCTGAAATGGTTTATATACTCGTTGGCTCCTCTAACTGATGGGCGGCGCTAACCAGCGCATGGCACTCCTGGCTCCGCCCATTTTTATAAAATCTTGTGACGTCATCGATGACGTCTAGATATTTTTAGTTGATCAAGGTCAAGCGGTTACAGAAGTCATCCCGCAGGAAACGAGCAATAAGAGCTTAGTGGAAGAATGGTAACTGACAAACATGTGAGATTTCGAAATGTTTTGAAGGAATCGGATTTGGCCACAAAAAGAGATTGTCCTTTGGCAATTCTTTAGAAATAGTGACGTTACAAATAACAGAATAAATAAATAATATTATATTATATTTAACATTAACCTCTCTCTTGAAAATTATAATCTGTACCTACAAGATATTTGGACGCAACTTTGCAAAATCGATGAGGCTTCCAGACCTTGTTGTTGGGCCTTTGACAAGAGCTTTCTATTTTTGTGTAATGACGAAAGCCTGCGGTCGAGCATTCGCTCTTCGTTCGAGGATTTTACTTTTATCTGCGTAATTAAAACGTGTGAAAAAAAATGATGGAAATGTGTAAGTCTAACTACCTAGTGAAGTAAATACTGTTGACGAAGTATACAATATATTACTAAAACACTTAAATTAACAACAACAAATTGAAATTTTCCATACGTTAAGAAATAAAGTAATAACAGTTTAATGCGACAGTCCATAAAGAGCAATAATTGTTGGCAAACAGTTAACGGGCGTGTACTCGTAAACTTCTCAAGATACTCGTAAACTCCACTCAGCAATCGTCACCATCTCCTTTATCACCTACAATTGATAATTAATTTAATCTATTGAAGGTTTATTGCCCCAATTTAGTTTATTTAAGAAGCTTTTACTGTCTACAGGAAACATTTATTCTTGTAAAGATACAAGTACAATTTGATAATACAATAAAATTATTTTTTTATTGTATTATCTAAAAACTAGCAAAACTATGTATTTGTATTATTATAAAAATTTCATAAATCTTGTCTTTCTTTGAGGAAATCACTCCCACGTCCTTCATGTTCCAATACGAAAATGAAGAATTTTGTTCCTTTACAATGTTATTAGTTTGCAAAGGGTTCACAGGAGTTTACTTGCAACAACTACGATAATCGTGAGATTTGTCTTAAATATGAGCTGGCCCTTGGTCGGAGAGTATTTGTAGCACTGATATGAGTCGTAGCCCCTCAGAAGTTCAACTTAACATAGTCTCAGTCTTAGTCAAGTAACCAATCGTTAATTCGTAGATATTGAGTGTAAAAGTCGTTGAATATGTTGACTTAAAACTGAAAACTACCAATGTTTGCAGTTAGTAATAGCGAAATCCTGAATGTGTTGCTTTTTAAATAACTGTCTTACTTTTGCCTACTACTTAAACTTAGCACTTAGCATTATATTTGATCTTGTTCGAGAAATAAACACGACCGTAATGGTCGTGTTTATTTCATTTGTGCTGAAAGCTATGCCTATAAGTTTGATGAGCAATTCAATGCTTACGCAGGATCGTCAAATGGGAAAGCAATACTAATAGAGCGATATAATTCGGTTTACACTCATTGCCGACGCGACATTGGTGTAAAAACTATTATTATTTAAAATATAAATTTTATTTTTCATATGATATTTTGGTTCCTGCTTTGTTCTAGTCAATATAACCTATTATTCATGATCTCATGTCCACTAAAGTACCCTCTCATTGTTTAAAACAAACACAAACGACACTCCTCAAAAGTCACCGGAAATAATTATTGTGACGTAATAATCCTTATAAAAAAGATCCTTTATGATGTTACGAACATGAGTTCACTGAAAGGCTTCTTTTGATATTTCCACAAGTTAAGATGCTGGTTAGAAGTAAGCTAATAATGATACTATATAAGGTATAATGTGTTTAAGGAGATGTTCTATCACATTCCAGAAACTTGTACTTTGCATAATTTAGTCTTTTTAGGCTTTTGCAGAGCACATGTAGTCGAGTGGTAATGTTTTTAGGAACTGTAACGTCTTCAGGACTGATTTTTTTAATAAAGGATAAATCAGGACAAGGAGGGAATATAAATAAAAATAGAGGGATAAGGGATCCTGCACGCAGCCAAACTGAACAATCTAGAAGGCCGTACAAGGATGGAGTGATGTGCGAAAGAGATGATAAGTATAATAGTAGGATAAGGATAGAACATCAGTTACTCGGTAGAAGAAAAGAGCGTACCAATTCTTAAAAGGTCAGCAACGCACTCGCGAGCATTGAGAGTGTCCATGGCGGTATCACTTATCATCAGATGAGCCTCCTGCCCGTTTGCCCCCTGTTCTATAAAAAAAAAACGCGACCCATCTTCGCGGTTTCTAGAGACTAACGTCGAAGATTAAAGTGAAAGAGATAAAGTACGAACAGTGAAGATAATAAGTGATAAAGTACTGAGTGAAGTGGGCGTAATTGTAGTAATTAGTGAGAATATTTGGTTACGTAATTAGTGTATGTCTGCGTGTAATTTGTTTATTTTTGTTTATTATGTTTTTTTAGTGTAATTGAATTCTTCATTGATTTATTTAAAATAAACCCTTTAAGAGATTTCCGGCGTATCCGTAACCCCTAGCTCGTAATCTGAATAACTCTTAAAATATGAAAGTGTGTAATAATATTCCAAGTAAGTGGGTGTGTTGGCCAAATATGTTTGATGTCCGTTAGCAATGAACAAACACGCGTGATGTTTGCGAGCCAGATTGGATCAGACGTGTTCGTGTAAACTTGTAAATACATCATCCGGTATAATGATGTGCCTTGATAACGCTTATAATCTATTTTCAATTAAAATAATTTAACTAAGCCAATATTTAAACACAAATACTTTTAGTAACATTTCCCGTTCTCTTTTCCTTCTTCGTGACAAACATATTGTCGATAAGGGGTGTTCAAGTACATAAATAAATAAATAAGTAAAAGTTATACTATTTTATTTCCCGACTTAGTTAAATCGCAACTCCGGACTTGTGCGCGGGGGCGTTATCTTGGTGAAATACCTTGAGCAAGTTAGCCACCCCGTTGCTTGCGTATTTTGTTACGCAATTGTGTTATTTGTCCTGTGTACAATGTCCTCCTAATTTAAGCTCCACGATAAAGGTATTCCATAATTACCACCCGTCGGCTCTCCCAAAAAAAATATTACTTTAAAAATTGGAAATGGTCTTACCACCTTTGGGCACCGAAATGGTTCTGTATCATATTACGCGTATATTATTTTTTCTTATGAAAGAGAATGTATTGTAATTTATATAAATAATTACCGACACTCTGTTTAACCGAAGTGATATCAAATAATAAACGATTAAAATGTTTCTATTAGAACTAGAAACGTATTAATATTTACTAAGGCGCAATGAGAACGTATTATGGAGTATCGTAACACAAGTTTGCTTCTAGCGAGGCGTATATGGGATCTTAATATGAACCACTCTTAGCTACATATTCAGTAATTACACTCTCAATGAAAACTAATAGCAAGCCCGTTTTTACACGGCTGTAATACAACGTGAGATGCTTTTTTTTATTTATTCATAAGATAGAAGTTAAATTTAAAAAGTTATAAAAAGTCAAATGCATTGGTCATAATCTACCGACAGCTACTAGTCATGTGGCACTCGCGATTGTGCAATCTCACTGAAACTCCAAGGTGCCACCAAACATAAGAGCTTGATTCGCTTCCCGACATAGGATGCGGCGCGGGCGGCTGCATCCGCTTCTCCACGCTCATAGTAGGTTTGTGAAGATACTTGACACAGCAAGTCACCTTTTCAGGCGGGGCCATTAGGGGCTTTTAGTAATAGCTAGGGGAGATCGGCTTGCTTTATCTTCTTTTTAACGCGTGGACGCTTTGGCACGTAGTAGCTGGCGAGGATTTAGAGAGCGAGTAGGACATTTACGGGCCTGCAGTTTCTTTTGCCGCCGCGAATGGGCTTCGGAACAAAGCTTTCTGATCCTTTCCTCCTTTTCTTCAGTTTTCATGACCGCCTAGCAGATATAGTAGATAATTTTACTACGTTTGGTGGTCTTGTGACATCGCCCTGGAGTAAATCTAGCAGGAATCATTTCCTCTTTCCATGCTGGGCAGTCCCTCAGCGTATGGAGAGCGTCGCCCGGCTGTCTCCGATATAGTGGTAGCAGTTGTGGTGTGTTGTTGGTGCCTCCTCATACCCTACTACGAGGTGAAGTCGATAGCCCCAGCGACTCTTTAACCAATATTGAGGGTTTCGATAATGTATTGACCGCCACTCGCGACAAGCAACTCACTTCCCCACTCTCGTAGCATTTCTTGGTCTTCCAAGGCCGGCCACGCATTTACTTAATCTCACTCTTATCTAAGGTGATAAGGTGAAGGCTAATATTTATCAAATGCTACAAAAGGAATCAATTGTTGCTTGAACGGTGACCGAAATCTTTGGGAAGAACGACTTAGGGTTGCTGCGCCACTGCCTAAACTTTTCATCACTTGTTTGTAAACTGTAAAGCAATTTAACTAAACGAATTTACCTTATATTTATATATTTTTAATAAATCGTGCAATCTTTATCGTTGACTACTTCTACTTTTATCTTTTGTAATTTTTATGATTAATTATTGTTTTAAATTACATTTCATCATTCATTAAAAATTAGAACACAGACAAATTAGACACTAACAATAGACGATAAACAAACATTGTTATAGCGTTTTTAAATGTTATTTTGCTAATCAGATAAGTAAGAAAGATCATGAGAACAAATGGAAATATTTTAGTATGGCATGTCGTTGGAATTTTGAGCTCAATGTTTTTTCAATATTTGTGCTGTCATCACGTAAATCGATTATAAAGTATATTTTATCTTATCGGCCAATTTCAAATATACACCTAATGTAACAAATAATATTTTTATCTCATTTTCTCTGCATCTAGATCTGGTTGTGAAAGAAAACAACGTTCCAAAAACATAGTGGATTCATTCAGCCCATTCTTCATTTCTATTGGGTTTAAAAAAGTTACATATACAGATGAACATAATGAACGCTTTCATATCCGTCTCTATCCGTGCGGAATGGATGTAATATATTTATCAAAGATAATATGGATATACAAAGCGATAACTGGCGATAGAGTAGTAGCTGTTGAACGCGGATACTCGCTGTCTGAGGATTACCGTAAGTACATAGTTGCTTTATTTTCTAATATCTTTTATTTAGGAAGGTACGATTACTATTTATATTAGCAATTACAAGTAAATATTATTAAATGATGAAACATTAATTATGTAAACATAATTTAAGAAAGCAACAACGTATGAGATCGTTTACGTCGTAAACGTTTACGGTTAATCGTTTAAAACAACAGTGATGTGTTCTTATATGTATAGCAAATAAATTATTAAACAAATTTTTGCGTTTATAAATATTGTTAGAATGATGAGTGGAGATAAACAACATATTGGTAATGACTAATTCTACAGAAACATGACGGCGCCGGTGAGGTATAGTAGAGCGGAGGTGGCCGAGAAGACTGGTCGTAATGCGGCTCCAGTGTGGATCATATACAAGGACTCCGTCTATGATGTTACTAAATATATTGCTGAAGTTAGTACGAAATCCTTCATCATTTATAAACGCCCACCAAGAGATAAAAATATACGAAAATAAGACGAATGTGAATGTGGTAATCTAATATTTTACAAAGTCTATGAATTAAGCCTTTTCGACAGTGTTGGCCTAGTGGCTTGCGAGTACCCTTGCCTTGCCTTTTTGTAAATCTAATGAAATGCACAATACAGGTGGTTATTCAAAAATGAACCGCGGTCTACATATATTTGTAATTATATTTTAAAAAATGACCTTGTTATCAACTGATGGTTTAAGTTAATATAGTTATTTTATCAAGTTATTACAACATACAAAGAAAACTATTAATCAGAGATTATCTTTCCTTGTTATATAGGTAACTTACTACCCTATCAGGAACTAAATTTACTTTGATGATATCCGGCATTGTACCTTCGATTTATAATTAAATTAATCTACCATTAGGGATCGTTTGATGGACGTGAATTAATATACCGAGTACGGCCGAGTACGGTTGTAAAACCTAACTCGACAAATTAGAAACCTTAAAAACGAATATTCGCAGCATCCCGGCGGTCCCGAGCTAGTTACAGACGAGGCAGGGACCGATTGCACCAAGGTCTTCCACGAGGCTGGCCACACGGCTGATGCTTACACCATACTCTCCAAATACAAAATAGGAGAACTACCTGAAGTTAGTATTAGTTCATCGTATGTGTTTCTAAAACATTGCTCAGCGTCTATTGTCTTTCAAAGAACTTAGAAGACAATAGAACTGTAACGTACACAACTGAATCTCTGGAGATTATTCGGTTGCAGTGCTATTAAAAATTAAAATACAATACCTTTTCACTAATGTAAAAAGTGACGATCGTAGCGGAATATAGGCTAAGTTCTACTTGTTATATAATGGAGTAGGACTTTACAAAATACGCCACGTAAAACCATTCATTTTCATTTTGAACGTAAGTATTACAGCTTCTTCCAGTATTCCAATACGTAATAGATTCGTGTTTTTTTTAATTATTTTGTATCGATATGTTTATGTTATTATAGTTTTTGTTGTATGTTTAATTTAAGTCACCGTCTGAGTTGTCTGAAATAATCTTCTGTTAGCAGTAAAACCAGCCTTTAATATCCATTGACAACTTTTGTATTACCTGTTTTTTTATGTTAATAAAGTGTATATAACTATTATTGTTTTAGAGACACCTGAAGTATTAGCAATTTTGAAATGAAGACGTGTAAGCTGAATTTTGCTCCCTCAATCCAATAGACAATTGACAATCGATTACGCTGAGTGGACGCTTGTTCCAATACAGTGGCACTTCATGCAACAAGTTAATACTCGTTCCTAATGGTTTTTCCGAGAGATTACTTTTATATAAATATGGAGAAGAACGTTGTTAAGGTTTTTGGGTTAGACATTTGTCGAAACAGGGTATACCTAAAATGACCATTTATTCTTTGACTGAAAACGGGACTTTGGTTTAATTTAGTTCAAATAATAAGTACCTAGTCAGTTTAAAAAGCTCAAAGTTAGTTGGCTTAAAAGTTACGAATCACCAAATCGCAAATATCAATACCAAAAGAAGAAATTTGTTTATCTATGTAGCTGGTGACCATTTCAAATGTGAATGAAACTCTTGGCACATTTTTTTATATTTTACTGATCAAATTTGAAACACGGACGTCTGGTCACGCTGGGTATACCTAACAATAGCAATGAATCATACTTCTTCAACTTCAACTTTAGAAAGGTACTTGTCACTGGTTATACTGGAGCAGAACCAAGTTTAAATATACATAAGTTTTCAAAAATTCCAAGAAGTTAGAGTGAAATGACCTTACGTAAATTCGTCCATTCGCATCTGGTGTCCGTCTGTATAATGTATTCTATGTACATCATAAGCTTAGCGTATCGTTTTGAGCAAAAAAACGACCGGTGGCTTGAAAATGTGTATTGCATATTTCGAAATAATAATAAAAAATCGTCGAGTTAGAACAACCGATTTACAGTTGGGTTATACCTATATTAACATATTGGTAAATTACAGGAAGAAAAACATTACGATGCGAATGGAAAAAAGAAGAAGATAGTAGCTGTAAAACCTGATGGACAAGCTAGGAGTTGCCTCAATATAGTCACGTGTGGTCTTCTGGGATAAAATAATTTAAGTACTGTAATTAAGAAATGAATTAAATTAGTACGTATTTTCTGTTATTTACTGGATGTTTCCTAAACAGATTTTTTTACTGGCCGTAGAAGTGTGTGAGTTAGATTTTCATTATAGATTATCATCATCATTACTTTCGAGAATGGCACTCACATGTTTCTACAATTGGCGACTTTAACTTTTTTAGTATGGGGTGGTGCCATAAAAACTAAACTTCTTGAGCTGGAAAGAGCGCAGCGGTCTCTAATAAAAGTGATGTATTTTAAACCATATCGATATCCCACAGTTAACTTGTACAGAACAAGTGGATTGTTATCGGTAAGGCAATTATACCTTCTAAATGTGACCTTATATCTACATAAATGTATTCCTTTTAATTCTGCTAGCCAGGATAGAAGACGGAGTGATATTGTGTCCCGCTTTCGAATTTCGAAAATTCGAATGGTCCATTCGAATTTTGCAAGTCGTCAGTACGTGAGTCAGTCTGCATATGTTTACAACCAAATGAACTCTAAACTCCGACTTCATCATAGAGTTTTGTATGATTGTAAAAAGGTTGTAGCAGGTTGGCTGACAACTCTAACATACGAGGAAATTGAGCACATTTTGGTGCGAATTCGCTAGTTTGAGACAGGCCGAATTGTATTCTTGACAGCGTGCACACACTCGCTCACACACAGCACACACATGCAAACATACACACACAAACTCGCATTCATAGATTAAGTTTATAGCTATTCTTGTTAAAGTTTGTTAGATAAGGGAAGCAGCGAGTCAACCCCAATCACAAGTGTCTCTTGACTACTTACGGGGGTTGTCTCATACTCATTTATTGATGTTAAAAATTTGAGAAACAATAAAATTTTATTATTATTACTATTAATCTAAGTGGGAAAAGTATTTGGATTTGAATTTAAAAAAATTACAGAAATTTATCGTTAGGGCACTATTTTAATGATTTTGGTAATACAAATAATTATAATCTACTAAACAATTTCGGATTTTGAACCTTGCGTGGATTAACCACAATATTATCACAAGGGTCATTATGGCATACTTAACATCTACCTAAGCAATTTTAACTGGCTCCAAATTCTATCATGCTAAGATGTAAATTTCTACTGGGGCTTATAAAATGTGTGTGAGCTCTCTGTTATCACTCAACATGTTAACAAGTAACAAGATGCCAAACAGAACTAGACACTACCGATGGTGCCTTGTGGCGACAGTCATTCAAGAAAACCCTGCCATTATCTCCATTACTTCCTCGTTTTCCTATTAAACCATTTGCCGTTCCCTTCCGCAGAACCTAGCACAGGTTCTAACGCTTATATTATTAGATGTCTAAGTTAGCTAAAAAAAATTCCGTAAAATTTGTCACTTCCACCTCTCTATCCTTTTTAAAATTTTGCAATAACTTATACTAATTCATATCTCTAGCTGTTTAGACCACATAATATGTATAGTTAGTAAGAATTTATTTAGTTATCACTACTTATTAAGTTAAAATATTAGAATAGCTATAATTCATGACAATGACTGACTTTATTAATGGATATTGTAAAACAATTTGAAATGGAGGATGGCTTAAAACTTCATTCCTTAGATATTAAAATTTATTCATCCTAATTTTAATAAATTATCGTGGTAGCAGTTTACACCAGAAAATTTTGCTTTTACATGTATTCGTAAGTATGCAGTAACGCGAAAATCATAGTGGATTAAACCTGGAGATGTTATGGATATGATATTGCGGATCTGGATACAGATACGGATATAGGAATAAAATTATATCGGTTTCGGATACGTTTATGGATATGTAATTATTTCGGATTATCCGTTAGTTTCGGTTATGGTTATTGAAGTAAAATATAAACACAAGTAGTATATAATAATTTAGTTCTATATCTATATATGTTTTATCTAAGTGTTGGTCATCAGTTGGTATTATAATCGGTCATATAGGTAAGTAATTATTATAAAACTCCTCAGTTTTATCTATTAAAATAAAAGTGCTATGAATGTAAAAGCTTTGTAAAAACATTTATCATTTAAAAACATTTTAAATGTTTTCATTTTAATTATTTTACTTGTCGAAACATGTAGTTTTATCTAGATTTTTGACTCCGCCCTTATCCGAAAGTTGGTTATATATTTATTTCGGATATCCGATTGTTTCGGTTCTCTATAACATCCCTGATCAAAACTTATGAATTGCGCACAGAGCAACCTAGTGACACAAGTACAAACTAAAATACCCCTTAGCCCTTAAGGCTGTTAATAGTTGTTTAATAAGATGGCGTTCATACAGAGATACATATACAGGGAACAGCAAAAAAAAATGTGAGATTAAACTAGTTTTTCAATTCGACACCAATATATGTTATATGTACCTGACCCTACAATACATAATACGGGTAACGCTCTCTCGTGACGGAAATAAATTAATATAACACTCAGCACTGATGATAAGTGATTTACAATTTAAATCAATAATTCAAGGATTTTAAGTTTGAATCATATTTTGTATATAAATAAATAAAATTCACATTTTATCCAAATCGTTTATTCAAGCAAATGAACATAATATTAAAACAAACTATAACATTACCTACTTAATGATATTTACATTCTCTTTCTTACTTATCACTCTAAATATTCTAAAATATAACTAACTTAACTGTTTGTGTGCAGAATATGCTTTCATATAATTCAAATACAAAAATAAAAAATCCAATTAATTCAACATGTTGCATCCATTTTACCATTAATTTTAAAATTGAGATTTAGTTGACATGAAAATATATTCTGCATATTTTAATAATATATTACTATATTATGTCAATTACTTAACTTACCTAATAAAAATTACAGATAAAATATTATATCAAACAAATAAAATGTTTGCTTATTTGATAGGAGTAAGGCTATGCAGGGTAGGCTGGAGCAGCATTAAAAACTAAATGTTACATACAGAAGCTAACATTACAATCAAGACTTTTTAAGTTAGACTTAGATTCAGTAACTGACGCTTTCAATTTGACAGTGTTTTGGTTTAATCTATTGGCTAGGCCATAAAAGAAAATCATTTAAATTTAATTTTTTTATGAAGTAATTTTTGTGTTTTGACTCTTGTAATGTGTATAAGACAATTATAATTATTTATGTAATTCACTAAGGAAGCAATATGTTCTCACAAAACTCAACTATACACTGGCTTTGACTTTTATAAATAGTATAGCTATTGATCAAACAATTTGTAAAAATATAAATTTTCAGATGTTCAATACATTTTTAAAAATTGCCATTAAGTAACAGTGATATTGCCAATAATTTTTCAATCACTGTGAAAATTAATTTTATATATTTGCTTTCCATTAAAACCACTTTCATCCAGATATTCAGAACAGTGGATTGTCAACATACCAATAGCCTCATAAGTCTCATAAATCAGCAATTCAACAGAACACCTCAGAACCTATTTTAAACGATAAAATAACCACCACAACATTAACAATGGCTTGTCATATTAAAACTAAAATAGTGCATATTTTATGTTACTTTAATTACAATTGTTCAAATTTAAGTATAGCACTTTGCGTATTGTGCCTAATACACCAGTTTATTTACTAGAATTATATAATAAACTGCTGTGAACAGGAAGACAAGAAAATTTAAGAGAGGCAAAACAATAAAAAAATCCTAGACATTTAGTTTTAAGTTACTGTATATAAAATATCTGAATTGCACACAAAAAAAGATAGTATGTTTAGCAGCAGTAAAGTGGGTTGCAGATATTCTATTGTGACAAACCATGTAACCAGCACAATTATGTAATTTTCTTTCCTATTTCATTGAAATGCAAACCAGAATATTTAAATTCTAAAACTAAATAAACTGTTACAGTGCATACGGTTTCTTACTATAAACTAATAAATAGTTTTAAGGATTTTCTATAGTGTCACAAGTCCCAGAAACCTTGCATCTTTTAAAAAGAAGTAAGACACTCAAGAACACTTCACTGTGTGGTCAGGTTCAGTGTGGTCGGGTCATTCACTGCTGTTGTCCATGCTGTGATTGGTTAGCAGACTTTGTGATTACTATTGTCTGCTTATTACCAACTCCTGATTTACCCAGTTGGAGAACATTAGATGGTAAAGTGATTATCTTATTACCTCCTACAGTATTTGCTGATACTAATTTAACAATTGTTGCTCCTGGTGAAATTCCCTGGCCCTGTGCCCCACTTGATACTACAGGTCTATTTTGCATCATTGCCATTTTAGGCACAGTCGCAACAGTCATGCCAGTTGAGGTCTTGACTAATGTAACATATTGTGGAGCAGAACTTGTTTGAGCATTGGCACCTGGTGTCTTCTTTATAATAACAGGTATACCTGCATTGCCACCAGTTTGTCGTAGAACTGTCGCACCAGTAGCACTCACACTGCCTGCCACAGATGTTACTACAGTGCTTTGTTCACCAGATTTTGCAGTCACTATTTTATACACAGGAGCTTTGCCCCCTTGTCCTGTAAGAGCACCACTGGCTATCTGTATAGTTCCTCCAGCGCTTCCAATAACAGGTAAATTGCCAGAACCTAGTTTAACAGGGACTCCTCCTGTTATTTTTGTTTGCATGCCACTTTGTATAGGGACTCCTCCTGCAGATTTAACCAATACATTGCTTGTACCAATTTTAACATTGCCAGCACTTAACTTTAATGGAACATTTGAAGCAACTTTTTGAACACTATTTGCTATCTTACCCTGGAGATTTGCAGTCCCAATCTTAAGTGTGTTACTGGCCAATTTTACAGTATTACCCGCACCAAGTTTTACAGGGAGTCCTGCAGTTGTACCAGTCTTAACTTGTACAAATCGTGGTGTGCTAGATCCAACAGGAGAACTGAGAACAATCTGTGCGTTAGACTGAGGGGTTGAAACACGTACTGTGGCAGGAGTGCTTACTCCGCTCATAATTCTTGTTACACCTTGTGGTGTAACTGCTGCTACTTTAATTTGTTGTGATGATCCAGGAGCAGGTGACTTGGCAATAGTTTTCCCAGGATATGACTGCTTAATTGTTGGAGGGCTTGGAGCTATCTTGACACCAGCAGATTGTCCTGCTACTTTAATGGATCCAGATACTATTTTTTGAGGTGTAGTAGGTGCAGGAGTTGCAGCAGAAATTGTTGATCGGGTAGGTATCTCAGGTGTAGGTAATGTTGCAATTGGGGATGTCAACCCAAAGGCCTTTGCTGCGTCTGGTTGAGATGCTACAGGAGATGCAGGTGGTGGTGCTGTTACAGGCTCAGATGCAGATGGGAACCTAGCCGGGGTCACTTTACCACATTTTTGGACTTGCAGTAGATAAGTAGTAACTGTATTCATAGCTGGCCAGCACAATTCTAAAGAAGTAGTTCCAGCTCTTACCAGAGCCACACGCCCTGCTTGTGGTGGAACTCCCACTTCTAAGTACCACAAATCCTTGCAGCAAATCTGGTTATTCCATGTTTTCCTATAACCATCACGACCTGACCAAATATAGAGTCTAGTTTGTATGGCTACTGCACTATGGCCAGCGCGAGCTCTAGGGACACTTTCTACAAAGTTATCAAGAGATATATCATCCCATGTCATGGTCTGCAAGTTAAGTGATGCAAGGGTATTAGTACACTTCCATTCCTTTTCATGAGTTGCTAGTTTAGATTCATCAGGGACAAGTGGTACCCAGCCACCATACACATACATGTGGTGTCCAATTACAGTAGCAGTGTGTAAGGAACGTGGCAGTGGTGATATACCTCCTAATTCAGGTCGAGTCCATGACATACTATCTATATCAAGGATCCAGAGATCTCCCAGTCGGGAGCCACTCATTCCCCCATAGATTATCAGTGATGATTTCCCAGTATTTTTATCTGTATAAGCCACACCACTGTGAGATTCGCGTGGGGGCGGCGATTGACCATATGTTAATGGTATGTCCCATACAGTCATTGACGAATTTGGGTATAGCTCCAATGTATATAAATCATTAAGGTAGCTCGGAATATTATTCTTTGGATCATCACTCTTATTAGCCAGTCCACCAAACAAATACACTTTACCGTTAAGAAGAGTAAAGCTATGGCCCAAACGCGGGCAGGGAGGCAGTCCCTGCTTTGGTGGAAGTGGCTTTAAATGCTTCCATTCCCATCTGGAGGCCTGTAGTTCATAAAGGTCGTTAGAATACTTGCCGTACTCCACCATGCCGCCAAAAACTAAAAGACGCGTTCCGTCCACGACGAAACCATAGGCAGCGCATCCCGGAGGAACCTCACCTTTGGTAACAGGCACAAACCATTGGTTTGTTGTAGTATTGAATACGTGAAGCTCATGAACTATCCCTTCGTTTCCGCCGCCGAAAACTATCATCAAATCCTTGATGGCGACCGCTCGATGACCATGTCTAGGTCGTGGTTGGGGTCCAGTAGGATTGTACACTTTTTGCCACTTAAGTACAGCGTTTTCCTTCATTTTCACTAAACATTTGTCAGTAAACTCTTTTCACCGTATGTATCGCTCGGGATGCGTATCTAGAGCATAGACAAGGAGAAACGTCGTAAATAAGCTTTGTAGAAAATATTCGGTTAGGTTGAAGCTACATAAAACAATGTATGTCGATTATCTCTTTCCTACTCACGGGTCTCGCCTATGAGTAAAAAAGAATCACCCTATGGAGCTTCGACTGTATAACAAAAATGGCGTTAGCAACAGCAATAGCAACTTACAAAACGGAGAAAAATGGCGTCGGCCGTCAAGATTTTGTCTATGTTATTAAATAGATAATAAATATCACTCGGTATTATATTTTTGCATAATCTGAAAACAAAGAACATAAGAGAAAGCCTTACAGGTGTGATTTTTTTTATTATTTCTAACCACATTTATTAATATTGTCTTTATCATTATATAAAACAGAAATATTATCGTGTATAATTTATGACTCTATCTTCAATATTTAAAAATATATATTGTTTATTTCATTCTTAAATCGGTAACATTAATCAACATAACTTTCTGCATTTAGTCATTTAAATTCCGTAAATGTTTCACAGTGCCATAAAGTATAGACCTATGTAAATTTTACGTATTTAAAGCACTGGCAATTGAAATATATAATTTCTATGGCTAAGGTTGGTACTTGTGTGAAAAAAGGGCGGGAAATGTTCTATGCGTTTAATTACAGACTGTGTTATATGTATTATCTCTACTTAGGTGGGAGACTACAGACTAAAATAAGACGGATACGAAATCATCGACAATATAGGAACAACGCTAAAGTAGAAAATGAAGGAATATGTCGATATTAAAATCACTTTAAAACATGTTTTATTTTATGTAGTATGGCAGAGATTTCTTTGTATTTTACTACTAAATTACTAGACAAGTACTTTATTATTCTTATGAATGCGATTAGATTTTTCATGTGGTCAGTGGTCACCCAATTCCGACATAATTGCACAGATCAAGTATGTGCACAATGCGCCTATAAGTGCGATTGTTTTATTTTCGAACCGATTAACAAAGTGTGATAGTCATATTTTATTAAATATTGCTCTTAATTCTAATATAGTTGCTGTTATCATTACAAAATTACAAATAGAATGGTAAGACGTGAAAATCTAAACTAGACCTGTTTACGGAGTGTACATTAATTTTAAACGACAAATTGTTTATTATAGTTTCTTTCTAAATTCTATTGAAAATTGATGAGTTAGTACACAATGAGTTAGGAAAAATAAAGTTTATAAATTTATAACCATATAAGTATCAGTAATAACCTATTTACTAATAGTTTGGATTATTAGAACTTTCTAATTTAAGATATGCCTATAGATTAAGATGATATTCACATTATTTGTTTTGTGTATGTATTTAGATATTCAATGTTTTTGACATATTAGTTATTTTTGATTATTTATGGAGAAAGGAAGGTAGAATGTTCTTTTTTTTAATAGAACAGGGGGCAAACGGGCAGGAGGCTCACCTGATGTTAAGTGATACTGCCGCCCATGGACACTCAATGCCAGAGGGCTCGCGAGTGTGTAGCCGGCATATGTTTTAAAGATATGAATATTGTCAAGTAACGGTAGGAAGGCAGAGACAGGGACTGATTGTTGACAAAGTAATAAATAACCTACCTTAACAATGACTAGAAAGCACATTCAAACTTTTTTTTAAAGTTATGATGTTATTATGAAGATTCGTGGTTAAAGAAATAAAAAAAATAATAGTGGTTAAAGTTCTCTTTCATAGTCTTCATACCAGATCTCCCTCATTCTTCCATCTGTTGTCTGTTCTTCTGCTATCTAACCTCTTACTATGTCATATATTGTAGTTTTGTAGTGGCTATTTTATTATTAAAGAATGTCAAGTAGATTCATTTTATAAGCCTGGGCCTTCCTTACTACATTTATTAACGAACTTTTGTTATTAACGAAACTGGAACACATCTTCAGAGAGCTACATTGTTTGGTTGCGAGTCAACTTTATCATGATGGTTACTATATGGTACTATAGGTAAATTAAGTTGGTATTGTATTGCAAGCTCCCACAATTAGTGCATTCAGCCAATCAAACAAATAAAAAACTTATTGTTCTAGTATTAGTGAATTGAAGTTTTAATGAAGATCTTATAGTTCACTACTGTAAAGTAAATTACCTGTTCAACCATTGTTCCCGTTGCAAGATATTTGTGAAACAACAACAATAGTGTTCTCGGTTAAGGCCTTCAAAACTAGCACTTACAGTGTTGTTCCATGTTAACTCAAGTTTTAATTAGACGTAATACATATATAACTTTGAACACATGTGATGTGGTATTTCACTGGTACATAAGTTGTAAGTGGGTACTTATTATGACTATGCTTACTTATTATTAGGTCCTTATAGGTGCATATACCGTAATGTACCTTAATACATAATCCCGTGGAAGTATCTACTAGGTAAGTTGCCAATTTGTTTCCTGCTAACAGTTACACAACAACTGAATTTTTGTATGACACTTGGGAACGGAGTCAGATCGAAACTTTTGTATACGTATATTAATTACCCCGTTATTTTTTTTTGGGTAAAGATGAAGAAAGTTGAGTTATTTCCTAAATTGCTAAAAATAGCCGTATTTGATGTGATTTCGTAACTAGGAACAAAAAACTGTAATTAAATATTCCTATGAAACAGTCGCACCTATTTTGTAATTAAAGTTACAGTACACGGGGTAAGATTAAATCACTTGAAGATTTTACGAAAAAATCACGACGCAGAAATTATCCAAATTTACGCACTCTGGGCGGCTAACTTCGACTATGGTTTGGAACATTAGAAACTGGCGGTTTTAATTAAAATGCAGCACTGCAAAAAATATGTTAAAATTGGTGTTATAGACGATTTCTTGTCTTACCTCATTTTTCATCTAGCCCCCACTTACCCTATTATTATTTTCTTAGATAGCCAAGTTCACATTTCAAAGCTTGTCATGCTCGCTTAATTTTCATTGCTTGTGGCGGCATCCATGCGTCGGGTTGTCCCTAAAATGTGGCGAGGGGTCTGGCCATGCGTCATACTCGTTGTTCATTCTTTAGCGAATGACTGGGCCGGTAAATAAAACTATTTTGGTTTTTGCGAGATTTATATTAAATATATCTATAATAATTTACACGACCGATCCTTGGTGACGCTTAATGCTAATTAATGGCGCATGTCGCCCCACCTTACACTAACTACTAAATCAAAATGCGCCTGACATTAAGTTTGCGCAATGCCGCAGCATACTCCCGACCGTTGAAACTCTTTCAACATTCTTCCTGGACCGGCAACTTGCACAGCCGAACCAACGAACGTTTTATGCAGCCACTACTTGTTTTAATATCTTCCACTCTGGCCACTCCATATGATCCATTTATGAGCCGCTGCACTCGACCTAACTTCCAGCAGAGAGGAGCAGCATTGTCCTCGGCTATCAGGACTAAGTCGCCAATATTTAGATTGGCAGAGTTCTCTTTCCATTTAGTGCGCTGTTGTAATTCCACCACGTACTCCTTTTGCCACCGTCTCCAAAAGTGCTGTCTTAATTGCTCAATTCTCTGATATCTTTGTAAGTTCCCAAATTTGCGTTCATCAAGACCTATAGAAGGCACCGAAGTTAAGGGTCTTCCAATAAGAAAGTGTCCTGGGGAAAGGGTAAGAAGATCATCGGGAGAGGATGACAAAGGACACAAGGGACGGCTGTTTAGGATTGCCTCTACCTGTGCAAACAAAGTTAATATTTCCTCAAAAGTAAGATGACAGTTTCGCATAACACGCCGTATATGATGCTTAGCTGATTTTACTCCGCTTTCCCAAATACCACCGAAATGAGGAGTATATGCCGGAATGAAATGAAATATAATGGAATTTTGACTTGCAAAGTCAAACAGAAAATCTTTATTTTGTTTCATAAATGAACCTAATTCTCGCGCTGCAGCTACAAAATTTGTACCGTTGTCAGAAAATATCTCCGTTGGCCTTCCCCGACGAGCAATAAAACGACGAAGTGCCATTATATATGCTTCTTTAGTTAATTCACTAACAGCCTCTAAATGTATACATTTGAAACGCAAACAAACAAAGATACACAAATAACATTTAATTAAGCGGCTTCCTCGTCCTTTGCGATTCAAGATAAGAAACGGACCTGCGTAGTCAACTCCTACAGCTAAAAAAGGGTAATCTGGGGTAATCCGCTGTTCTGGGAGATTTCCCATCTTAGGTTGAAGAGTCCGCCCACGCATACGCCTGCATATTACGCACCTATTAACTACCCGTTGAGCAAGACGACGCCCGTTAACTGGCCAGACAACCTCTCTCACAGCTGCAAGTAGTAACAAAGGACCAGCATGCATATGCTTTAAATGCTCTCGCTCAAAATATAATTGAGTAAGGCGGTTGCTGCTATGCAATATGATTGGATGCTTTGTTTCATAAGAGTAATAATTTGAAGCATTCAAACGCCCACCAACCCGAATTAGCTTGCCGTCATAAAATGGAGACAAACCTAAAATTTTGCTTTTTCTATTCAACTGCTTACCCTTGGCTAACAATTCATATTCAACTGCAAATGATTGCCCTTGGGCACATTCATATAACATATCCATAGCTTCATTCAATTCAGTCGTTGATAGTGCACCGAGGCGTTTATATGTTTTGTTCTTTGCATTGAATATGAATCGAAACACATATGAGGTTGCTCTTTGCAATCGGGTTAGTGAGGAGTACCTATTAAAATCAATAAATGATTCACTAATTACAGCCGCATTAGCCTTAATTTCTGGGATACCATTTAAATCAAAAGATTCTAATATAGGCCATTTAGATTCGTCTTCAAGCAAAAAACTAGGCCCTAACCACCAAATGTTCATATTTAAAATATTTTTAGCTTGAACTCCTCTAGATATAAGATCAGCAGGATTAAGTTCCGATGGCACGTATCGCCATGCTGAAAAAGTAGTTATTTCTTTTATTTCACCAATACGATTGGCTACAAATGTTTTTAATCTACCTATATCCCCCTTTATCCAGCATAAGACAACAGTGGAATCGCACCAATGAACTATCCGCGTGGGTGTAAACCTAATTGACTCTAACACCGATTTTGTGAGTTTTCCGGCAAGTTGCGCCGCACATAATTCTAGTCTTGGGATAGTAGTAGGCTTTAGAGGAGCTACCTTTGATTTACTACATGATAATCGAACAGTGACACGATTGTCGCTGCTAATTGTTTTTACGTAAATACTTGCACCATAAGCAATTTGCGATGCGTCACTAAAAGAGTGCAATTCTATGAATTGAGGCAAATTCCCCAATACTAATCTCGGAATATTTAAATTTTTTAGATACTTTAAATTATCCACAAATTTTATCCATTCATCCTTTATCTTCTGACTTACAGGCTCATCCCAACCAATCTTTTGCTGCCATAGATGTTGCAACATTATCTTAAGAATAATAATAACTGGACTCAATAATCCTAACGGGTCAAATATTTTAAAAGCATTCGACATAATGAATCGTTTCGTGACTGATTGCCCAGCTATGTATATACTTTCTTTTACTGGTATATGAAGAGTGTCAGTAGAAGGAGTCCAACCTAAACCCAAAGTACTGGAGGTTTCACTAAATATTAAATTGTCTTGACTGTTTATTTCAAAATTTGTAAAAATAGACGGAAAATTAGTTTTATATTTTCGTAAATTAAAACATCCTGACTTTAAAGCACATGATACAGCCTTTTGTATATAAATTAATGTTTCTGGATCATCGGCTCCAGTCAACAAATCATCAACAAGAAAATCCCTTTGGATGATGACCTTTATGAGTTCATCCTCTTGCTCTTGGCCTATTTGCCATAAACATCGTGTACTCAGGTAACTTGCACAAGCCGTTCCATATGTCAGGGTATTTAAAGCTAATGTTTGTATAGGCTGATGCTCATTCGGTCTCCAAAGTATCAGCTGAAAATTTCTATCACCTTCTTTAACATTTACTTGCCTATACATTTTTTCTATATCAGCCGTAAGTAAGTATTTATGTTGCCTCGCTCGTAATAAAATAGAAAAAAGACTATCTTGTATGCTAGGCCCTACCTTTAATAGGTCATTTAACGAGTAACCAGTTGTAGTTGCTGCTGAACCGTCAAACACGACGCGCAACTTGGTAGACTCACTATCTGACCTGATCACTGCATAGTGGCATAAATAATAATGTGGACCTTCATCAAATATCTTACCCTGACATAAAACTGACAGATGCCCTAATTCTTTATACTCATCAATAAATTTGGAATAGTCTATCTTTAATTGAGAATCACGCCTAAATCTTTTTTCTAAATTAAAAAATCGTTTCCTCGCTAAACCATAACTATTTCCTAAACAAGTTATAGCCTTTTTAAAAGGTAATTTTACATTGAACCTACCATCACTATCTCTAGCAGTATTTTCTATAAAATGCTGTTCACTTTCCATATCATCGTAACTTTTTCTACATATTGAGTTATAGGGAAAATCCTCTATCTCCCAAAACTTAATCAACAAATCATCTAATTTATTCTGTTGAGATGGTACTAAGCATTGATTGCACTGAATTGCTCTGCTAGACCTTGCTGAATAAATAGGACCACAAATTAACCAACCTAAATGGGAATTTCTTAACTTTGGACCACAGTTACCTAGTGAATACTGCCCATCACTTATTATTTCCCAGAATAAATCTGCACCTATCAAGATGTCTACTGGAGCAGGTTGGTCAAACCTTGGATCAGCCAACTGCATGTTCCTAGGCAATTTAAACGTTATTTCAATTGGGCCTTTAGGTAACTGCCCTGTTAAATCTTTTAAAACATAGCAAGACAACATTGAACTATAATTGCTGTTTAATGAATTTATTTGAATATTACAAGTTTCAGTAACACTACTTGAACAGTTGCCAATGCCGATGACCTTTAGAGTGTCAACTTGATTAGGCTTTAATGACAATCTGTTCTGCAAAGATTTCGTTATAAAAGAAGCTTGACTTCCACAATCTAGAAGCGCGCGAACCTTGATCTTTTGCTGACCAAGTGGATTCGACACCTCAATAAGAGCAGTTGACAACAGCACGTGACATGTATCCTCATTAGCATAATTCACAAAAATATTTGTTTCATCGTTGTCCCTAGACCGAGAGCTTGATGTAGATGGGTTCGACGAGCAATGCAACATACTGTTGTGCTCTTCCATACATCCAGCCACGCGACAAGGTCCCATACGGCAATCATTTACAGAATGACCTTGCCTTAGACAAATCTGACATAGTTTGTATTTCATTACGTCTTGTATTCGCTCATCTAAACCTTTGTCCTTTAAAGTAGGACAATCATATATTTTATGATTCTTATCACAAATTATACATGAAAATTTTGTGTTTAATTGTTTATTTTTATTATTTTTATAACTTAGATACGTTTTTATTTGATTTCCTTGTTTTTGAAATTGATTATTAGCGTTGTAATTATTATTATAGGTAGAACGCACTTGAACATGAGGTTTAGAAACATTGATATCTAACTTGTTATTTCGATTCAAAGATTCCAATATATCGGCACGATCTATTAAAAATTTATAAAATTGTTCCAGATTAGGTACATCACCATCTAAGCTATTGCGAACCTCTTCCCATTTCAATAAAGTATTGTTATCTAATATCGAAGAAAACAAAACATTAAATATTGAATTTAAGTGATGATTAATAAGAATACGCTTATTATTATAGCGGCTACACAATAAATCCCATGCGCCGACATAATTTTTAGCAGACACCTCGAAGTTAGAAATAACCCTAGCCGCGTCACCTTGTAAATAAGAAGTTAAGTAATGAAATTTATTAATTGGTGGTATACGGTCATTATTATGAATTAAATTTTCAAATGTGTCTTTAAACTCTAGCCAACGGAAATATGCGCCATCAAATTTGGCTATTTGAATTTGAGGGAGTTTCAACCCGAATTCGTGGGGGTGATTAGGATCATCTATGCAACATGACGCGTTGTGACCCGAACTGCACCTTTTTTCGCATTCTAATTTTTTAGAGAATTTTTCGACTAAAGTTTTGGCCTTTGCTATATTCAAAATTATTTCAATTCAATTTTATCGCGTTCCTCAATTTCAGCCGAAATATTCTCATAATTTAAAACCTCTATCTCACTCTGCAAATCATCAACCTTAATAGACAAAGCTTCAAATTTAGTGAGTTTTAAATCTAACTCTGTTAATTGAACGTTGTCTAGTTCCATTAAACAGGCAATGCTATTTAAATAATTTTGTAATTTGTCCCTTGGCGGACGTTCTTCTAGCGATTAAATCACGTAAACCTTGTTTATTCATTTCTTCTGTCATTAAATATAACACTTAATGAAAAAACAACAACAAAACAATATAATTTAAACTTTTCTTTTCTGGTAGTCAGTTAACTAAATATTGATTATCTTTATTTAAATAGCAATGCAATTCCTGCGTAATTCAATTGAAATGGCTCACGTTCCTTGTTCCGGTGGTACTTGCCGCTCAGGGAACCCGGCTGCGCACGCCCAGTTCGCTCCCGGCCGGTGCAGGAGCCGCGGGATAAGTATGTACTTGCAAACGGCGATGATAAATATAAGCCTGGAATATTCGACAAAACGCTAAATATTTTATGTATAAACAATACGAAACGAGAAAACCTAAAATACGAAACCAACATTACTTCTCAGAATAATTTAACTGTATATCAATTGAGTGATGTTTTATTGCTAAATATACTTCCATTTATCTATTTTATGAAATAGTGAACATACAATTGAATGATTTATGTATAAATTTAGATAATATTGCGATAAATAGCTAAAAGTTAATTCCTTTGTTCTATTAACAATTGCTTGTAGTTTTTACGGGTAGGTAAAAAAGATGATGCAATTTTGCACTAAATAACAAATTTACTTGCATAAAACGCTGTAAAACTTGTCTAAAAATACTTAATTTACACAAATGACGAACGATTTGGAATATTATTTTGTTAGTTATTAGGTTTTTTAGGAATAAGTTAAGGAAGGACACTTATCTTAGCGGACGAACTCGTAACTGCTCGATGTGAAACTTTAGCTGATTCACTGCTCGAATCTTTTTTGTTTTTCTGCTTTCCAATATTGCCCGTGATTTTAGAAATATCCACTGCAAGGCTCCATCCACAGGAATGATTTGAGGTGATGTTGAAGATCGTTAGGTCGCCGCGCCGCGCCGTCGTATTTATGTATTAATTGTTATTATTTCGCGGATTCTTCTTTGTTCCCCTCATGGGCCACCATGTTCATTCTTTAGCGAATGACTGGGCCGGTAAATAAAACTATTTTGGTTTTTGCGAGATTTATATTAAATATATCTATAATAATTTACACGACCGATCCTTGGTGACGCTCAATGCTAATTAATGGCGCATGTCGCCCCACCTTACACTAACTACTAAATAAAAATGCGCCTGACATTAAGTTTGCGCAATGCCGCAACACTCGTGAACGTGACAAATTTTTTTTTACTTATTTTATTATTTTCATTTACTTGAGATGTCATGTGGAACATGGTGTAATGGTTGCAGTTCTTTAAAAACAAAAAAAAAATGGCGATTATGAAGAGTGGCGGACAGATTTTTTGCCAGTTCTTTTCTTCGGATCCGCTCTTGATTTGAGAGCTGGCAGTAAATGTTAAATAATGTAAATAAAGGCATTTCATAAATAGTTATTTTTCTTCTGTGACTGACACAGGTTATATTACCAGAGGGCGATGGGATCGTCACGTTCCGACGCCGGCGAGTAATAGGTAAATGATGTAAACTTCTTGCTTGAGCTCGAAACATCAACCATAAAATTATGACATTGTCAATATGTTTTGTTAGTGACTTTGTCAATGTATCTAATGTAGCCAAAGCAAATTTTACTGTTAATTTTAGCTTATTAAAACCTTATATTCATTAAAGGTTTTGTCTTATTTCAATTTAATAAGCTAAATATATAAAAAAAAACAACATGGATAACTATCTTCGCCCTGAAAGGTTGATATCGACCCGTCAGACAGGTCTAGTACTAAATAATGTTAAATGGTTTTAGGATATAAATTTCAGATAGCAAAACTCATCTTTTTTAATAAATAAATTTATAAGATTTACATAACTCGTAACCAAAGAAAGTTAATTGGCGATTTGATGTAACAATATCTCTCTGAACATGTCTGCTTGCCGAGTTTTTTTAAAAGTTTATTTCTGTTTATTTAATACCGTTATGTCTATGACTTTTATTTGCCAAATCTTCGATGTAGATAAATAGTTTTTCGTAAGAAAATATAATACCTACCTGTTTGCGCTATATCGGTTTTATTGTGTCGGCTAAAGAAGGATAAAAGTAATTGTCGGTTTTTGCACTAACTGTGATCACCGGTATAAACCCAATGGCAAATAACTATGATTTAATTTATTCTACATTAATTGATAAATATCAAGACAAACGGTCTCATGGTATTCTTGTTTTTTTTGTTAATTTTGTTACATCAATCGCTGCTTCTGAAAAACTTTAGCAGTTAAAGATTATGACAACGAAACCATTATTTCATTTGAGAATGCATTTTTGACCTTGTATGCAATTAATTATTTTTTTAGAATAGTGTAGTGTTGGAACGAACGAATTCTACAATTATAAAACCGGCTAATAATTTCTAAATATTCCAAAATCGTAAAATCTTTTGTAACCAGCGCATATTATTTTACCGAGGGAAAGGATCATCCTTTATTCTTCAAATATTTAATTCTCTTTATAATGTAAAAATAAATTAAATTATTATTCTATACATACTTTTAAGTAAGCGATACTTGTTCGAAACTGAATTCATCAAATAGAAATACTCAGCACCAGTGGCGTAGCTAGGGGGACAAGGGCCCTGGTGCATAGGGAAAGAATCGGGCCCTCCTCCTCCCCTCTTTCCGCGCAGTTTGAACTAATATTGACCATCAAAATTATTGATAAGAATAAGAATAGAAAACAGTAAGTGAACTTATCCCTAGTAGGCTAAATCCATACGTCGTCTCTATTAGAATCTCCATGTGTTTAATAGAAGAAAAAGGGAATAAATAAACAACGACGCACATGACAATATAGAATATTTTTAACAGAATTCCCCGCCCAATTCACAATCTCTTGCGCGCTTTAATTTTTGCGAATTCGTCTATAATTTCACTCAAATCCAAGTTTGATGCCGCCTCATTTTCTATTGCAATTAACGATAAATGTCGGAGGCGATCTTGTCGAATGCTGATTCTTAAATAATTTTTTATAATCTTCAGTTTACTGAAAGATCTTTCTGCTGCCGCGGAAGTAACAGGAATTGTATGAAACAGTAGCATTGCTGTATACACTTCCGTAAGGTCACATTCGAGCACGCCAATTTTTTTTATAATTTCTTTGCAAAGCTGGCGAATAGAACGTCTCCATTAATTGAGGGAGAATCAGATGATATACATTAAGAAATTGGAGCGAAAAATTGAGTCCAATTATATCGCATTATTTCTTCTGAAACTGATCACATTTCTCGAGTAAAATCGTTTCATTCCAGCTAAGCAAGTTTTTTGGCTTCAGGAAGTCGAACGATTTACAAACTGCACTCATACCAATAAAACGCTCATCTAACTGATTGATTATTATGTCGAGTACTTTGTTGAAAATAGTTACTCTAAAGACTTATTCCTGGTTTTCGAATCGGTGATCAGAAGCCAATTCATCGAAATGCTTTTTAGTTTTTCTTCGTCGCTTTTCTGGAAAGGAAGGATCGATATCGTATTTTATCGCGGTTTCGGTGGCCTTGGAATTGTAGTCAATACTGTAACAACTAACGCTGTAACCGTTGCTGCTGCGTACAGTATGAAAATCGGTGATGTCATCTAATTTTGACAGTTGAACACTTTTACTGGAAACATTGATGAATTTAGTGTATCGAACTGTAAACAATCCAGTGTAACTGTTAAAATCTCAGTTTGGACAGGAAAATTCTCTGTTCCACTGTAAAATGAAGTGCGTACCCCGTTGTTTTAGCAGTTTACACTGCGATATTTACTGTTTCTTTTTTTCCTTGTAGTAGCTCATTGTTTTCAAAGCTGAGGTTTGAGGGCCCCCTGAGCTCCGGGACCCTGGTGCACTGCACCACCTGGCCCTATGATAGCTACGCTACTGCTCAGCACATACAACATAAGTATGTATGAATGTACTCTTACTAAACAAATTGAAATAATACTAGCAAACTCATTTAATTTTAATTATAATGTAAATGAATATTTTAATAATAATAGTGCTTATGTTGCGCGAGTAGGATATAATAATTGTAACATAAATTATCTTGAATCTTTGCGGAAAAGTAAATGTATGCAATATATGAAACAAAAGATATGTTGCCTAAAAAGTACGAAAGCCTAGTTTAATTAGGTCTGCAAACTTTTGTAAACCTGATAAAATACAGACATGCAATGAATTTAGTGTAGTTATTTCGCGGCTTTGACAACTTTTAATGAATCCTCGAAAGCAGTGCGCTGCGACAACTTATGCGTGCTCTCGACTTCAGACGATTTGTAATATATACAATAGTCTTCCACACTCAGTGGCAGTGGCAAGTATTTATTTTTTAGTAAATTAGTTAATAATATATATCAAGTTAAGGACAAATACGACAATTGTGCATCCTGGCGTTTGTAATTCATGTTTTAGAACCCCGTTTCAAATGTGAAATACGCCACGATTTAGGTCAATGTAGGTACATCTTTTTAAGTCAACTTTATCTGGCATTGCAACTATACGTTTTTATAAGGGTGAAGATCTAAATTATTGAATAACTATACTGTGTATTTACTTAAGTTTTATTTAGATTTATTGATTATGTATGAACACTTCAAGTAACTACCGAATTACTCTCTTAAATGTAATATTATAATAAACTAATTCTAATACGTATAATCTGTTACATTACTTCATATTGAATTATACGTTCGGCTTGGAATATTATTAGGTAACAACGCCAAATTCTACAACACTTAACTAAGCCAATAACATTATATACGTTTATTTTATGTTACCAATCTATGGTTAACGTTTTAATGCAAGATAAAAAAGTAAATTCTAATACACCATAATAAACAGACGATTATAATATTTCATATAAAAAAAATTCAATAAATATGTATTTAACATTATATTATAGATATGTTTTTTTTATATTTAAAAATGTAAGGTGGAATCTGCCTCTATGAAGTCGCTCTGCATTATTTAAAGTAGGTAAGTATATTTTATCATTAATTTTGGATTCTTCGAATTGAAGCTAAATCAAAAGTTATATTAAACTTTTGATTTAGCTCCAAAATATTGAATGCTTAAAAAATATTCATCGTACACATTTTTAGCTGGCGCTCGTACGAGTAATTCCGTTTTGTTTCGACAGATGAACATAAAGGAACTTTGATAGATTTAGAAAAAGGAACTTTTTCCCCAAAATTTTTTGCGCAGTTTAGCCGTAACGGTGTTATTGTTTTTCCATTTGTTGTTTAGGATTTAAAATTAATTCATTTGTGTTATTTAATTCAGATTCTGACAAAAATAACCATCTTTATATAATAACCTACAACGTTGGAACACTTTCGTCCTATGAAGAAATATTGGAAATAGAATGAGTGTTTCATTCAATAAACATAACTTTTACATATTTAAAGAAAAACACTTTGGAGGACACCGTGAGCAATTTCTGCAGAAACCCTACATCTTTTAGTCGATACCAACTCCGGGGAAATAAATACAGATAATACAACATTTTCTACAGCTGTGATACTTTTTGACATTTAACACCTTTGTCAGTCACCGTGACCACGCACGCTGTAAAGCACGCGAAACGTCGGTTAAATTTAAAATTATGTTTAAATAATTGTCAGTTTAAAATAATACATAACTTCAATCCGTTAAAAAAGTGTTTTTCTTTATATGCTTAGAAATATTGGTAGAGGGCATAAAATGCGATGTAATGGGTATTTGAAAAGTAAGACGTCTCGGAAACACAACTTGTTTTCGTTCTAAAATATTAAAAAGTAAGTAAGTTGTCTCTTACTACTGGAGATTCAAAGCCCTGGTGTAATCCACTTTGGTATTGTCATTTTGTTGTTAATATTAACTTTTATAACTGTAAAACAGAGATAAAAGAATAATGATAAATTGTCATGGAAAATTTGGAAAGCTTTATCGCAAGAACTTTCTTCATATACCTCGCTCCAGGACAAATTTGAAATGCAATCCCGAAACTTTTTCATGTTTTCAGAGCAGTAATTAATCTCTTCTAAATATACACCTCTTTAAGTTATTTGGCTTTGTTTTTGTGACGGGAAACCTTAAAATTCGGCACGTATCATGATCTGACATATATAATATTACTCAATATAGGGTCAATACAGGATAAATTTCTAGTGGGTTCGTTAATAAAGTGTTCCAAGTCATAATTTGATAGAATGTCATTGTAATTCATAGTTATATTGTTTATCTTCACCACATAAAATAATTCGCTGTTTTTTTTAAGTTGTGTAAAGGGGTTTGAAATATATTAAAAAAGCTATATACGTCAGAATCGGGCGTTCTGTAAATACAAATTATTAGGCATTGAATTGCGGGTACTATTGTACCACAACATTCAAATGTTTTTTTCTACTGATATGTCGTTGCAACAGCTAAGCGGCGGCTGAACGATGAGGCTAACTTAAAATTCTTCAGTTTCATGTTACATTCATCACCTCTTCTTACAAAAGTTTCAGAAAAATATAAAATTTTAAGAGTATCTAGTATTTTTAGTGTACCTGATTTTGCTAAGATTTAGTTCAATAGAATCTAGTTTAAAAAGTCCTGCTATATTAGGTCATTTCGTGAGGAATTTTAAGCCTTCATTAAAAAATCTCTATTGTTTGCAGTTCTGGCAAGGTCTTATCACGAGAAAATAGTACGGTATGGTACCCTTTCTAGGAATGTCGCCACGATTAGGTACATAGATTTTTTTTCTTGAAAGTCAAAAGTTTTTTTGATATAGTAATCATAGTCAGATATTTAGTTTAACTTTTTACATACACTTGCCAAATATTACGTTTTATAAGTACCACGTTCAATATCTAAATATGAACAATTTTTAGAGCTTTTACAAATCATTTTTAACATATTATTAAGTAATTTTTCATTAAGAAACCTATTAGTACAGACATTTCATAAAATTATTTTGCTGTTTTTGATAATTTTTAGTAAGGCGCATAGATCTATAAATATTTGGTATGGATTGGTATCATTTTCACCAAAGCATAGTACCAGGTAATTTCCCACAAAGTCATCCAAACCGTTAACTGTTCTTAAGAGATCACACGTTTCTGAATGGGTTTAATGATGGAGTTAATTTCAAAGCGTCCGTATTGTGTATTAAATCTCGATCGTATAAGCTACCAGGCAAGCCCTCGGCATTGTTGACTGCCTATTATAATTATGTATCTTGAATTTTGTGTTAGGCAGATGATCTGTATTGGATAGCTAGCGCCATCTCTCGAGGACGGTAAGCATTCTTTGGGTTTTATAAACTTGCTCCTGGAATCAGCGTTAAGTACCTCTATCGAGGTTTCTAATAATTCCAAGTCGTCACAACTTGCATTCTTTTTTTTAGATTATTTATGGTGTCCTTTTGTTTTGAAATTTCAAGATTTTTCGTTTAATTTTCAAGTAATAGATTTCCAATTCTTTTGTGCGCGTAACAGTGTCACATTATTAGTTTGTAGATGGGAATTGTATTTTAAAGCAAAAATATGATTTTATATAAAATGTTAGGGGCCAAATTTTTTATTGCTATTATTGTCACTGTTTCATAAAAAAAGATTTGTTAGACCACCACAAAGATAACTTTTACAAACTTCACTAAAATATTTTTTTTGTAATAACGCGATTAAACGAATTGTAAACAATAAATACAATGAGCTATTGTTTACATGCCAGCGCCAGCGAAGATACGTTGAATATCAAATATTTCCAGATTTAACCAAAGTTAGAGAAGTTTCAGCAAGCTGAAATGTGATTTATAGCTTATGATATTTATGTGTTTCAGGAGAGGCTCAATCATATTACAGAAAATTGTTATTTGCATAAAGTTATCTTGTTTTTAGGAAGCTGAAACATGTTATCAGGTTGAGCAAGTGTAGTCAATATTAGTGTAGTAGCAATATTATTATCTTTTTAGGTGTGAGATAAGGCCAGAATGAGAAGCGAAAGATGACCTTCTCGAAATTCAGCATAAGTGGAACAGCCCGCGCAACGCCCTTCAAGTTTTGAAAAAACTGCGTTTTCAAAAGTTCAACTACCCACTTTTACACCCTAAGTACCGTTTGACGTCGGTTAAATTAAAATGTTTTGATGAGTATCCATTTAAATACACGTTACTTTTGTTATATTAACTGTGTTATTTATTAAAAGGTTTTTTGCGGTAAGTAGATGAAATTAAATGTTGCCAAATTGTAAATTATGTTATTTTTGTTTTTAAATTTTTTTATCATCACAAATAATAGACAGTCATACAAGTGCCTTATATTCGGAACTATACAAGATATAAAAGAAAACGTGTTACCAATATACCAGATGTTGCGAGTGAAATAGACCACATGTGAAAGTTATAATATCACTAACAAAGAGCCTGCGTTTTCCGAAATTGTAACTCAGAACGTTGAAGGAGTATGGCAAAAGGCTTCAATCCCTGTAGTCTCGCATCCAAGAGTCAATCCACTCCTGAAATCATGTCCCTGTCATTCCAACAGTTCTGGCGAAATTTTGTTTGACGTTTGTTTATGGTCAGTGCAATTGTCAGAGAAGTTAAAGTGCCTAAGGAAGAACACGACTTTCCGATTGATCAACGGGGTGAGAGAGTAAGGAGAATCGGCGGCATTGATCGCAATCAAAGAAAAAGGTTACAAAAAAGGTTTGTTCGAAAGCAAGGTTCAACAAAAATCTCTCTGAAGAGCGATAACAACCCATCCAAAATGCCAGAACAACAATTAGATATTGTTATCATTAAGTAGTGATATTGATATAGTGTTTAATATCCGGAAAAGCTACAGAAAAATACAATATAATCTAAATCACTCAAACTCTTTGGGAAATTTATTGAAAGTTCGCGATTGTTATCAAGTGCATTAAAAGCAATTATAGATCCTGTTACTCAACGAAACGCATATTTTGCTCAGCCTGAACATTTACAATTAGCGATGATAACGAATGGAAACGCATATACGATCTCTTGCAGTCAGATAATTTTGATAAAAATAAAAATTTAATCAGATAATAGAGAAAAAAGGTGACAAAAGCATGTTTATTTGGCTGCTTAGCCATACACAAGCAGTTGAATGATGTTCAAAGATAGTGACAGAAGCCGTCTCGTCGGCATTTGTTAAAAAACAGAGGGCATGCAAAACCTCCTTCAATTTGGATAAAGACGAAATATTTTTTGATAACCTTTATGTGTATTTGTTTCTAACTAGAGTGACCCAATCTAATCTACAGTGTTTTCTATCCGATCCCCTAGCTCGTAACAATATAAATTCTCTTCGATTTAAAAGATATTATGAGCTATTTTTAATTTGGATTAACCAGATTACCTACATCTATACTTAAAAACTCTTGGGTGTTTGATCATGTACAATTTAGGGATAATAAATAAAATAATATTTATTATTATCCCAGCAACGTAATTTGTAGAATATGACGTGCCTAAGGTGATTTTGTATTTCGGGCAATCCACGACTTGTACATGAAAGTGTTAGCGTACACGTCAGGGAAATTTCTAGCGCAGGGCCGATTGAAGGACGAGATGCCGGTTGACATGCCGTTACACACTAAGCTGCCACCAGAATCACCCTGCAACATATAAATTACATACAATGTACGCAGCCGTATAATTAAAATACACAATAATCGTACACTTGTAACATTTACTTACTTGGCATCCTCCTTCTCCACGTTTGTTAAGAGTACACATCTGTCTGGAACTTATAGTAATATTCAAGCGTGTTCTTTTAAAATATTCATTACACTGCTTACCGGTTAAAGTTTTTACATACAGATACTGTAGTTTATCAGGTTGTGGCTCTTTAGCACCCTTAAAGTAAAAAAATCTGGTTTAAAATTATAAGACGGTCGGAATTAATTTATTATGTAATAGCAGCGGTCAATATTTCAAATGTGTCTCTGTTCATGTGTACGTACCAGTTTGCCCCAGCCGCTTAGGATACAGGACAACCCAGCCGTGACATCCTTTTCCGGTAATGGTAATGCCTTAACGTTATCATTGAATTCGATGGGCTTTTTGGTACTTATGACAGCAATATCGTTACTGAATCTACCTTGCTTGTCATAGCCTTTGTGATAAATGATTTTGCTTATTTCATACGATGTACCACCTACGGATTTCGATAATGCACCTACTACAGCGGTAAAGTCCGTTGGTTTAACACTGAAAAAAATAAAATAAAATCATGTTAGGTTGTAACATATAGGTATAACATAAAACATTATCAATAACTATAATGTATTATGTTATTACATGTTGACACAATGGGCAGCTGTCAGTATCCATCTGTCGGAGATGATAGCACCGCCGCAAAATGTCCCTTTTTTAGTTTTCAGAGCGACTTGGTGTGGCACAAGGCCTTCGGGTGCGTCTTTGCCACCCACCACTCGGGTGTCGGGCTCTTGCCCTCCAACATTGGCTACAATAAATTATATGTATAATTAATTGGTATACCTATATATGTATAATAAATTGGTATGTAAACAAAAACATTTGTAAGTAATAACAATTTTAAAAATAAAACTTACCTTGTCTGCTCCAAGCTACTAACAGTAGAATAAAGGACACCTTCGAGACACCCATCCTCACCTATAATTTTGTATTGAATATAAATTAGCTCCTCTATAAATACTTAATTTTTCGAAATAGATTACACATATTGGGAGATATCATAATTAAAAAAAACAAAAAAATCTTTATCTTCTAATTACTTTCATAATTTCCTGTGAAGATCATTATTATCTGTTACAGAGTAATACATAGCTTACATAATTTGTAGAATTCGATTATTAATAAAACGTTTTGAATATTGCTCGCTTAAACGAATGGTTAAATCTATAGATATGTGACTAGATAGCGTTTGCCAATATCAAATATACCAGAGGATGTCGTTTGTGTGGCTTTGTGCCTTTACTTCAAAAACGTATTTTCTTTAAACTTGTGAAATCTATCAATATTAAGGAATCAACCTGCTAAATTCATATAAATTGAACCACTTGAGAGCTACGATGCTAACGTTGAATAGCCTTTAATGATGTAATAATTATGTGGACAACTGAGGTAATGAGATGCAACTGTGCGTTCCTGAACCTTGATTATACAAAAGACACTTTGATAAAATTGTAGTGAAAATAGATTGTTTGCAGGGCATTTATGAAACTTCTTAGTATACCAATTTCGGGAAGTTTAGGAGACAAAATTTCCTAGTAGATGTGAAAAGATGTCGCCGGCGGTGGCTTGTGTTGAAAGAAATAGTGAAATATAAATAATTATTATGTAAAGAAATAGGTACACTACTAATTAGTTACTAAAGTACGTCAAGGCTTGGTAAAAAAATGGCTTTAATTATATTTTACATTGTATCCACCTAATACATGGAAAAATAAAATAATAATTATAGATTAATTGAGTAGGATATTAACCAACAGCTAATAGCTTTTTTGCTGCTGGGTGAACAAATATCACTAACTATTTCATTTGATTTCAGTTGTACATTAATATCTAAGTCTAAATTTTCTTTAATTATTTCCTTTAGCAGATATTCATCATTGCTTGACCACTTTTGGAGTTCGAAGCCGCCTGATACTGATACTACTACTACAAGTAGTAAGTGGTAATATCGTATAATAATTGCTTTCGTTCTGAAACTGATTCACACACAGTTAGCAAATCATCGATGTTAAAATCCTTTAAGATTTTTTCAGATGCGGCGGGATGCTCACCTCCTTCATCGTGTGCTACCTGCTGCAAAGTTCGAACTGCAAGGTAAGGAACGGACGCACTCAGGAGCGGTGTCACTCTTGGTACTGACCAAGAGTGACAAAACATGACTAAACGTTGATAGTCTACATCTTCTCTTGTCACCCTCACTTGACGGTACATGTGATTATGTCGGCAACCAGACAAATAGGATTTAGCCTCCATCTTAAAACAATGTGACGTAAGTCAGTGATACACCGTTCTGGTCTCGACTCTGATTTTAGTCGTCGATTTATCAGCTCTAACGACCGCGCGATGAGGTACTATCTTTTTTAAACATTCTTTATATTAAATAAGACACAAGAATATTCATTCCCCATTAGCCTGTCATGTTGTTCATGTAGCCATTTTGGTGCAATTTTTTAAATGTCAATAATGTAATATGGTGTTAATCTTTTCATCTATGCCTGTGTTAGCTGTCTCATTTTGTTGTGTTGAGGATAGATTCTTGTGGCCTTTACTAATCTGAGCAAAGGAAACAGTCTTTGAAATAAATTTTGCTGGTTTTACAGATTTGCCCGTTTCAGTCTTTGATTTTGATTTTAAGTTGTTTCCCATTTTCTGTAATTCTTTTGCTACCGCACAGCTTCTGTAATAAACTGTATTAATGTGACTAACCACTGTAAATACATTTCGGTTTCGCGTCTCGTGACTTGTTACAGTCTACTGTGAGATGCTTTGCAGTACATTTTACACACCTCGACTCCTTGGTATTTCTATCTGTGCCTGGCACCTCTTGCATGGAGTCAATATGCTGCAGAGCTCAGCCTATTCGAAAGAGTCTCTATGTGTTGGCCCCACTGGAGTTTACTATCTATTGTTATGCCTAGGAAAACAGTTTTGTCAACAAAGTTTAGTTCACTGTCCTTAACTTTCAGGTTACCAATATCTCGCTTTACGTTATTAGTTGTAAATCTAATACATTTTGTTTTATTCTCATTAAGCAGTAAGTTATTCACATTAAACCAGTTAACTATACTAGAGATGGAATTGTTTACATCGTTCAATAATAAGTTTTTCCTATTCACTTTAAATAAAAGTGAAGTGTCATCAGCAAACAATACCATCTCATGAACTTCGTTGACAAGGAATGGGAGGTCGTTTATATAAATAAGAAATAAGAAAGGTCCGAGAATCGATCCTTGGGGGACGCCGATTGACACCTGCGAACCCGGAGAGGTGACTCCATTGATATGCACTTTTTGGATCCTTCCCTTTAAATATGAATTCATTAGGCTGGAAGCTTTGCCATCAACGCCATAGTGTTGAAGCTTTCCAACTAGTATATCTGGATGAACACAGTCAAAGGCCTTTGACAGGTCACAAAAGACGCCGACTCCATCATATGATTCTTCCCAGGCGTTATATATGTCCGAAATCAACTTACACTGGCATCGATTGTGGAGCGACCCTTAGTAAAACTATACTGTTTAGTATGTAGGAGTTTATTTTTATTAAAATGTAAAGAAAGTTGGTCTAGCATTATCTTTTCAAAAACTTTGCTCAACGCGGGGAGCACTGAAACAGGTCTGAAGTTTGACGGATCAGACTCACTACCTGCCTTGAACAATGGAGTAATCTTACTTAATTTCATTTCGTCCGGAAAGACTCCACAATCGATACATCTGTAAAAAATAATATACAATTCAGAGCTTATTACATCAATAACGGAATTTAAAATTACTGTTGACATACCCCATATATCTTTACTTTTTTTTAAATTAATAAGCTTAAAGGTTTTAACGATATCATTACAAGTTACATGTTTAAAATGAAATTTAATATTACATTTAGGTACACACTTTTCTAGTAATGACATCGCAGCAGCAGGTGAAGAATCCAGGGACTTGGTCGTACTGAGTGGTACATTTGTAAAAAACTCTTCAAAAGTAGAAGCCACCTCTGAGTCCGATTTTATTAATTTCCCTTTTACTTTTAATTTATATTCGGTTCGTTTGTCAGACGCTTTACCGGATTCCTCATTTATTACTTTCCAGGTAGCTTTTACTTTATCCATGCTATTTTTTTATTTTTGAACTTAAATATTGTGATTTTGCAATTTTGCAATCTTTTTTGAAATTATTAGAAATCAACTTAACATTTTCCCTAAATTCCTCACTGGTGTTATATTCTTTTTCATCATACATTTCATATAATTTTAACCTTTTTCTATGTAACACCTCATTTGCCCAGTCACAGAATCTTGCTTTCTCAGAGACCAATAAAGTTTTTTGAGTGAATACTTTCTTGAATTCATCAATAAATGATCCAAAAAAAGTACTGTATAAATTATTAGGGGATGAGTTGTCACACAGAAATGGCATTCTATACACCGATGCTTCCCTAAATCTGCCCAAACGGTCATTTGTAATAGGAGTTATCAAAATTTTCTTCTTTTTACATGGTTTTTGTTGCCTTAATTGGAATTCAAACCATTGACCAGTGTGATCAGATTTAAATCGATTAAAAATACAAACATTCAAAGGGGCTATGTCACTATATATATTATCTATGCAAGTTGCAGTGCTGGCTGTAATTCTTGTCGGTGAATGAAATTGATTTATTAAATTATAAGAACGAAAAAGATTAAGTATGCGTACTTGCATTAGAATGACAAAGTAATTGATTGTTCTGATGACGATGTACATTTTCATGTAATGCTTTTCTTTTTATATACAAAATTTTTACTTTTTTTACGACTAAGTTAATGAAAATTCATGACTTTTTATGACAAATACCAAAAAACTACAAATAATTGTTAATTTCTTTTTGTTATCGACTGACAGATGGGTGACTTAATTATTATCATGATTGAATGATTATATATTTACTTTGTTACCATCTTTGTAATTTAACGTACTAATGAGTTTTGTTTTTTTGTCACTAGGCGTTGTTTTAGGTTGGTAGGGCTCTCAAAAACGCTATTATTATGCGATTAAGTTCGAGAGCCAATATAAAGGGTTTTTCAACAAGAACTTTGTTTTCTAAAACAAAATAAAACAAAGAATTTAGAGGAAAATGAATAAAATTTTTATTGTATTACAAAGAGAAAAGTTTGGCAATTATGAATGAAAAATGATATCTGGCAAATGTCCACCACGACCACGCTGACAGATGTTGATTCTTTCATCAAAATTTTTAATCACTTTTTGGCAAAATGGAGGGTCTATTTCGTTAATGACATCACGGATTTTGAGTTTTAAGGCTGCAATCGATTCGATTGGCTCCGTATAGACTCTGTCTTTAACATAGCCCCACAAAAAATAATCCAGTGGTGTTAAATCACACGATCTGGCTGGCCACTTAACAGCTGAATTTCGCGAAATTATGCGCTCGGGAAATTTGGTTTGCAATAAATTGATCGTTTCATTGGCTGTGTGACATGTGGCACCGTCCTGTTGAAACCACATTTCAGTGATATCCATGTCATCAATAATAGGCCAAAATTTAGTGCCCGGCCCACACACATCACACCTCCAGACCACACAGTAACACGTTGAGTATGCAAAGCCTTCTCAATAATTGCTTTAGGATTTTCAGAAGCCCAAATGCGACAATTTTGCTTGTTGACGTACCCTGACAAATGAAAATGAGCTTCGTCTGAAAAAATGATTTTTTCAGAAAAACCAGCAGGTTGTTCCTGAATGAACTGAGCGAATCTGCGGCGATTTGAATGGTCGATCAGCTTTAATTCCTGCACCAGTTGAATCTTGTAAGGCTTCAAAGCCAAATCCTTTCGCAAAATTCGCCATGTTGTGCTTTTGGATAACCCCAATTGTTGAGAACGTCGTGAAATTGACAAATTTTGATCTTCTTCAACACTGTGGCTCACGGCGGCGATGTTTTCTGTTGAACGACCCGGTCGAACACGTGTTGGTGTTGGCACGTTTTGTACCGAGCCTGTCGACTCAAATTTCGCGACCAAATTCTTAACAGCGGTCTCAGAAGGACGATTATGCTGGCCGAAAATATCACGAATTTTACGAAATGTAACTTTAACAGAACCACCATTTTTATAGTGGATTTGAATTATTTTAATGCGATTTTCGAGCGAAATTGAATTCATTGTAATAATTGCCAAAGTACCTACTACGAATACCGCCAAAAACTAAATGTCAAAACTATCACGTTCTCGGTGTTGCCACAATTGAAAAACAAACTTCTTGTTGAAATACCCTTTATTTTGAGACGCAAGCATAATGTCGCGGGCGGCGTCTGTTCTATTGTAAATAAACCCTTTGTGACCTAAAGCTAAAACTTATCAGTCGTGTTGTTTAATTATATTTCTCCTTCACATATTGTTATGTGCCTACATATAAGATATCCCACACATGCAATGCCAAATGCGTTTGAAGTGCAATCAAAATGAAAATTTGAAAATGTACACGCTTAATAGGCGAACAAAAAAATTTTGCGAGGGAACACAAACCGAACATGAAGCGGGACGTCACATGCGGTCACGAGTATGTATGTATCATGTGAAATCTCACTGAATTGACTGGTATCGACATTTTTGTTATTAAAATAATGTTAAACTTTAAGGAGTCGCGGAGTTGTGGTTAAACGATTCGGTCACAAATGATCGGTTGGGAGTTACGCCGACGTAACGTTGATATGGCTTCTGTGTTATGTGATGTAATCTCACAGATGTGATGAATAGCAAAGAAAAAGAGATATAGAGGAAGTTACAACTAAAAGTCCTGATCCAGAAACAGAAGCGACGAAAGGCACAACTGACACCTATATACCCGACGATATAACTGCAGAAACGGTGACAGAAACAGCTACTGAAATTCAGAAAAATGCTACAGAACCTTCAATTGAAATGAAAAATTCATCAATCTTCATGAATCCCTCAAATATAATTAGTACATCAACAGAATGGCATGAGTATGTTTTGTAACTCTAATGTGACGATGTGAACATCACTCTCTCTTTGATTGTCCATTAGTTTAGTATGATGACCTTCTGCTTAATGGAAAAAAAACGAAATGCATTAAATTTTGTGCTAATAGAAGGGGGCGATTTCGACACTCCCCCTGTGCTTAGCCACTTGGTTACATATCTGCCTGATTGCGTATTGCGTATAGTAAAAGAAAATTTTATGTTATATCTGTTTTAATTGTATTTTTTTTATAACACTTATGATTACTTCAATTGTCACATTTTAGATGGAAGATTAAGTAAAACATGCCGTAGATTTAGTACTATGTATGATGTGGTAAACTTTAATAAATAAAATAAAAAATAAATAAATAAAATAATTTATTGTTTTGTTATTAATATGAATATAATTCACACGTGGAAATCCACGTTTAATGAAATATGCAAATTGTACAAAGAAAACGTGGCGTCATAGTTTCAATGTCAAATTGGTTAAAATATATATTTTTTATGTTGATTGCTTAGAAATAATTAATGCTGATGAGATTTTCGTTTATCAGGGGAAATTTAGTTATTTTACTACTTGTAAAAAGAAAGATAAGCTGGTCTATATAAAGCAAATGTGTATATATTATGTATTCACCTCAAAAGTATCATTGACGATGGGCGTCTCAAAGATATCCTTTATTCTACTGTTAGTAGCGTGGAGCGTACAGGGCAAGTTTTTTTTATTATCTTATTAATGCTTTTTTTATGGAAATAGAACTTTAGGCCAGTTTCAAGTGAAGTATAATATCCTTTCCTTATTTACTTACTCTTTAAGAAAAGTGCCGTTCATTGTAGGCGATGCTGAAGGTTTCACCTCTAAGTCTGGAGGCCAAGAGCCCGACACCCGAGTGGTGGGTGGCAAAGATGCTCCCGAAAAGCTTGTGCCACACCAAGTCGCTCTACAATTAAAAGACGGCTGGACTTTCTGCGGTGCTGCTGTCATCTCCGACAGATGGATACTGACAGCTGCTCATTGTGTCAAAAGGTATAAAATACATATTGTGTTAATTGCGCTCATTTAAGTATGCTGCCATTTATTGTCGGAGCTTTTAAAATATATGTAAAGAAAACCACTATTATTGATATTGTTTTTCTTAAATAATTTAATTCTTATTCTAATTCTCTATTTTGAATTTGGCGCCATATAATTAAACAGATGTCTCATGTCATTGTACTGTCAGTTGGTGAATGTGTTTACGAAGATTGATTTGGTTATGTTTTTGATTTTATATAGTATCAATACCTGAAGTAAGGGCTTTAAATATTGTTTTTTTTTGTCTTACAGAAAAACACAATTAAGTCTTATTTTACTAGAAACCCGAATATTATTATATATATGTAACTAGTTTGATATTTTTTCAGTCGCAAACCAGCAGATTTTATGGCTGTAGTTGGTACCTTATCGAGAACGAAAGGTGGTACAAAATATGAAATAAGCAAAGTCATTCCTCACAAAGAACATAACAAGCCAAATAAATTCAAAAACGACATAGCCGTTATAAGTACGAAAAAGGCCATCGAGTTCAATAAAAACGTTCAGCCCCTGCCATTACCCACAAAAGATATCAAGGCTGGATTGTGGTGTATACTGAGCGGCTGGGGTAAACTTGTGAGTAAACAATTTTGCGGAGATACTAATTTGTAAAAAAATATAAAATAGAAACCATTGTTACGGCGAACTTATTTTACTCAAGTAGTTAAGTTAAGTTAGTATTAGTTTTTAATCAAATTAATTCTTATAAATTGTATACATTTAGGGTGTAAACGAGCGCTCGCCTGATAAACTACAGTATCTTTATGTAAGAACTTTAACGGGTGGACAGTGTAATAAATACTTTAAAGGTCGCTCCCCAGTGACCATAAATTCCAGCCAGATGTGTACCCTTAACAAACGTGGAGAAGGAACATGCCAAGTGAGTATATATTTAAAGAGTTAGCGTATCGTTTTTTGTAAAGAGGTAATTTTTGCCACTTATCTGTTTTAAACGGTATGCAACCTATGATTGCAGATATAGTTTTACTGATATGGAGCTTCGTGGCAGATAATTTCTATTTTTATGAACCACCGAACAATTTAAATAATTCAAATTATCCGCGTGCATATACAATGTTTGTAATCCGATTTTCAGGGCGATTCAGGCGGCAGCCTGGTGTGCAACGGCACCTCAGCCGGTATCGTGTCTTTCAACTGGCCCTGCGCCAACAATTTCCCTGACACGTACGCCAACACGTACAAGTACAACTCCTGGATAAAAGAAAATACTAAATCACCCTGAGTATTGTAATACATAAATTTTTAAAAATTTCCTTACACAAATTAATATGGGTTTTATAAAGTAAAAAACTCAGGCTCTGAACTGGACTTGTCTAGAATATTAAATATTATCATCCCTTAAACAAAACTCTTTTTATTCAATACTATGAGGATGAAGAACTCGACGAGTAGAATAAAGACGAGGACTTTCTGTGACGTATAATGACAAAGAAAAGCAATTACAAAAAAACGCGAATTGAATTGAATATAATATAAATAAAATATTCAATAAATGAAATTCACTTATACCAAACTTTTATTGCTAGACCGCATATATTCGCTATGTAACAAAATTCCGAGGATAGCCTGGCACAGGTCAGTGCAAATAAAACGATAAACGTAATTTATTATTAAAAAAATTTGTCATAGTCACAAAAACAGAATGAGCCTCCACGCTGCCATAGTCTCGCAGATGTATATTCACACTTGTGTGAACTCGTCAGAAGTGCGCAGAAGACTAGCGCACCCACACTCGCTAGGAGTGTGCCGAGGGTCGTTCAGCTCAACACCCCTTGGGTGGTGAGGGGGTTCGCACCCTGCATTTTATTACATTATTTTTTATCAGAGACATTCAATTAATTTTATTCAATTAATTTTGTAATGTTTTAAATTCTTGCTTTTTTTTATCTTAATTTAATTACTTCTTGGTGTATTAGCTTCATAATATAATCAGAAATGTTTTATGCGCCTATAATTGGTGTAGCACTAGGCTTGTGTTTGTGTTTGTGTTACATGCCTGTATCAGTGACTTTTTTCTATTTATAGAACAGGGGGCAAACGGGCAGGAGGCTCACCGGATGTTAAGTGATACCGCCGCCCACTACTTTATTGGTGCAACAAATAAATAAATAATAAATAAAATAAACACACAACACGTGATAAAATATGAACTATAACGTTTCCTTAATCTGAGAGACATGCACAGCTTCTTTATAATTAAACGTATAACACTCCCGTTTACCTGACTAAAATAAAACCACGTGGGCGTGGGTGGTGGTTAATTAAAAATAAGCAGAAATGAGAACGAATCCCACTTCTGAAGTAAGAAATTAACTAATAAAATTTATAAAAAAAACAAATTAGATTTCACGAAACAAAGCACACAATTTCTATAAATTATTAAACAACAAATAACCACAAATTCAACAACAATAAGTATAAGTAACGTCTATCTATCCATAATCTATATCTTATGCAAGCGTCGAAGAAGTCCGCCCGACCGTACCACGCGCGGTTACGGTCGATTATAGCCTGAAAACCAGTTTAGTCCACTGTAGGAGTGGGGTCCCTAAGTCCACTTAGGGACATTTAGTGCTGATGTTACCAGCGTGTAGAGCGAGTCAAAATTGTCTATGCCCAGTATGTTTTAATTTCTTAAAACGCCCCTATCTCCGAAGACGACGACATGAGCGATGGGATGACATATAAATATATATGGATCGCATTGAAAGATAATGGAGAAGAGAGGGAGAGGTTTTTGCCCCTTAGCACGGTGATAACGCTTATGCTATCTATTAAAATTACTGTATTATCTAAATGAAAGGCTTTATTATTTTGTTATTAATTTTAATTCATCTGACACGTCGCATATGCATGTTTTTTTTAAATATTATGTAAATTTCTTCATTGGAAGACTCTTACGTCATAGTTTTAATGTCAAGTAACAATAAAATAGCCTGAATATCTTTAAGTATTTTGTACGCTAATTACTTAGTAATAATTAATTTTGATAAGGTTTTTGTTTGCCAGATGAAAATTAGTTTTAGTACTATTTCTAAAAAATAAGATTACCTGGTGTATATAAAAAGAAATGGTTATACATGAATATGGGTACTCACTACAGAAGTATAATTTATCTTTTATGCATTTGAAAGATATCCTTTATTCTACTAATAGTAGCGTGGAGCGTACAGGGTAAGTTTATTTTTATTTTTAATATTAATTATATCTTTTTCTTGTTTATTTACTAATTAGGTACACTGCCGTTTATTGAAGTTGATGCTGAAGGTTCCGCCTCTAAGACTGGAGGGCAAGAGCCCGACACCCGAGTGGTGGGTGGCAACGATACACCCGAGGGCCTTGTGCCACACCAAGTCGCTTTCTGCGGTACTGCGGCTATCGTCGCCAGATGAATACTGAGACCTGTCCATTGTGTTAAAGGTAATTTGTAATAGATTTTGTAATTAATGCGCTGATTTAACAGAATATAATGCTGCCGTTCTTCGTTTGAGCTTTTTTGGTCTCGGAGAAATCTATCTTTTGTCTCGACTGGGCAATCAGTGACAGTGAAGAATTTAAAACTCATGTTAGGACATTCTCAAAAAAATTTACGCAGCGTATAAAATCGCTAAGGCACTTAAGTCTTAAAAAAACAGCTCTGATAAGATTAAGGCTACTTAGATAAATATAAACGAGGACACTGGAAGAAACTCCAGAAAAGATACTGAATTTAAGATGAACATAAACGGCAAAGTAAAATTCCGACCTCGAAGTAGCTACCTGGAAAGTAATTAATGAGGAATCCTGTAAAACGAACCGATTATACAATTCAAAATAATTTATTCATGTAGGTAACATAATGAAGATACTGGCAGCATTCCCCCTTTGAATAGCTAGACTAATTCTTTGTCCGCCTAACTTTTTTGATATTTCTCTATTTACTTATTTTTATATTAAAAAGCCTTATAGCGCTAGGACCCCACGGACCAAGGGTCTCGACACCGAATGGGACGAAATCATATTCGGAGCCCTGTATTTGCGGGCTTTAGCTTTTTCAGCCGTATCAAACCGCACCAGTTCTGTTGTTAGTTCCATGAAGATGGGAAGGGGCCAGTGTGTCTTAACAGGTGGCATCCCAAACCAGCATCCGGCCCATCTTCCATGGAATCAAACTCATATCGTCCGGTCTCTAGCCATCGTCTCTTGCAATTCCAGTCAGCTCAAGTACGCACGTTGACGGTGGCAAGGAACCGGCGTATGATATCGTTGAGTGCGGCATGTCTCGAGAAGCGGCCAGCACTTTTTTGGCATGACAGTCCGTGATGTGCTAGTTTGTCGACATCACTGCTACAGGTACATTTATGAGCAGCGTAGACTGGAACCCCAAGCTGCAGACAGGTTGCGATTCGGAGCGTGTCAGGTTCAAGAAAAGTTCCTGTATTTGACGAAAAGTAAGCGTAAAGCCAGTAGCCGGCCTCATGCGTACCCACGGCCAAAAGCCGCACGTGCTGAACTTATACTACGGCTCAAAAGAATGTCATAAGTAATTTTGCTGTGAGAAAATGGAAAATTTTGACCTAGGGATGCAATTAAGAAAGCATCTCAAAGGGATGCCCTTAAAATTTTACTTATGAGATTTGCTGAACTATGGACAGAAGATAGGAAGAAGACAAGTCTGAGTTATAACATAAGAACTAAGTGAAGTGTCTTTTAAAAGGGATTTATGTAAATCAATTCTTTAATACGACAGACGAATCATAAATTGAGTAAATACAATTAAATAACGAACAATGCCGAAGTGTATTGCTTGCGTCAGGAACCTTGATATAAGTACACAAATCAGGTGTACAAAATGCTTCAGAGGCTGTCATAGGGAATGTGCGAATATTGCTTCGGAGACATTGATTAGTTCCTGGATATTTCCTCCATGCTTACGCAGAAAGAATCGCGGTCAAAGTATTTCACCTGAAAATGTACAAACCTCAAAGGCGCGACGCAATAAGAAGAACATAGGATTCAGCGACCGTTGCGTATCAAAAGATGAGTTACAGAAGTTCATAACAGAGGGTATAAACCAGGCAATAGACTCCAAACTTGGACATATAGAATCTAAGCTGATAGAATCTCTACTTGGTGAGATAAGGGAAGAGATAAAATCAATAGTCACCCCATTTATTATCGAGGCCGAGTGTCTCAGAGAGGAAGTGAATATATTAAAAACTGATGTCCAAAACAATAATGCCCTTATTAAAGAACTGCAATCTCAAATTAATAAACAACAACAATGGAACAGGATAAACAACCTCGAGATGGTTGGGTTACCTCAAACCACCAACGAATCCACACGCGCCTTAGTGAAAAAAATAGCAAAGCATGCAAACGTCGTATTGCAGGATGAACACATTGAATATGCTAATCGCGTACAGCCAAAGCAGTCTATATCTGGTAAGCCAAAGTCAATCGTAGTGCGCCTAAAATCACGTGATATAAAGGACGAAATTTTATCTGGCTTACGTCGAAAGCGAGGTATTCAAACACTGGATATAGGAATGTCAGGTGAATCGAAAAAGTTCTTTGTCAATGAGCATTTGACCCCAGACAACAAACAACTTTTGAAGGAGACGAAGGCTCTTGCTGCAAAGAAAGGCTTCAAATTCGTGTGGGTTCGTAATTGTTGCATTTTTTTACGCCGGAACGAGGAATCTCCTGTTATAACAATAAACAACAGGCGCGATTTGGAGAAAATTTGTTAGTAATATGTTCTAATATTAAGTTCCTTTATTACACAAATCAAATTAAGTTTTACATTGTAGCCTTACTACCTAAATTGAGCATTCAAAACTGTCATTCATTTACACAAAATCACTTGAACTTACTCATAGAAGCACTCTTCAACATAAATACAACTCACACAACTGCCTATGTATATTCAATGTTATTAAAAAATACAAACATTTGCGCGCGTTTAAACCTGAACATTTCATGTCTAAACTGCACAAGTCATCATTGTTAGTAATATTTTTAAATATATGCCTACACTTTTATACCTTTACACACAGTAACAATGATTAAAAATAACCTAAGTTTGCTTTATCAAAATGTCCGTGGATTGCGAACAAAAACATTGCAATTAAAACAGAACATACGTAAGTACGACTTCGATATAATTCTAATAACTGAGACGTGGTTAACTTCTGGCTTTTACAATACTGAACTTTGCGATGATCGATATGACGTACTTCGTCTCGATCGGAATTCTAAAAATTCATCTTAAACGTCGGGCGGCGGTGTCATGATATGCACGAAAAAGTCACTGCATGCGCAAGAGAGGTCCGAGTGGACGTGTGACGGTGTGGAGTGTACCTGGTTGACTATTACCGCCAGCACGCTCGCGTCGAATCAATGCAATAAACGCGATCTACATATATGTATTGTATACATACCACCAGATGATTTGCAGTCAGTTAGACTAACAGCCTTTACAGACTCCCTTCTATATATTTATTCATTACACCCAAACGATCATTACGTTATAGCTGGTGATTTCACTTTACCCCACATAGGCTGGTCTCCTACCTTTGGTCCCCCCTTCTTTAGGCGTGGAACTGTAAATTTACAAAATGCGGGTTCAAATCTTGTTGAATCGTGCAGTAACCTAGGCTTCAGTCAGTACAATTTCCATGCAAACTCCTCTGACAATGTACTAGACCTAATATTTAGTGACACATACATTGAGGTGTCTAAATCTTGTAATTATCTCGTTAAAGAAGACCCAAGCCATCCATGCCTGGCGCTGAATGTATCGGAATTTATGACGCCCAATATTAAATTAAAAAGGTTACAAGATACAACTACGCGAAGGCTAACTACTGTAAAATAAATGAATATCTTAATGGCATAGACTGGATTGACTCACTAAGAGGTGACACCATTGACATAATTGTTCAAAAATGTTACTCAATCCTCCACCGAGGAATTGAGCAGTATGTGCCTAAAACTATCTCTTTTGCTTCTAACAAGTATCCAGTCTGGTATTCTAAGTCTCTCATACATATAGTACGTGACAAACGATTAGCTCATTCTCGTTGGAAAGCTAGAAAAAACCCACGAGATTACGATGAATTTTCTTTACTTCGTGCAAGACAGAATGCAGTACTGAAAAAATGTTTTAATTTATATATGCAAAAAATACAAACATCGTTAAAGAGAGATCCAAAGAAAATCTGGTCATATCTAAAATCCTTACGTACTAATAGCACTGGCTATCCTAATAGATTGCAATTAGGCAGCAATACATGTAACAATGAATCGGAAGCATGCACGGGTTTCAGCACTTTCTTTAAGAGCGTATTTCAACTAGCAGAACCTTCATACCATGAGATCCTTCAAATTAATAGAGAAGTAACCGACAACACTATATGCAAACTAAACATAACCAAATCTGATATTTTAAAGATACTTAATTCATTAAATGCGGATAAATGAGCTGGTTGTGACGGTATACCACCTTTTTTTATTAATAAATGTGCTCAAACTATTACTGAATCATTGTACATAATACTAAATCTATCTGTGAACACATTTGGCGTTTATCCTGATGTATGGAAGGTAATAATACCGATTTATAAGAGTGGCTCGCGGTTGAGTATTGAAAATGATCGCCCAATATAGATACTTAACACTTTCAGTAAAGTCTTTGAAAAAATAATTTATAATGCCATCTATAATATAATAAGTAATTCACTTCCAGATGAACAGCATGGTTTTATCAATAAACGTTCCACGATAACCAACTTAACTGTGTTCACGAACTACTTACTGCAAAGTATGGATGGTGGTGCACAGGTTGATGTGATTTACACAGACTTTGAGAAAGCGTTCGATAGAGTGGATCACATCATCTTATTACATAAGCTTAAACTCCTAGGGATACGTGGTAACCTTCATAGGTGGTTTTGTTCATATACAGGGTGTCCCAAAAGTCGACGTCAAGTCGAAATTTTCTCATAGGTAATGCCACACCAGTTATCAGAAAAATTAAAAAAAAAAAATTAAGTCATGTATTTTTGAAGTTATGGAAATTTTCTTTTTATTCCAGAAAATGTACACCATGTGACAGTTTTTTCATTCCTATTGCTACAAATAAATATTTGTACTTTTTGCCAATTTTTTTTCTCTTACGTAATCCCGAATAGTGCTTTATGTAACCTATGATCCTAAACCCTGTGCCGATCACTCCAACTTGTAGGAAAATGTCATTTTATACCGAACCAAGTTTTCAAAATTAATTTTTCGCACTAGTTCAACTGATCGTCCTGAAAAAAAATGTATGCTGCTGGGACTTGTTTATGAAACTGTAGTCATTTAAACTCAAATGGCACATCAGTCTGAATCCTTGGTATGCGCGGTATGAGAACATCTCCTTTATACTTTCCTTTGAGTATAGTTGCTTCTATCACGTTCTATAGTGTTTTTTTATCGCTAACCGTGTACCGTTGCAAAGATACGGTTGGCTGGTATTTCGCAACATTGTAACCATTGATCCAACCTATAATTGAAGATTGTGAGGTAGCAATTCTGGCAAATCCACCAGCTTTAAAAATTCCGGTGGATAGTTGACTAGATCATCTTGGTTAGTAGCCGAATTAACTGATTTATATATCCCTGAGAAACATCTGAAAACACGTTCATCTTTTGATTGCGTTAACTGACAAAAAATGAGGAAAGTAAATGCAGCCAGTCAACATGTCTATAGGAAATTTGCCATTACCAATGACAATGAGTTGTTTAGAGAAAATGTTTCCAGATTGGTCATTTTGCAACTCAACACGCATATTCTTGCTTAAATGAAGTACTTTGACATGTTTCCACAAATTGGAAGACTTTAGACATGCATTGATTTCTTCAGGTGGCGTTGATCGTGGTATCACTGTCAATGTTTGACCAAAATCTCCTGCTAATAAAATCATTGCACCACTAAATCGGTTATTATTGCTTCGTAGATATTTTAAGGTTCTGTATAAAGCCGCCGAAGATATTTTATGTGCCATCGTTCATTCATCCCAAACATTCAATTTACTTTGCTGCAAAACCTTTGCCATTGCAGAGCTCCTCAAAATGTTGCAGGTTGGAGTTTAATTACTTTTCTTACATATTGAATGGCAATTTTTATTTATTTATTTATTTTAGTGCTGAATGGGCTGTTCGACCACCTTCAAGGAAAGTTCCCGACAAAGCGAATGCAAGTGCAATTTTATTTTGTGAGCGAATTGTTGCTAATAGTAATTAAATTAAATTGTTTTTCCTGTACCACCAGGTACATCTAAGAAGTAATATGGATGATATTATCATGCATTGGACGGTAAATCGACATCAACACTTTTTTTTAAATTTGCTTAATGACATGAAGTCAAATCCTTTAAGCCGTACCAATGTTTCGCGCAAGATCTATCTTGCGTGCCGAAAGTAATTCATAAGAAACGCGAGTTTCGGACTGCGACATTAAACACCTCCAATGATGTATTCTGTGCTGCAACGCACACACGAACACTGTTTTGACAGATATGATCTTTGACGTTAGGAACACACCTGTATTGCTTAGACAACAGTGAGTGCTTGTAATTTAATATGAACTTTATGCAATAGCAATAAAGCTCAAATTTACTACGTTTTAGTTAGAGAACCTTTGTATGGGAAAAAGAAAAGGGCTGTTTTTATGGTTTTTCTGGCAATTATTCGATTTTTTCTCGCTTTTTAAACCTTCCCTAGACCTCCACAAACATTTCAAGACTAAGATAAGATAAATCCGTTCAGCCGTTCTCGAGTTTTAGTGAGACTCACGAACAGCAATTAATTTTTATATTTATATAGATTCAAAAATAGATTCATCAAAATTTGGTAAACCTAGAAAGAAAAGGTAAAGACAATTACTATTTTAATATTTGGAGCCAAAATATGAAATTTTTGTTTTACTTTATTTAAATTTAAGTAACAGTTATTTATGAAAAGTTCGCATTTGCTGAGATTAAGCTCCAAACCAATGGCTTCACTGGTACGAAAACACAGTATCCATTTTGAGCAACACGTCAGGCTGTCCGTAAGTTAGGAAAGAGCGTAGGTCATGGACGGCTGCCTCACACCCTCCTTTTACACCGAAGCCTTACTGTACGGGTTCAAATTCCGAATTTATTTTTGGTAAGATATGTCAAACAGCAATATTGGAAGCCCGACGATTTATTTATTTATTAACACTTCGTTGCATTACATAAAGGAAAAAAAATACTAAACATAATTTAATGAAAAGCAACTGGCGCCCACATGGCTTTCGAGCGATTTCTTCCAGACAACCACTGTGAGTAAAGGAAAAAAGACATGGATTAAATTACATAAGGTAGGCAAGAAGTGCAAACATACATATTACAAATACAATAAGAAGGAAAAACATAGGTACCTACTTAACAGAAACAAAAAAAAATAAAAATAAACTGAACTGATATAGGATACATAAAAAAAACAAAAAGTACAGTGCAGATGAATCATGATCATCTAATTCGTGATCAAGATTTAGTGATGAACCAACAGCAATTGGTCTCACCCTTCCATACTTTTTGGTGAGGGCAATGGGGTTCGCGCCGAAAATAATAGGAACAATTTCTGTATTGATTTATTTGATTAATTTTGATATCGAATTTACTCGCCTGCATCACCCACAGAAAGCGGTGTTAAGTCTTTTGAATGATGGGGTGAGATTCCATCCAATCCTGATGCCGAACCAGGTATAAAAGATAAAATGGCATGGCCGAGAAAATATGAGTTTACTGGAGCTGAAGGATGTTTTGACCGTAAGGCCTGAATGGTGTCAGGGGTATTTGGTGATAGCACGTCGTTGGAGAACAAAAGGCGAGCGGCACCTTTATTCTTAATCTTTTGTGTCAAGGATAAATTCGGTTCATCAGTTTTTATTTTATGAAGTGTGCTGTATAAAAATAAAAATAGGTTCTGCCTGTCTTTAATACATTTGCTCATGTAATATTTCTGGATTAAATTTGTTAAATGTGTAGCAACGGTTATTAGCTCCTAACGCTCCTCGAGGGATTCTTTTAACTATTGGAATATTATAAACGAGGAACCCACCTCCGGAAATGATATTAAATATAAGATGAACATAAGCGGCAAAGTAATTAGTTCCGACCTCGAAGTAGCCTCTGCATTTGAAGAGTTTTGACCCCGGTAGTGGCTCACCTAAGACTTATCCTAGAGAACTCTGCCATTATTAATAATAAGGAAGTTTTGAAAGCCGAGTACAATACTGCTCCTCTCTGCTGGAAGTTAGATCGAGTGCAGTAGCTGATAAATGGTTTAGATGGGTTGGCCAGAGTAACAGAGGTTAAAACAAGCACCGACTGCATAGCACGTTCGTTGGTCCAGCTGTGCAACTTGCCGGTACAAGAAGAATAAGTGAAGAATGGAGAAGAAGTTTCAAAGGCCGGGAGTAGGTATGTTGCAAGATTTATACCAGGCGCAACTTTAAATTATTATTGTAAGCTGGGGCTGAAGTTGCGCCATCACTTCTAATTGTACTTGACCAGTAAAAGGTCATTTAAAGCAATAATACAAATTTTACAAGAAATCTAAAGAGTTTCATTTACCAGCTCAGCCATTCCCTTAAGAGTGAACTTAAGGTAAAGCTAAGGTTAATTTAAACACTGAACATCTAAAAAGTAAACAGTCGCATCTTATTAATAATCTAAATTTGTTCAAATTTGAACACAAGTGAACTAAGCTATAATATTTACGTGCCGTTCGTAAGTATTCCTTAAATCGTTCCGAACGAAAACGCCAATGTGTGGTGTTGCCGTCTGACCATCGTATGGCATGGAAGAACTTACATTACTTTTAAATTTATTGTGTGTATGGAAAAAGGATTTCTTAATTATTTGCATTATCCTTGTACTTTTACGTTAAATAAAAAGAAAATGCCATAACGTATAAAACACGTATGTCTCAAACAATTGTAGTGATTCCATTATAACGTCTATCTTAGTTTCAAATACATGATATAAACAAGCAGTGATGTACACCTACCTTTTTTTATAAAACAGGGGGCAAACGGGCAGGAGGCTCACCTGACGTTAAGTGATACCAGCGCCCATGGACACATATTAATCAAATCATATCTTACATTTAAGACAAATAGATATCATATGTTTTTAGGGATCTGTCAGAGAACCTATAATTAATGCTTTTTGGTGTTTTAAACTATGCAATTTAGGGATAACAAGTAAATAAAACGTATAATCATTTTTGCGATGCATTTAATAACAATTTATAATTGACAATGCTTAGGGTGATTTAGTATTGTCTTTTATCCAGGAAATGTACTTGTACGTGTTAGTGTATACATCAGGCATGTTACGAGCGCAGGGCCAGTTGAAGGACACGATGCCGGTTGAGGTGCCGTTGCACACTAAGCTACCGCCTGAATCACCCTGAAAATATCCGATTACAAACAATGTATGTGCAATGTATTGCACGCGGTTTATTTTAATAATTAGTCGTTTTTGTTTGATAATTTATAAAATTTTTACTGTCCGTTTCGAAACTCAAAAATTCGTTAATATATCTGCACCTCAGTGCTAACTATTCGTATATCCTAGAAACAGATTAATTGCAAAATCTTTCAGCTTTAGATGTGCCAAATTTGTGCCATAAAATTGTCTTAAAATACACTATACTTACTTGGCATGTTCCTTCCCCGCGTTTGTTAAGGGTACACATCTGGCTGGGCTTTATAATGGACGAGGAGTGTCCATTAGTTAACTTTTTACTGCACTGGACGCTATTTAAAGTTTTTACATACAGATACTGCAATTTGTCAGGTGAGGGCATCCTGTCGCCCTGAAAGTATACAAATGGCCTATGAAATGAATTGACTAAAAACATAAATTCGTCGGAAAAATCTAATATCAAATTTTACAAATATTATTTATTTATTTATTTATTTATTTATCCTTTATCGCCTTATACAAAAACACACATACCAAAAATAAAAAAACAGTTACAAAAGTTATTAGGCAAAGGGCGGCCTTATCGCTTACAAGCGATTTCTTCCAGGCAACCCTAATGAGAGACAACGATAAAGAAACCAATAGAGGGTAGAGTACAAAAAATGAAAAACAATTAACAAAAAAAACAAAAAAACTTAAAACAAACGTTAACCCATTAAGTGCGTGAGAAGATCCAGACGTCCAACAGGTTATGGGTAGTAAATAGACTCAAAGTTATCAGCAAATATTTCTGCTATCATTGATGGCTCAACAACAAGTTCATCTGCCTCTTTTTTTAAAACCGATGGGATTCCTGTTATAGAGCAGAATTGTTTTTTAATGTATGCATAAAAAGATTTTGGACCAGTATCAATGACATTTGATACAAATTCGCTTCGTCGTTTTCTTGTAAGTTTAAACAATAAATTATTTGTATATCTGTATCTTCTGTACATGCTATCAATCCTGGCTATTCTGTATAAACGCCATAGTTCTATTTTCTTCTTAGTTAGATGTAATATTTGATAATTTATCCACGGCTTTAGTAGGTTTTATTCTTGCTTTTAGTTTTAAGAGGTATGGATATTTTAATTGCGTATGGATATTTTGATCTTTAAAGTTGATCCACAAATCATACGATGAGCTCCCTTGAATAATCAAGGATTCAAGTTCGTTACTCATACTAATACAATCAGCTTTATAGAAGTCATATTGGGTGTCTTAATTAGACTTAACTCCATTACCAATTATTTCTAGAGAGACCGTGAGTACCAAATGGTAGCTTCTACCAACTGGAGGATAATAACGTACCTCACTTATAAGACTATTGTCATTGCAAAGTATAAGGTCCAACGATACTCCTCTTCGTTTCTCTTTCTTGTGATATGGTTTACAAATTGAATTAAATTACTGTTAGAAAACATATTAAAAAAGGATTCACTTAATTTATCTAGTTTTTTAATTGGTTAAGAGGCCATTCTAACTGTGGTAATTCACAGTTAAAATGGCCTCAACTTCAATAAAAAAAACCGAATTTTGCCGTTATTGATGCAAAGTTAGTGTATAAAATATTAAGTTCGGTTATATGAGGTAAAGTTAGTTTTTTGTAATAGTAGTAATTTTTGGTAGGCTGTTAACATATTTTATAGTGAGATCTTTTTCACCCTTTTCGATCCTCAGGGCAAGTTCGTCTCGTAGACTTTTCAGCTGATCTCTTTGGTAAGGGGTCATATCTGAATAAACTCGAACGGGTTTACCAATTTTGCTCTTGTTTTTTAAAATATCAATAGCGGCGCGTCTATTTTCGAACACGACTTTTATCGGACGTGGCTGTGAGGGGTTAACGACTGCCGGTTTACCTAAGCGAAACACATGCACTATCTTGGGGTCAGGGATTGGTATCAGATTGAAAGTGTCAGCTATCTTGGTTTTGTCGTAAACCTTTCTTTCCTCTGGAGAACATGATTTTGATTCCGGTATACCAAACACAATAACATTGCAACTACGCTTCTTCCTCTCCTCTATTTCATTTATAATAGTGTCTAAGTTGACAATGGACGGTTGAGTGGTCTTCAGTACCTCTACTTCTTGTTGTAGCTCAGCAACTAATCTACGCAACTCTGGAACTTGTCTTAAACCGGTCTCACAGTCATTACAAAGAAATGATAGTTTGTGTGTCTGAAGACCAAAGACCCGCAGTTCGGTCGCAGAAAGACCGTTGCATTTGTTACAAATGAGTCGGCAACACCCTTTGCAAGTAACTTTAACACTTTTCTCATCCATTTTGCCAAGACACTTAAAGCATTGAGACACGTTGGGACTTTTAAATGTCGATCAATTTTCTTATATTTATTTATAATTCTTAGTTGAGGGTAGGTATTTAACAGCACTTTTAAATAACTAAGTTTTAGAGTTGTTACACAGCAAATAGTTATGTTTCTAATAGTTCTAGCAAAAGTTAATAGGTTTCTCCAAATCACAAACACTTTTCACTACACTCGCGCTTATACAACCATATAATTAAAATTAAAAACACAGGAGCTGCGTATTACGATGTTGACTGGTTGACGACGCGGTATGTGGCGGGGTATCTCTTGGAAATTTATTTACTCACAAGTTTGCCCCAGCCGCTCAGTATACACGACAATCCTGACGTGACATCCTTGTCAGGTAATGGTAATGCCTTAACGTTTTCATTGAACTCGAATGCCTTATTCGTACTTATAACAGCAATATCGTTGCCGAATCTATTTGGCTTGTTATATTCTGTGTGAGCATTGATTTTGCTAATATCATATTTTGTACCACCTTTCGTTCTCGATAAGGTACCAACTACAGCGGTAAATTCTGATGGTTTGCGACTGAAAAAAAATTAAACTTTATTGAATATAATTTCTATCGGTCAGACAAAAAACGGCAAGCCCTTACTTTTATTATCATACCTTAAGACACAATGGGCAGCTGTCAGTATCCATCTGTCGGAGATGATAGCCCCACCGCAAAACGTCCAGCCATCTGTTCCTTTTAGAGCGACTTGGTGTGGCACAAAGTGTTTGGGTGCGTCTTTGCCACCCACCACTCGGGTGTCGGGCTCTTGCCCTCCAGACTCGACACGTTCAGCATCACCTACAATAATCGTAATTTATTAGTAAATGCTTGTGTATTTACTAATTTAAAGTATATAATTAATAAATAAAAAACTTACCCTGCACGCTCCATGCTACTAACAGTAGAATAAAGGATATCTTTGAGACGTCCATCATCGTTTACAGTTCTGATGAAGATGTACATTTTCATGTAATGCTTTTCTTTTTATATAAGAAATTTTATCTATTTTTACGAATAAGTTATTAAAAATTCATGTCTTTAAGTGACAAATACCAAAAAAACTACAAATAATTGTTAATTTATTTTTGTTATCGACTGACCAATGGGAGACTTAATTATTATCAGTGTTGCATGATTATATATTTACTTGTTACCGTTTATTGGAGTGCCAACTTATCGCTTGATGCGTGGAATCGGGAATCAAGAAATTGAGTCGCTTTCTCTAGTTAAGACAGTTATTTCAGAATTTCCTGAAGTATCATTAAAATAGATTTAATCGTTGTTGCTTCCCACTGCATTGCAGCCATTTTGATTGGTAACGACGTACTGTATCGAAAGGGTTTGACATAATATAGTCGAACTAATGGAGAACAGCAGCTTGTGAGGCTATTGCGACGACTGTGCATCAAGTGGTCCCGGTGGACGATAAGAGTGTCAGGACCCCATTAATTGGTACAGAAAGGGATAAATTACTAACGATAATTAACCAATTTTGTGATTTAATTATCTCTGGCACTGCAACCCCTGCCTGCCTGTGTTCACGAATCAAAGCAAAAACAAATTTATTAAGGCGCGTGCATATCGTTAAAACGTGTTGTTTCCAATTAAGATTTTGGTCTAGTGTTATGCCTAGAAACTTGGTTGATACAACTTCCTCAATAAACTCGCTCTTATAATTAATTTTGAGGTTATTGGGTCTGCAATTATTATAGTTCCGAAATTGTATAAAATTGTTTTTTTTTATATTTACACTTAAATTATTAATGTCCAACCATTCTGTGACATTCTTTACTGTTTCATTCAATAATGATTCGTGGTTAAGCGTTGTATCATTTGACACGACCACTGAAATATCATCCGCGTAAAGAATGCATTTATTACTAACCAAATTCGGTAAATCATTAATGTACAGAAGAAACAGCAATGGACCCAGTATGCTCCCTTGAGGAACGCCTTTATTGCTACCTATAGCCACAGACTTGACTTGTTTTTACCTCTTTGAAAACCGTACTGTTCATCATTTATAACACTGAATTTGCCTAAAAAAGAGCTCAACCTATTGTGTATAAGTTTTTCCAACACTTTAGCTAAGGTTGGTATTAAAGTTATAGGTCTGTAGTTTCTAACATCCTCTGTATTACCCTTTTTAAACATAGGTTTAACTGTTGATAATTTTAAAGAGCTGGGAAAAATACCCTGTGTAAAAGATAAATTTGAGATGGGTAAGGATACTTGCTAGTTGTTGTGAGGAGAATTTTAACACTTCTGTAGTTATTGAGTCATAACATAATAGCTTTGAAAACTTCGTCACATGAACATGGAGTTAGAAATAAGGATTGGTTTACAGAATGAACATTTGCAGATCAGTGCTAGGTTTCTTAATTGTTTTATTATTTATGTAATAGTTGTTAAATAAATTCGCTATTTCATTTGGATCAGATATCAGTTGGTTAATTTAAGATTTTATAAGCAAATACCGGACTTCGATTCTGGTCTAGTTGGTCTTTTTTAATATGCCAAGTTGCACGAGATTTATTTTTTGCGTTTTTTAGATACACGAAATGTGTGTATTTTTTAGATGTAATAACGCATTTTTTAGATTATTGTTATATTTTTTGTATGCTTGTTTATTTTCATTTGTCTTTGTTCTAAAATATTTAAAAGTAAGTTGTCTCTTACGCCTACTAGAGATTCTAAGCCCTGGTGTAATCCACTTGGGTATTGTCGTTTTATTGTTAACATTAACTTTAATAACTGGAAAACAGAGAAAAAAGAATAATAATAAATTGTCATGGAAAATTTATTTATCGCAAGAACTTTCTTCATATGCCTTGCTCCAGGACAAATTTGAAAGGCATTCCCGAAACTTTTTCATATTTTCAGAGCAGTAATCTCTTCTAAATATGCACCACTTTAAGTAAATTGAAAAAAATGAAAAATAAACCTTAAAATTTGGCACGTATCATGATCTGACATATATAAACGGAGTGTTTCGCCTTTAGTATTACTCAATATATGGTCAATACAGGATAAATTTCTAGTCGATACGTTAATAAAGTGTTCCAAGTTATAATTTGATAGAATGTCATTGTAATTCATAGTTATATTATTTATCTTTAAAATGTCTATATTCATGTCACCACATAAAAAAATTCGATGTTTTTTATTTTTTAATTTATGTAAAAGGGATTGAAATATATTAAAAAAGCTATATACGTCAGAATCGGGCGTTTTATAAATACAAATTATTAGGCATTGAATTGAGGGTACTATTATGCCACAACATTCAAATGTTTTTTCTACTGATATGTCGTTGCAACAGCTAAGCGGCAAGATATCCAGAGATTTATCTATGAAGATACATACCCCGCCACGCTTTTTATTTAACCGACTGAATGATGAGGCTAACTTAAAATTCTTCAAAATCATGTTACTTTCATCACCTCTTCTTACAAAAGTTTCAGAAAAACATAACATTTTAGGAGTAGTATTTGTAGTGTACCTGATTTCGCTAAGATTTAGTTCAATAGAATCTAGTTTGTTAAGAAGTCCTGCTATATTTTGGTGTAATAAGCAAGAGCTGCTGATTAGGTCATTTCGTGAGGAATTAGAGCCTTCATTAAAAAATCTCTATTATTTACATGTGAGTTCTGGCTAGGTCTTATCACGGGAAAATAATACGGTATGGTACCCTTTCTAGGAATGTCGCCGCGATTACATAGTTTTTTTTCATTTTTTTTATTGAAAGTCAAAAAATTTTTGATATAGTAATCATAGTCAAATATATAGTTCAATTTTTTACAAACACTTGTCAAATATTGCTTTTTAGTACCACGTTCAATATCTAAATATGAACAATTTTTAGAGCTATTGCAAATCATTTTCAACATATTATTCAGTAATTTTTCATTAAGAAACCTATTAGTACAGACATTTAATAATATTATTTTGCTGTTTTTGATAATTTTTAGTAAGGCGCATAGTTCTATAAATATTTGGTATGGGTTGGTATCATTTTCACCTAAGCATAGTGCCAGGTAATTTCCCACAAAGTCATCCAAACCGTCAACTGTACTTAGAAGATCACACGTTTTTGCATTGGGTTTAATGATTGAGGTAATTTCAAAACGTCCGTATCGTGTATTAAATCTCGATCGTATAAGCTCCGAGGCAAGTCCTCGGCATTGTTGACTGCCTACTATATGTATCTTGAATTTTGTGTTAGGCAGATGATCAGCTCTATCGAGGTTTCCAATAATTCCAGGTCGCCACAACTTGCATTCAATTTTTGTTTCTTTATTTTCCGATTTTGCCTTTTCTTTTGTTTTTTGCTTCTTGATGTGTTGGGTGTAGAAATATTATAAGATGAACATATTTTTTTTAGATTATTTATGTTTTCTTTTTGTTTTGAAATTTCGAGATTTTTAGTGGAATTTTCAAGTAATAGGTTTTCAATTCTTTGGTGCGCTAAATCCAATTCTAATCTTAAATGTTTTATTTGCTCCAATAATTCGGAATGTTCACATACATTTCTTGTAGAAATGTCGGGTAAACTTCTAACTTCATAACAGTCATAGTTCTATTGAGATGAATTAGATGAAATGTTAAGGGATTCAAAAGATCTTCCTTGTTTTTTTCTTATTGTAACGATGTAAATGTAAAAAAAAAAGACAACAATTTTATGGCCGCTGTGAATTGAACCGGGACGTTTAAATCTTTACGAACATTTTTAGGCGCATAGGTAACACAATTAGCCAACAAGACTATTACAAATGTTTTGAAATTTGTAATTGTAAATTGCTTAGAAAATACGTTAAAATTCAACTGAAGTGAGTCACGTCGGAGAACAAAGGATTCACTTAATTTATATGTTTCTTCACTTTTATCATAGATCACTAGTTTATAGCACTTTACTGATAAGTTTGTCACATTATAAGTTTGTAGATTGAGTGGGAATTGTATTTTAAAGCAAAAATATGGCTTTATATAAAATGTTAGGGGCCAAATGTTTTATTGCTATTATTGTCACTGTTTCATAAAAAAAAAATTGTATAACATTACCACCACAAAGATAACTTTTAAAAACTTCACCAAATTACTTTTTATTTGAAATAACGCGATTAAACTTTTTGTACACAATAAAATACACGGAGCTATTGTTTACACGGCAGCGCCACCAACAATAGTTGTAATGGAAATTCCATAAACTTCGACTACCCTAGTAAGTCGTCGTCCTTACAGGCTTTCGGTAGAAGAAAAGAATAGAGTTCATGAAATTAACACTTTGTTCTTTTCCATATGCAAGCAATATGGATTATAAATTTAATCAACAGATTTATATTTTAAATCAATTTATACACCATCTGACATGTCGTCATAGTGACGTATTTTTATATTTTGATTGTAACAAGTTTGTTACTAAATTTACACTGACCAAAGATACATTGTATCTTCCTTATAAAATAAAAAAACAAATTGCTAAGCTGTTAGCATATAATTTTAAAGAAACTGTCACAGTGGCAAAGAAATATGATTGTGAGTATAATAAAAAGGTATCTGTGACATATAGTAAAACAGTCATGAAAAATGTACCTTTTACAAATTTAAACTAGAACATAAGACAAAAGCCAAGCCAGTTTTATTAAATATTGTTTATCAAAATGTACAAGGTTTGGCTGGCAAGGAATTAGAATTAGAACTGTTTACAAAAAGTCGCGAAATTGAAGTTATTTGCATTACGGAACATTGGCTAAGAAGTTATGAAGCTGTTGTCATTGACAACTTCCAATTGTGTAGCATATTCATGAGAAGTAGTTCTATTCGTGGTGGTTCATTAATATTAGTAAATAGTACTGTCAAATACAAAGATCGTAAGGATATTGTAAGTCTATCAATTGAATGTGTTATTGAATTATCTTGTGTAGAACTGGAGAATTATGTTATAGTATGCGTGTACCGGCCCCCTTCCGGGGATTACTACAAATTTGAGTCAGTAATGGAAGATGTACTTAAAAGACTGACTAGTAAACGAAAATCGGTCATTATTTGCGGAGACTTTAACATAAACATACTTGAAAGTACTTCAGTAAGCACTAGATTTATTTCAATTTTTAAATGTTTCAATTTAGTAAACCAATTCTCTGAACCAACTAGAATCACCTCCCATTCAGCGACTTGTTTACCAAACTTGTTTAGGACAAACCTGTTTCTAAATCAGTAATAACAAACCTTACATCTGACCATTGTGGTCTGATTGTTGGCTTCTCTGATAAAATATTTGATGAAGCCAAGCACGTTAAATATCGCCCCTTCACAAAAAGTCGCATGGAAAGTTTTAGGCATAACGTTAATTCCAAGGTTTGTTCAATAGATTACTCTATTCTAAATAATTCGGAGAGTCAATACGAAAGATTGTTTAATGTTATTCAAAATGAGTTTGATTTAATTTACCCAATAAAGACTGTAAAGTGTAACAAAAAAATCAAGTTTGATGACTGGGCCACCAGTGGTATTTATAAGAGTAGGAATAGGCTTTATGAATTATATGCATTAAAAAAATATAATCACAACGCAGTGTTTATAGAATATGTCAGAAATTATTCCAAAACTTTTAGAAAAGTTTGTAAATATACAAAGGCCTTGCATATACGTGAGAAAATAAGGAATTCAAGTAATAAAATCAAAACTACTTGGAATGTCATAAATAGAGAAACAGGAAACCTTAAATCCCGTAATAATTCATTCCTTTTAAAGGTAGATGATAAGATTATTGTTGAAAGCTCGGAGATTGCTGATATTTTTGAAGATTTTTTTACAAACATACCTATAATTACTACATCTTCTCTTAATTCCTCTCCTAAAGAGGCTATTAGTTTTCTTAAAACTTACGTACCAGAATGCAAATTAAATTTTCAGTTTAAGCACGTTAGCGCTGGTGATGTAGTTAAAACTTTTAAATCCTTAAAATTAAAACATTCTGGAGACTTGTGGGATGTTTCTGTACATGTTATTAAGGACATTATTAATATTATTGCCCAAGATCTTGCGTATATTTTTAACAATTGTATTGATGAAGGAAATTTTCCAGATTTAATGAAGCATAGTAAATTAATACCTTTATTTAAATCTGGATGCAGGACAGATCCCTCGAATTTTAGACCCATCTCAATACTGCCAACTCTAAGTAAGATTTTTGAAAAAATTATACTAGAACAACTAATTAATTTCTTTAATACAAACAATCTTCTACACAACGCACAATACGGTTTTACTAAAGGTCGCTCCACTACCGATGCTGGAATAGCTCTGTTACGACATATATTTGATGCATGGGAGAAAACTCAAGATGTACTGGGAGTTTTCTGTGATTTGTCCAAGGCGTTTGATTGTGTTCATCATGAGACTCTGCTTTGCAAACTTGACCACTACGGTATAAAAAATGTAGCTCTTAACTTAATAACCTCTTACCTAAGTTGTCGAACAACTAAAGTTGATATAAATGGAACTAAATCTTCGGGATCACATATTAAAATGGGAGTCCCGCAAGGATCAATATTGGGACCATTTTTGTTCATTATATATATTAACGATTTGCCTACTTATGCAAAGCTATTATGTGATATTGTATTATTTGCTGATGACACGTCATTGATTTTTAAAGTAAATAGATATAAGACAAATTGTGACGATGTGAACAACGCACTTTCTAAAATATTGTCCTGGTTTTCTGCAAATAATTTACAATTAAATGCCACAAAAACAAAATGCATAAGATTTACTTTACCTAATGTTAAAACTACAACCATGGAGCTTAAACTAAACAATGAAAAACTAAATTTAGTTGATTCTACGGTATTTCTAGGCATTACAATAGACCAAAAACTTCAATGGCGTCAGCATATCACTAAACTTTCAGACAAGCTTAGTTCTGCGACATACGCTATTAGAAAAATTAGGCAACTCACAGACGAGGAAACTGCCCGAATAGTATATTTTAGTTACTTTCACAGCGTTATGTCGTATGGAATTCTTTTATGGGGCAAGGCAGCAGATATTCAATCTATTTTTATCTTGCAAAAACGTGCTGTTAGGTCAATCTATTGCTTGAAACCAGGCACTTCACTTAGAAACTTATTCAAGGAAATCAGTATTTTGACGGTACCGTCACAATATATCTACAACTGTATAGTTTTTGTGCGTAGTAATATTAGTTCTCTTTTAAAGAACAGTGACATTCACAATAGGAATACAAGAAATAAGGGAAAACTTTTCCAGCCGTCTTACAGGTTGCAGAAAATAAACACTTCATTTATAGGCCTAAGTGTACGCTGCTATAACATGATTCCTAGTGAAATATTGGAACTGCCTCTCAACAGATTCAAAACACATATTAAAAAAACCTTAATGTGTAAAGGTTACTACACAGTTAATGCTTACCTAGAAGATAAAAACGCTTGGCAATAGGTATAATTATATTGTTATAATTTGCTTTGTTCTCTTGGAAGTGTTGTGAATGTAATGTAATGTAATGGAATGTAATGTAATGGTGAATGTGGTAAATCACAGAACAGATTTTATTTTATTTTTACTTATGTAACTTAAATGACGTTGTGGTTTATGACATTTTCTTTTGAATTATTGTATGTAAAGGGAGGATAAAACTTGCTGAGTTTCTTGCCCGTTCTTCTCAGAACAAGACCTCCTGGTAGTCTTGCGAACGGATGGCGTAGTTTTGCTCTTTCGCGAATTTTGTAAATGTTTTTGACATTCATAAGCATGCGTTAAGTCGCATCTAAACTGAATAAATAAATTTTGATTTGATTTTTTTTGATATGATCAGTGATTTTCTCAGTGAGGGTATAATTCGGGAGTCTCAGTCTGACTATGCGAGCACTATTATTTTAATCAAAAAGAAGGACGGCGGTGATAGAAAGTGCGTCGATTATTGGGCGTTCGATTCTATCACTTGCAAGGTGAGATTTCCCTTGCCACTTATCGATGACCTTGCTGACAGGCTTCGTAGCTATCAAATCTTTACCAGTCTTGATATGGCGACTGGATTTCACGATGACTCAAGTAGCAAGACTGCTTTCGTAACACCTGAAGGACATTATGAATACTGGAACCCTACGGGTTGGCCCACGCACCAATTATTTTCCAGAGAATTCGCCAAAACATTGAAAACATTAATAGATGCTGGCAAAGTCGTTACGTACATACATGACGTTTTATTATCGTTGAATTCAGTAGAGGAAGGCCTTGACACCTTAAAAGAAGTTTTACAGACATTAATGACAGCAGCATTTTTTATTAATAAAAAAAAAATACTTTTTAGAATCAGAAATTGAATACTTGGAGCGATTGATTGCTCATGGTCAGGTTAGGCCGAGTCCGGGGAAGGTCGAAGGACTTATTAGGTAGGTCTCCGAAATAAAAGAGGTTCACCAGTTTCTAGGATAAGCGGTATATACCGCTGTTATATATATCAGGTTATGCTTCTAAGACGTGTAGCAAAGTTGTTAAGAAAAGGGCAACCATTTTTGTGGGGTGCTGATTAGGATACTGCTCGCGATTATATAATTCACTGTTTGATAAATGCACCGGTTTTAGAGATATTCAATCCCCAGCTGCCTCCGGAACTTCGCACCGATGCAAGTGCTATTGGTCATGGTGCTATTTTATTGCAAGAACATCCTGGTAGAAGAAAGAGGGCTGTCGGTTATTTTAGTAGGTCTATCCAGGGCACAGAGTCGCGTTGCCTGAGGGCTGAAAACCCTTTATCCCTCCCTATATCCCTTTACCTATACAATCGAACGGATATTATCAATATAGCAACTGAATTCTACAAGAATTTTTACAGAAACGAGTTACTAGAAAATTGGAAACAAAAAAAGACAAGTATTAATTCTCGGTGTTAATGCAGATTCTTAATAAATAACAATAACGAAAACTTTATTCCAAATGTATCTATCCTAAAGATGTCATCTTGAAAAGAAAGGATCTAAACAAAAAAAGGGAGAGTATAGTAGAAAAATATATTTAAATAATATATAAAATTATAAAAAAAGCCCTTATAAGCTAGTAATTAGAAAAGAGAAAGGATCCACAGACTCTGAAAGTTTCGCTAAAAGTTTAATTCAGGGTTAAATACGATGTGAGCTTAATATTATATCAATGTTTGTAAAGATATAAAAGCTTAAATCGGGTTTTGATAGCAAATCATTTATTATCGGTTCAAGAATAGTTGAAACTCAGTGGCTTTTGTTTATACACAACTTCTGCAGAGGCATCACAAGCAAATCTTTGAAATTATGGTGCTCTAAAGTTATTACGCGTATAATGCTAGGGCATAAATACTTAAAAAAATATAAAACTTACAAAGAGATTCATGATAATTTTCCTTTCACTGTTAATTTTTTTTTATAGAACAGGGGGCAAACGGCCAGGAGGCTCACCTGATGTTAAGTGATACCGCCGTTTATGGACACTCTCAATGCCAGAGGGCTCGCGAGTCTTTTAAGAATTGGTACGCTCTTTCCTTGAAGGACCCTAAGTCGAATTGGTTCGGAAATACTTCAGTCGGCAGTTGGTTCCACAAAGTGGTGGTGCGCGGCAAAAACTGCCTAGAAAAACGCGCAGTTGTGGAATGGTGGACGTCGAGGTGGTACGGGTGGAATTTCGTGTTCTGCCTCGACGTCCGATGATGAAACTCAGCTGTAGGTATTAATCCGAACAACTCCTCTGAACACTCTCCATGGTAAATGCGGTAGAAGATGCAGTGAGACCCCACATCTCTACGCAACGCCAAAGGATCAAGCCGCTCGGAGAGAGTTTGGTCGTCAACGATTCGAACCGCTCTTCGTTGAATACGGTCAAGTGGAAGGAGCTGGTACTGGGGAGCACCCGCCCTGTTTTAAATAATGAGTTCCGATGTATTTACTATGTATTTTTTTTATTGAGAGGTGTGGTAGAATATAAAACTGACATTTACATTATTAAAACATATAATACAATCTCAATCTTGTTCTTGTGTAAAGAATGGCTTTAAAAAATGTTTACTAAATTTTGAAATTTGTTCATAAAGTTTATACAAAATAAGTGCTTCTAGTAACAAATAACTACATTAGTTTTTATTTTTGTTAAAATGTTAACATTACAACTTTATTTACAAGAGATAGCAAAAATAAACTTTAAGATATTGAGATAAGTAGTAATATAACTATGACTAGTTCAATTCTTACCAAATATATCTAATATATTTAAATCATCTTACAGACAAAAGTAAAAGTATTTCCTCTAAAATTAGCGATACATTTAGATGCGTGTGCGATTTTAATAATTTTACACATTTACTGTATAGTTGATAGGTGATATTGTGAAAGTTTATAAGTAGTTAGTAGTAAGAGTTTATATACTTAAACTTATACGTCTTTGTATATATCTTGTGAAATGAGGTTAACGTGCTTTATTTGAAATACAACCATGACATTGTTTCTTATTATATACTATATGAATTCAGGTAAAGCCTACGAAAATACTATATCACTTAAACAAGTACGTATAGGTAGTAAAATACATGATATAAAAGACACAAACAATTTCAAAATAATCGTCTCGATATTGACGTATTAAATTCATTAATCAGTAAATCAACGGTCCCTATGCTCGTATGCCCTCCAGACTCTGTTGGATCTTCGGTCCTTGCACCGGTCTTGTGTGTAGGGCTCCGCCCCGTAGTAACTATTGCGACGCGGGTGCTCCGAACGAGAACGCCTTTCGTGACTTTGGGATCGCACGCGAACTAATTGGGTACCTAGAGGTTAGGTTGAAAATATTGATAAGTGAAAATCGAATAAAAGACTAAACTCGCACAATACCAGGTACTTGTTGTTTATTCATAACGGGACAATGCTAATAGCTGAGATTATTGTCATCTTTTTTCTCTCAGGCTATTGAATTTCTATATACGGGTACATGATCGGTCTTCAGCATCGAGCATTTCGAGTGGGCTACGATTTGAGTATTTGAATACAAAATTTGAAAAGAGTTGAAAAGCTTCTTCGATAGAAAATGTCCCCTCGGGCGTTGTAGGCTAATCGATTGTGAGTAGCATGATCCGGGAACAGATCCATGTTGGCGCTGGACCTTTTTAAGTCATGTTATTTTCGCACGAGTATGTCTTTTTTCTAACATATCATGAGATCTTAATTTGAGATGATGCTTGAGAGCATAATATATGAACTGAAATTCAAATAAATAAGATTGCAATTTTACGATTGAAAATAAAAAGGTCAACTCATAGAACCAAAAATATTGTACCTTCCGAAGTGTGATTCACCACCGTCTCACGTACACTGGAGGTGTCTCTATAACGGCTCTTCTTGCGCCGAACCTTGCGGCAGCAGAGAGTCTCCTTAAACGCAATCCGATATCTGAAGAGAGACACACAATGAAATCTTAGTTGGTTATTAATGGGCATTTTTTTTTAACCGAGTTCAAGAAACAATTAATAATTGAATTAGGCAGCCATTGCAGCGACAAATTCACTTTTTCTCTTCGAGACTTTTAAAGTAGCTTGTATTACAAGCATTTTTGTCATCTTTAGAATGTCCTATCCAACAGCCTCTAAGACTGCATGACTTGAAAAATTATCATAATTAAATGTTCCGACACCAAAAATAGAGTACATACCTATGACTCATAATATTGTATAGTATAGGGTTGACAGTAGCAGATATGTAGTAGAATACTCCAGCAGCCAGGAAAAGATACTCGTTAACAGTGTGGTAGTGCTTCGCGCTGCTGCCGTAGATAAAGAACAGACGCTGGAAGTGGAATGGAGCCCAGCACACGAAGAAAGCTATCACTACAGCCGCTTAAATAGAATTTTTAATATTTAAGAAAATTTCCTTTTTATGTTAGAATACAGACCAAAATGAGGAAATAAGCTTACTCAGAGTAGTCCTCTGCATAAGCTATAATCATTTAAATTACTATTTAAAATTAGGAACGCGTCTACAAATGTCTGGTCAAACCAAAACATGTTTTAGCTTCCGATTGTGCGTAACGTTAAAAATATTTAATTGCCCTTAATTCTTGTAGAAAGACAAAAATTTGTAAAAAAGACCACGTAGACTCTACGGTTTTATTTATTCTAAGATAAATAATATGTCCGTTATCTAAAATCATCTTCAAACGAATGTCATAAATATTGAAAGCGCCAAGGGGACGACTTTATTTTCAATTATTTAGATGAAAATAGAGGCCCTTCATAATATTATTCCTAATAAGCTTTCGTAGTTGTATTTCAAACAAAATAGAACGAAATTAGCATTTTAATTTATTTTATTGATTAAACATTTTTAGTTTGCGAACGTAAAAATAATTAATACTTAGATGGAATCATAAAATCGATTAATCGGTTAATTGTTTCGGTACATTTCCATAAATGTGTAATTTATAATATGCAAATTTCATTTTGTTATTAGAAGATAAGAAAATAATTATTTTTTGACGTTTTATAATTACCAAGCATTCGAATAATGTTCTTCCTAGACTGCGCCTGCCTCGCTTCGCCGTGAACACTTCCATTAACTCCATTTAAAGTACCCGGGCAGCCAGGATTCTGGCTGTGAGTGGACCTAGAAAATCACTGATAGTAGTTGTATCCATATATAATAGAGTACAATATTTGTAGTTTTTCCGTAAGAGTTTTCTACTGAGTTATATGAATATATTAAATAGTTCTCCTCTTCGTTACTTTAGTCAGTAGACCTTTAAGCTGTGTCAAAAGGCTTACTATAAAGTTAGTGCTTATCTAGTTGATAAAAGGCTGACTAGTGCTGGGCAGGCTACTTCTAATTCATTTGCTATATTTGTTTTAAATAATATTGTAGAATTGTTTGATGATTTGCTTTTTTTAAAAAGAGTACCGAGAGTTATATACGCCGGCTTTTTCTCTCGGCCAACACCCTCTGACTTCTTTGCCGATGAGTAGTATGCCAACAGGATCGAATTTAATGACGTGGAGTAAGTGATACCATGATGATCTTATGTTCCAAAACAAACGTATTTTATTTATTTTTATTTTACCGTATACGTCTATTTAAACAAATAATGTCGTCAAATATTAAATTAAAATCTCCCAAAATGATTCAGGCAATATCAAACAGCTGACGTTTACTGAATTCGTTAAAAGCCACATAATCAGGCTTAGTCGGCGAGTGTCTGCAAATTGCAATACATAATTTGTAAGTTTCCTATCCATGGCTACTATACTCGTTCAGTAATAAGAAAATAAAGCTTACTAGGAAAACTTTCTATTGCATTGTAATAACACGAGACATCGAGCAATCAAATACAATTATCATTTTTAGTTTTTGTTTTGGCGGCGTCGGGACGTGACGACCCCATCGCCCACTGGTGAAATAACCTGTGGCAGAGGTTATTTCATCAGCGCAATCAGTCAACCCCTTCCTAGTGGGAGTGCCTTCGGGCTTCAGCCAAATGGGCAGGCACGACCGGGGCAGTACCACTGTCTCTCAGAAAACCGGCGTCAAGTGATGCAATGGGTTCGCCTTATTGTACTCGCGTTTCGTCCGGTGAGAGAGATTCCCGGAGCCCATCCCCCCCATCCCCCTTCCCCCCCTCCCAAAAAAAAAAAATATGAAGGTGCAGAAAAAAAAGAATGTACCCCAGGGGGGTACCACACGCGCCCGCGGTGGAGAATCCCCCTCTGGGCGTCAGTCACCGGGGCACTCTGCACCCGGTGGTGGACGCACAGGCTGCCCTTCGTATTCTGGGGGGGGCAATTCTGCGCTCTACAAAAATAATTGTCCTTGGGGAAAACGGAAGAATTTACCGAAGGCAACCCCTTCCACGCTCACAGTGGACTTCACCAATGTTAGGGGGCTCAATTCTAACCTAAACGCGGTTCACTTTCACCTTGAAACTGCGAAGCCGGCCTTATTCTTCCTTACTGAGACTCAGATATCCTCCCCGGCTGATACTTCTTACCTCTCCTACCCGGGGTACAAATTGGAACATTCATTTGTGCCGCGGGCGGGAGTTTGCGTGTACGTCAGAGAGGATATCTGTTCTCGTCGCCTTGGGACGCTTGAAGGAAGGGACCTATCTAACCTTTGGCTCCGCGTAGACTGCGATGACCATCCGCGATTCTATGCGTGCCTGTATAGGTCCCATAGCGGAAATGATGAAACTGACCGACTCATTGAGCACATCCAAATGGCTACAGATTCCCTGCTCGAAAGGGTTCCTACCGCTGAAATCGTGATACTTGGCGATTTTAACGCCCACCATGCCGATTGGCTCGGCTCTGAAACCACCGATCACGCGGGAAGATCCTTTCACGACTTTGCTTTAGCCTACGACCTGACACAAATGGTCCCTGCGATTACGCGAATACCAGATGTGGTTGGTCATAAACCCTCTTTGTTGGACCTTCTGCTGACTTCGCATCCGGAGAACTATCAAGTCTCTGTTGACCCGCCATTGGGTTCATCGGATCATTGTGTGGTCCGGAGTACTGTGCCATCTACGCGCCCTTCGCGGCCCCGCTTTTTGGGTTGTCGCCGTATTTGGCACTATAAGTCAGCAGATTGGGACGGGATGCGGTCTTTCTTTGCGTCCTACCCTTGGGGGCCTATTTGCTTTTCGTTGGATGCTCCAGATTCCGTCGCTGCCTCTGTCAACGAAGTGGTTCTGCAGGGCATGGAACTCTTTATTCCATTTTCTGCGGTGCCGATCGGTGGCAAGTCTCAGCCCTGGTTTAAACATTCTTGCAAGGCGGCCTCGCGTCGAAAGCGAGAATGCTTTAAGGCATGGGCGGAAGCGGCGAAATCTCGTGATGCTAATACCAGCGAACTCAAAAAAGCATATAACTCAGCCTCCAGGTCCTTCAAACGGGAAATCACTAAGGCAAAGTCAGAGCACATTGCCAGATTTGGCGAGAGATTGGCCCAACTCCCTTCGGGGACTCGAGCCTTCTGGTCTCTCGCCAAAGCTGTCCAAGGGAATTTTTGTCAGCCCTCCATACCACCATTGCACAGAGAGGATGACTCGCTGGCCCACACTGCGAAGGAGAAGGCCGACCTTTTAGGCTATCTCTTCACATCCAGCTCGACTTTGGATGACCGAGGGAGATCACCACCGATCATTTCAAGGTGTGATTCTTCGATGCCGGAAGTTACATTCCGGCAACGTGCTGTCCGCAAAGCATTATCTTCCTTGGACATACATAAGTCGAGCGGGCCGGATGGTATTCCTCCAATTGTGCTGCGTACTTGTGCTCCTGAGTTAGCTCCGGTCTTAACGCGCCTTTTCCGGTACCTGTACTCGCTTGGCACTGTCCCGGAGTGCTGGAAGATCGCTTCGAAGGAGCACTAAATGTTAAAAATATATCAGTCAACTGATACGCCACCTCTACGGCTCTCTTACTTTTCAGTGCACGCAACAAAACAAATTTTGTCAAATGGTCCTGATACACCATTATAAACTTAAATCCTCGATCTTCCTGTGTTTGCATGTCGATAAGATCGACTTGACAACGGCTGTTCATTTCAGAATGTAATATGGGTTTTGAAACGAGTCCTTTTTTCTTCATACTTTTTTTACGCTGACAGGTTTCGCACATAGAGAGAAAAATATTTATCATTTCTAAAGTTATGTTTGCATATTTTCGTGAAGTTTCATTTTTAAGTCTATCTCGACCACCATGACCAATGGCCACATGAGCTGCTTCAATTATATCAAAAATTTCATCTACATACAAGTAGTATTTCATGGGCTCCTGTCTAGTTACTAATTTACGTATTCCACAAATATTAATTACCTTAAATCGCTTCAGTCTCCTGTACTGTTTTTGAGATTTCTGAACAGCTAACTGTGCTTCTTCAATTTCGTCCACTAAACGGTCATAGGTTTCTTTTGGTATAATATAAAAGTGGTCCTCTTTTTTTTCATGTTCACGAATCGCTAATAATCTATTTAAAAACTCCTCTTTCCACAGCGTTCCTTCATTTAAGTTTACCATGACTATTTGCGCTCGAATCAATCTTTACGTGCTTAACAGAATAAAAACAAAGCATGAATGAATGGAGCGAACGAAAGCACAGCGCGCCGACGACGGTGCTTGGGAAGGGATTCCCCTGCGTTTGCCGAATCAGGTGATGTCTCGCGACCAATCAGAATAAAGCCTTGGTCGGAACAGTTTTAACTGACTAACTTCGAAAAAACGCGTTTTGTCTAGTAATAACTAGTTTTAACTGATATTCAATTGTGAGCATTAGTTAATTCTAGTTTTAATAAAGGCGTTTAGTAAAAACGCGTTCTAACTAGGAATAACGCGTTCTATCTAAAAACCGGTTTTAACTGTAACAGATATAACAAAAATTCCGAGGCTAGGCCTTTGAAATAGAACGAAAAACTTATATTTAGTCATCAAAATGAATGAACATGAGTCTCGCAGACGCATGTTATTATGTTATTAGGTATATCGCTGGCGACTATTATGGGACGTTTTGAGAGTGTTGGACAGTTTGCTGAATACTCAGCTAAATAAATATCTACATTTGCACGATAACCAAGCTGTCTACTGATGGTGCTATACTGAGTCTTAAGCACACGGTTTCATACTATCTGCGGAGGACGGCGGTATATGCCTGTTTCCTTGATATTTCCAAAGCATTTGATTTGGTTTGCTACGATCTACTATGGAAGAAGCTAGAGGATATAAGTGTTCCCCAAGATTTTCTGAACGTATTTAAGTTTTGGTATGGTAACCAAATCAATAATGTTAAATGGATGGGTGCCTTGTCTGAGCCCTATACGATGCAGTGTGGAGTAAGACAAGGTGGTCTGAGCTCTCCATCTCTCTTTAATTTCGTTTTTATATAAACGCTTTGATTGAGACGCTTAGCAGCGAGCGTGTCGGCTGTCACGTGGACGGTGTGTGTGTTAGCAAAGAGATGTGCATCCTTGGTGCGCAGGGTCCGAGCTACCGGTAACAGCATCCTCCGCATGATAGCGGACCGAGTCGATTGCCCTTACCACAATCACTGTTCCGCTATTTCATGCGGAATAATTCCGGTATGAATATAATGTAAACCTACTAATACTTAGATTTAAGTTATTAAGTTGTAATTACTAACATTGTTATGGAACGTTGCTTTCCGAAATAAACAATTAAATTAAAATTAAATTATTATATATTATTAATATATATTAACAAACAAAGATTTGTCCTCTATCTGCAGGAGGAATGGTAAAATAGGAGCACGCACTTACATACTCATGGCAACAGCACGCAAATACGTAGTAGAAATAACTAATTTATTACTTAAATACGTCAATCACTCTCACTCACTATCGAGCACATTCAAATGGCTACAGTTTCCCTACTCGAAAGGGTTCCTACCGCTGAAATCATGATACTTGGTGATTTTAATTTTTAACGCCCACCATGCCGATTGGCTCGGCTCTGAAACCATCGATCACAGGAAGATCCTTTCACGTCTTTGCTTTGGCCTATGACCTGACTCAAATGGTCCCTGCGATTCCGCGAATACCAGATGTGGATGAATGATAAATAATGATAAATGGTCTTTGTTGGACCTTAGAAGAAAGCCTTCGATCGGGTATGACAGAGCACTGCTCTCGAAGCTTCCAACGTTTGGGCTTCCCGAGAAAACTTTAAACTCTGTGTTGAATAATGAGTGCCGATGTATTTAATAATAATAATAATTCAGCCTTTTATTCAGATCGACAGAAGTGCATTAAAAAAAAATTTACATACATTAAATTATTATTTTTATTAATTACTAATAAAGTGTATTAGGATTGAATTAAAACATAAGGAAAATCTTATTTTGTTAAATGAAGACTTTTGAGGTATAAGGAATATAAAACAGACATTCAAAATACATTTCGCTCATTGAATACAAAACGGCCATATAATTTTATTTCAAAATTAGGGACTAAAGCTACAATATTTTACGTTTTGCTGAAAACACCCGTCATTTTCAATCATATTAATGCCAAACTGATCAACCGCCTTTTTTGTATTGGGTTGACATACGCGCTAACCTTAGAACAAAACCGCCATTTTGTCAGTTGCGACCCAAAACTCGGAGCAAACGAATGTTAGTTCAATACAAAACGGCCACAATTCGGAAAAACATCCAATATTTAATACAGTGTTCTGTGAAAAAGAGCCACTTTTTGAAATACGTCTGTTTTGCATTCCAATTTCAAGTAAGTACATTCTGATTTTTTAATGCAACATAGCCATATTTTGGAAAACGTACATTTTGCATTCCAAAATAAAATAAGGCGATGCCATATTTACAAGTGTGTACTTTTTGTATTGAATTTTTACAGAGGTATTCATAATTTATGTACAGCTAAACTGCATGTTTTAAAAATTAGACAATTTTAGAACAATGGCAATTGGCCATTATCAAATTTACGCACCATCTAGAACTGAAGGGAATCAAACCTTGTTCCACGACAACACGCAGGAAACTGAAATAGCAGCACAGGTTGGACAACAAAGAGAAATGGCAAATTTTAGTTTTGATACAGACTCCTACCCTGACAGCCAGCCTGATTACGATATATCGTGGTTAAGTGATGATGAAGAGAGTTTAAGAACTTGGAAAAAACCTATTAAAATCGTTCCACCTAGTGACTCATCAGAGTCATCAGACAGCGACTCTGACGACAGTTACACGAACTGTTGTACGTTATCTAGTTTAACTGATTTTTCCTCGGACGATAGTGGAAAGGATCCTGATTTTCTACCTGAGAAACACATAGAAACAAAACGGACTAAGTAACAATTTTTCTTATCGCAACCGGGACCTTCTAGGGCAGATAATGAACCCATAGAGACTGAACAACCACAATCACCCAGTATTATCATCCATCCCCCTAGTATTGACAGCCAACCTCCTAGCATTGACACTCAGCCTGCTACCATTTACTCCCAGCCTCCTAGCATTGACATCCAGCCTCCTAGCATTGACACCCAACCCCCTAGCATTGACACCCAGCCTCCTAGCATTGACACCCAACCCCCTAGCATTGACACCCAGCCAACAGTGGTGATTGTCAACCACCCAGAGTGGAACCTCAGCTGCTGTCCCGAAAAAGAAAATGTAACCCAGCACATTGGAAGAGAAATAAATCCAAGGCTCTTAAAAACAGCGGAAAAGCATATGAAACCATGTCCAAATCAAACAAACAAATAGAAGCCAAGGAAATTGGACTTGAATGTTCCAATAAATGCAAATTAAAATGTGCTAACCAATTTTCACAGGAAGAAAGGTTGGCTTTGTTTGAGAACTATTGGAAGATGGGTGACTTGACAAATCAGAGGCATTTCATTAGCGACAACATGACAAAAATTTAACCTAAGTATCGCTATGTCCGTGTTGGCAGCACTCGTCAGAACTTTAATCACGCATATTATTTCCCTAAAGACGATAAACGCATTCGAGTATGCAAAGTATATTTTATGAATACACTTGCTATTTCTGATAAAACGATAAGAACTGTTGTCAAGAAGAATTCTGGAGGAGTTGGATTAATGCAAGAAAATCGAGGGAAACATGGGAAACAGTTAAAGTTAGAGACCGCTTTGAAAGATGGTGTCTAAGCACATATTAATTCAATCCCTAGATAGGCCTATTGCCGTGCTTTGCATCGCCTGTACGTTATCAAGTGCAAAGAAGAAAATAAGCCACATGTTTCATATAAAATATATTGTAATATTTTCATGGAGGACTTTAACATCTCCTTTTGGCAACCTAAAAAGGACTAATTTTGTGATAATCGTTTGAATTATTTCCTAGTAAAACATGAAATAAAGCATGTTTCATATATAATATTTGTTTAATTTTTTTGAGATAATAACCCTAACATTGTTTCAGATTCTGAATGCAAAAAGGGCTTTTGTTGTTTTTATCCGGTTGGAAGAGTGCTATCACAGAGGTTGTTATTTAAAAAGATAGAGCAACAAATAAGGAAAACAATGATATATTAAAATCATAATAATTAAAAATAAAAACATGTTTATTTTCAAATAAACATTTTTTAAATTTTGTTTCGCCTCTGCTTTAAAAAATGAGGTTTCTGGTTTGTGACTGTTTTGCATTCAATGAGCGATTTATTCTATGTAGACATAAATACTTAATACAATCTCAATTTTGTTCATTCTTAAAGAATGGCTTTAATAAATTATATATTTTTTTGTTCATAAAGACTATACAAGATAAAATCTCTTAACTAATAAATATAAGAAGAAAAAACTCAGTTATTTTTATCAAAATATAGATTTCATAGATTCTTTATTTTAGGTAAAAGAACATGAAAACTTTATTTACAAATGATAGGAGACATAAACATTTAACTTTAAGATATTGAGATAACTATTATTAAAACAGTTTAGTTCAATTCTTAGCAAATATATCTAATAATTTTAATTATCTTTCAGACAAAAGTAAATACTTCCTCTAATATAAGCCACACGCATCTGACTGATGCGTGTGCGATTTTAAGAATTTTACACAAACTGTATACTGTTGTCAGGTGACAATGATATACTTTATCTTGTGAAATGTGGATAAAGTGCTTTATTTGAAATACAATAAAGACATTATTTCTTATCATTTACTATAGGAGTTCAGGTAAAGCCTTCGGAAATACTATATCTCCGTGACAAATAGTAAATATAAAAGACACAAACACATACAATACCATCGTCTCGATATCGACCTTTTAAATTAATTTGTCGGCAAATCAAAGGTACTCCCTGTGCTCGTAAGACCTCCAGACACTGTTGGATCTTCGGTCCTTGCAGCGGTCGTGTGTGCAGGGCTCCGCCCTGTAGTAACTATTGCGATGCGGGCGCTTCTCGTGACTTTGGGATCGCACGCGAACTAGCTGGGTACCTAGAGTTGGAGTTGGAAAAAATGTTGGACATTATTATGATGTAGGTTATACAATAATAATGATTAATCTATTTAGGAGTTTGAGATCGATCTAAAAAGGCTTTTTTACGAACGCTAGGCTGCCCAAGGCGTTGTGTGCTGCGATACGATGGGCCATTAGGGCGGATTGTGAGTAAGTTGCATGGGAATCCATGTTAGTGTTCGACCAACCAGGCTTCAGAAGATAAGCCACTCCTTATATGGGAATTATATTCGTTTTTAAAACAAACTCCCTACCTAACCTAACCCTTGGGAATGATTTGTTCAAACAATTTATGACTCAAAAATTGTCGATTAAAGAGTGGCGGAAAGTTTCTTGCAAGTTCTTCTTGCCCGCTCTACGCCCTTGACTTGCGAACTGATACTAAATGTAAATTTACAATCAATTTAAGTTTTTTGACGTTTTTAAGTGTATTTGTTTGCCTATATTTCTAATATATTTAATAAAATTAAAATAAATAAGATAAGTTAGATGAGTCAGTAAAAAAGGTTAACTCAAGGAACTAAAAATAGTGCACCTTCCGAAGTGTGATTAACCACTGTCTCACGGACACTGGACGTGTCTCTATAACGGCTCTTCTTGCGTCGAACCTTGCGGCAGCAGAGAGTCTCCTTAAACGCAATCCGATATCTGAAGACAGACACACAATTGACATATGAGTTAGTTGTTAAAGAGGAATTGAGTACATATTTCCTTTTCGAATTGTATAAAAATAATACGGCTTTACAAACGATACGAGGATAAACCAAATGTGTGGAATGAGGATCTTCATCTTCTTATAGTGTCATCTCCATTTTCTAATAGACGATCATCATGGCTACTTTAATTTTGAACAACAACTTTCTGGATTATCTCAGATTCTTGACAATAACGCCGTTTTCAAACAATTTGTAAGACTGAAAACAGGGGGCAAACGGGGAGGAGGCTCACCTGATGTTTACTGACACCGCCGCCCATGGACACTTTCAATGCCAGAGGGCTCGCGAGTGCGTGGCCGGCCTTTTAAGAATTGGTACGCTCTTTTCTTGAATGACCCTAAGTCGACTTGGTAATGACAAAAATTGACAATTAATTTTTATATTATTATTAATTTTGTTTACCTATACGAATAAAGTTATTTTGACTTTGCCCTTAAAACCAAAAATTAGCTGGCGAGTCTAATAACCTACTTGCCTATAAGATTGACAAATTATGAAACTGATTCATATATCTGATACCCAGTTCTAAAAAGGTGTTACGGACAACGAACAATGTAATTAAGAAACAATGTAAACGAAGCTGCCAGCCAGATGTTGTTCTATGAAACGGTCGGTAGCAGACTGCAGGTACAGAAGGGACGGTCGGCCCCTTTTACTAGCGTGTAGTTTTAAGGCTTAGTTTTAAGTTATTATTTGTATACACGTTAGATAGATTTACGCAGCCGTGCCGGACGGACGTTAGTCATAAGCTTCCTTCGCTTTATAATTGTGTTTGACCATCACTAACGTTCGACCAATATACGGAACAATTACTACTCCATTTCGAGTTTCATTTCGAGATAGCGGCGGTGCTTCAGATCGAGGCGCCGTACGCTTACAAAAGGTAATTTTGATAATATTATGTTTGGAAAGCGTAATGTTTTCAATATTAAAAACGTTTGGAATAGTATAAATTCATCAGGAACGAGCAAGTAAAATATTATTATGAAATTGTGGGAAATTAATTTGAAGCCGAGAAGAATATGCCAAAACATTAATCATTTTCTGGAGTTAATCGAACAAACTTAATATTAATTAATTGTTGGTTAACTTTAGAATTTATATTAATTTTATGATTATAATACTAATAAAAGGAGATTAAGCAATTAATAATAATTGATTGAGGCAGCCCGCGCGCGCCGTTGCAGTGACAAATACACTTTTTATTTAATAAAAATGAATTAGCCTTGATAACCTGTCAATTTTTTTAAAGTAGCCTAGTATTACAAGCATTTCTTTTCATCTTTAAAATTCCTATCCAAACAGCCAGACTGTATGACTTTAATAATTATCATGTTCCTAGTTCCACATTCTGTATTAGACTAGATTTAAAATAGATTACATACCTATGACTCATAATATTGTAGAGTATAGGGTTGACAGTAGCAGATATGTAGTAGAATACTCCAGCAGCCAGGAATTGATACTCGTTAACAGTGTGGTAGTGCTCCGCGCTGCTCCCGTAGATGAAGAACAGACGCTGGAAGTAGAATGGGGCCCAGCACACGAAGAAAGCTATCACTACAGCCGCTAAAACAGATAAACAGTTTATTTATATTTCTTTAGGAAATAAGCTTACTTAGAGTAGTCCATTACATAATCTATAATCATTTAAATATCTATCCTTTTTCTGCGGTGCCGATCGGTGGCAAGTCTCAGCCCTGGTTTAAGCGTTCTTGCAAGGCAGCCTCGCGTCGAAAGCGAGAATGCTTTAAGGCATGGGCAGAAGCGGCGAAATCTCGTGATGCTAATACCAGCGAACTCAAAAAAGCATATAACTCAGCCTCCAGGCCACTAAAGCAAAGTCAGAGCACATTGCCAGATTTGGCGAGAGATTGGCCCAACTCCCTTCGGGGACTCGAGCCTTCTGGTCTCTAGCCAAAGCTGTCCAAGGGAATTTTTGTCAGCCCTCCATTCCACCATTGCTCAGGGAGGATGACTCGCTGGCCCACACTGCGAAGGAGAAGGCCGACCTTTTAGGCTGTCTCTTCGCGTCCAACTCGACTTTGGATGACCGAGGGAGATCACCACCGACCATTTCACGGTGTGATTCTTCGATGCCGGAAGTTACATTCCGGCAACGTGCTGTCCGAAAAGCATTATCTTCCTTGGACATACATAAGTCGAGCGGGCCGGATGGTATTCCTCCAATTGTGCTGCGTACTTGTGCTCCTGAGTTGGCTCCGGTCTTAACGCGCCTTTTCCGGTACCTGTACTCGCTTGGCATTGTCCCGGAGTGCTGGAAGATCGCTTCGATACATCCGATCCCTAAAAAAGGCGATCGCTCCGATCCGTCCAACTATCGCCCAATAGCGATAACCTCCTTGTTCTCCAAAATAATGGAATCCATTATTAATGGCCAGCTCTTGGGGTATCTGGAGGGCCACCAGCTGATAAGTGACTCTCAGTACGGCTTTCGTCGTGGTCGTTCGGCTGGTGACCTTCTTGTATACCTTACGCATAGATGGGCGGAGACAATTATGTCCAAACTAACCGCTAGAGCCTCCCAGCGGTTAGTTTGGACATAGCGAAAGCCTTCGATCGGGTGTGGCACAGAGCACTGCTCTCGAAGCTTCCATCCTATGGGCTTCCCGAGAAATTATGCGATTGGATCTCCAGCTTTCTGGCCGATCGGAGCATCAAGGTCGTCATCGACGGAGCATGTTCCGACCTTAAACCCGTGAACGCTGGGGTCCCACAAGGCTGTGTTTTATCCCTGTTTATATCTGTTTCTTCTGAATATCAATGATATGTTGCAACTTAGCAACATTCACTGCTATGCGGATGACAGCACTGGGGACACTCTTTACACTGGCCGGGCAAGTATTTCTCGGGCAGCTGTCGATGAGTACCGGAAAAAGCTTGTGTCTGAAGTAGAAACTCTACTACGTGGAGTCTCTGACTGGGGCAGACTAAACCTAGTCCAATTTAACCCCAAAAGACGCAAGTTTGCGCGTTTTCCGCTAAAAAAACACCCTTTGTCGCTACTCCTCTTTTCTTTTTTCTCCTTAAAGCCACAGCCAGCATTGGAATACTTGGCGTTGACATATCGAACGACGTTCAGTTTCGCGGTCACTTGAAGGGAAAGGCAAAATTAGCCTCCAAAAAGCTCGGTGTGCTCAGCAGGGCGAGACGGTACTTCACTCCGGGCCACCGCTTGCAACTATATAAAGCGCAAATTCGGCCCCACATGGAGTACTGTTCCCACCTTTGGGCGGGTGCTCCCCAGTACCAGCTCCTTCCACTTGACCGTATTCAACGAAGAGCGGTTCGAATCGTTGACGACCAAAATCTCTCCAAGCGGCTTGATCCTTTGGCGTTGCGTAGAGATGTGGGGTCTCTCTGCATCTTCTACCGCATTTACCATGGAGAGTGTTCAGAGGAGTTGTTCGGATTAATACCTGCAGCTGAGTTTTATCATCGGACGTCGAGGCAGAATACGAAATTCCACCCGTATCACCTCGACGTCCTCCGTTCCACAACTGCGCGTTTTTCTAGGCAGGTTTTGCCACGCACCACCACTCTGTGGAACCAGCTGCCAACTGAAGTATTTCCGAACCAATTCGACTTAGGGTCCTTCAAGAAAAGAGCGTACCAATTCTTAAAAGGCCGGCAACGCACTCGCGAGCCCTCTGGCATTGAGGGTGTCCATGGGCGGCGGTATCACTTAACATCTGGTGAGCCTCCTGCCCGTTTGCCCCCTGTTCTATAAAAAAAAAAAAAAAATCTAATTACATTAAGGATTTATTGGATAAAAATATCACCTAGTAGACTATACGGATTTATTTGTTCAAAGATCATCTTCTAGCGAATATCATAAATATTGAACGCGCCAACAGGATTGCTTTATTTTATATTCTTTCGATAAAAATAGACGTTCTTCATAAGATGAGCTTTCGCTCTTACATTTAAAACAAATAGAACATTACCTTAGTAATTTTATTTATTTTATTGATTCAACACTGGAGGACCTTCAGTTTGCAAAGAGTATTTAAATGAGTTATCTGTTCTATGTCAAGAGGAAAGTCCCCTGGTCATGATGGGTTAAGTATCGAGCATATACAGTACGCTGGTTCTCATATATATAGGTTAATAGCCATGCTATACTCGTTGTGTATAAGTCATTCATATCTACCCTATGATCTTATGCGAACATTAGTTATACCGGTTGTAAAAAACAAGACAGGAGATTTGGCGGATGGTTCTAACTACAGTACTATATCGTTGGCGACTATTATGGCTAGGGTGTTGGACGGTTTGCTTAATACTCAGCTAAATAAATATCTACATTTGCACGATAACCAATTTGGGTTTCGACCCAAGCTGTCTACTGATGGTGCTATACTGAGTCTTAAGCACACCGATTCATACTATCTGCGTCGGAGGACGGCGGTATATGCCTGTTTCCTTGATCTTTCCTAAGCATTTGATTTGGTTTGCTACGATCTACTATGGAAGAAGCTAGAGGATATAAGTGTTCCTCAAGAACTTCTGAACGTATTTAAGTTTTGGTATGGTAACCAAATCAATATTGTTAAATAGATGGGTGCCTTGTCTGAGCCCTATACGATGCAGTGTGGAGTAAGACAAGGTGGACTGAGCTCTCCATCCCTCTTTAATTTATACTAGCTGAACTGGCAAACGTCGTTTTGCCATGTATATCATTTATGGTTATTGTGTCTCACTCGACATAGATAGGTATAGTGTGTCGCAGACTTTTTTGTAGATATTTATAAGATCTACAATTACTTAGAACATTTTATGGTTTAGTTTATCTTTAATAGTTTAGGCAGGGTACGCAAAATAAGTAACTTTTTTGGTTGATTTTTTACACTTTGTGTCCGAAAAACCCTAATATCTTACGGAACCCTATTTTTGTTCAAAATTAAATATAGCATATATTACTCGTGGATAATGTAGCTTTCGAATGGTGAAAGAATTTTTAAAATCGGTCCAGTAGTTTATGAGCCTATTCATTACAATCAAACAAACAAAGTTTTCCTCTTTATAATATTAGTGTAGATATAAACGCTTTGATTGAAACGCTTAGCAGCGAGCGTGTCGGCTGTCACGTGGACGGTGTGTGCGTTAACAATATCAGCTACGCAGAGAATATGGTGCTGCTGAGTGCGTCGGTCTGCGTGGTTAGACGGCTCCTTAAGCTCTGTGAGGTATATGCGGCTAGTCATGGCTTGAAATATAATGTAAATAAAAGTGAAGTCATGATCTTTGGGGCCGGGTGGAAAGGTGTGTCCAGTATACCCCCCATATCTCTATACGGGGTCCCCTTAAAAATTGTACAAAGATTTAAATATCTTGGTCACATTTTGACACCCGACCTCAGGGACGATGCTGATATAGATAGGGAACGGAGAGCGTTGTGTGTCAGGGCGAATTTGATCGCCCGCAGGTTTGCGCGATGCTCAATAGATGTGAAAATAACCTTGTTTGGAGCATTCTGCACATCATTCTATATGAGCGCCTTATGGTCGAAATAATACACTCGATTGTCATACAATGCTTTCCGTATCCAATATAATAATGCGTTCAGGGTGCTGTTGCGGCTGCCTCGATTCTGCAGCGCATCGGGGATGTTTGCTGAGGCGCGGGTGGATTGTTTCTAAGCCACCATGCGCAAGAGATGTGCATCCTTGGTGAGCAGGGTGAGAGCTAGCGGTAACGGCATCCTCCGCATGATCGCGGACCGAGTCGATTGCCAATACCTCAATCACTGTTCCGCTATTTCATGCGGAATGATTCCGGTATGAATATAATGTAAGCCTACTAACACTTAGATTTAAGTTATTAAGTTGTAATTACTAAAATTGCTATGGAACCTTGTTTTCCGAAATAAACAATTTAAAAAAAAATATAGGGATAGTAATGATGTATAAGTGATACATATACTATCCCTATATTTTTCACTGCATTTAAATATTCATTTGTGGTGTCTAATAATTCCTTTAACAGCATTCGAAGATTCAGAAACAATATTCTTTTCAATGCTTTCAATCATTGCAAATGATATACAGAATGACGTATTCCAGATGGTTACTTTAGTTCCTGTTTTCGCCACCGGGTCAGATAAGTTTGTGGGCCTGTATATCAAATTGACGTATATGTTCCAACTAATGACAATTATACAGATGATATTTCATTCCAGTTTTTAAAATATTTTCGAAGGATTTTATTCTCAAATGATCACAGTGGGTCTGAACTTTAACTCAAAGACAAAAAGCCTTGGGTCTGAATGAAGTCAAAGGACGATGGGCCTTACGAGGTTAAGATAAAACCCTCTGCGAAATGCAGTCTCACACAGTCGACACAGTTTTTAAACGCGTGAAAGTAAACATATCGTGTGTTTCAGCAGATGATATTTATTATAGTTAATCCAATATTTGATGTTTCTAAGTTTCGTAAACATGATAAAAACCAGAATGCCAAGATTTAGGTATCTAAAAACGTTTCATGTGTTTTAGGTTAAAAAGATATTAATTTATTTAGGGCTTGATAGAGTGCCCCTTCATCATTCGTACATGTTTTTGATAATTAAATAAAACACATTATTAATATTTGGGTGACATTTTATAACAGTTTATAAATGACAATACTCATGGTGATTTAGTATTATCTTCTATCCAGGAGTTGTACTTGTATGTGTTGGTATACGTGTCAGGGTAATTATTAGCGCAGGGCCAATTGAAGGACACGATACCAGCAGCAGTGCCGTTGCATACTAAACTGCCACCTGAATCACCCTGAAAATTTCCAATTACCAACATTGAACATTGCACGTGGATAATTTGAATAATTCAAATGTATAGTGATAATAAGAATAATTCAAATTAGTGTCCACTACGAAGCACTGTTTCAGTAAGCTATCTCTCCCATAGGCGAGTGTATGTACCCATAGTCGTATACCGTTGACAAAGATTAGTGGCCAAATGATATATATATACTCACTTGGCATGTTCCTTCTCCAAATTTGTTAAGGGTACACATCTGGTTGGAATTTATTTTGATTGAGGAGCGTTCTCTTAAGCGCGCACAATCGTCGCTGTTCAATGTTTTTACATACAGATACTGCAATTTGTCAGGTGACCGCCTTTTATCCTAAAAGTTTGCAAATGGCCAATGAATACATTTTTTTTACATGTGCTTACTAAGACATCATGGATCATTGCGGTCTAGCATTATTTAAGTCTAATAATAATAAGTACATAATTTAAGTCTAACCTAATTTACTAAAAAGGATTTTTAACTTCAAAAGGATTGACTATTACATTGAGCACTTCGCGCTTCTTTTTAACATGGACCCTCCATCAGAGTTTGGTATCCCGCGTCATTCCTAGGTACTTAGATGAATTTTGGAACGGCACTTTGACGTTATATTGATAACGTATAATAGTGTAATATAATGGCAGGTAATTTTATGTTTTTTTGGTAAAGTTTATGGAACTGATTCAGTCTTATCCGTCATTATTTGGTCGACAATCCAACAATATTTATGGCTTTTTGGAATTTAACCACCACTTCCTTTTCAGTGGCAGCTACATGTACAGCCGTAGGCATGATAGCAGTATCATGGGCTAAAGTTGCGATTAAGTTATCTTCTAGTTCAGGAATATTGCATATGTATAAGACGTACAGGACCCAATACACTCCCTTGCGACACCCCAGCTTTTATTTCTTTCATCGTATATAATCATCTTGTTGTCGTTCTCTAAACATTCTTTATATTAAATAAGACACAAGAATATTCATTCCCCATTAGCCTGTCATGGAATGACCTTATTTTTAAAACATCATTGCTTAAGACGTTTAGAAGCTGTTATTTTGGTGCAATTTTTTAAAGTCTTTCATCAAAGGATGTCAATAATGAAAGTATGGTGTTAATCTTTTCATCTATGCCTGTGTTAGCTGTCTCATTTTGTTGTGTTGAGGATAGATTCTTGTGGCCTTTACTTATCTGAGCAAAGGAAACAGTCTTTGAAATAAATTCTGCTGGTTTTACAGATTTGCCCGTTTCAGTCATTGATTTTGATTTTAAGTTGTTTCCCATTTTCTGTAATTCTTTTGCTACCGCACAGCTTTTGTAAGAAACTGTATTAATGTGACTAACCACTGTAAATACATTTCGGTTTCGCGTCTCGTGACTTGTTACAGTCTACTGTGAGATGCTTTGCAGTACATTTTACACACCTCGACTCCTTGGTATTTCTATGTGTGCCTGGCACCTCTTGCATGGAGTCAATTTCGGCGATTTAAACGGCTGTACATCAATTTTGCTGCCAAGTATGGATTATATTTGATAAATGTTTTTTTATGATTTCCTGATATTGGAAACGGAGAATGAACATGTTTAGCGGTTTCGTGTTTTCTCTACTATATTTGACGATTACGTCTAAAATTTTAAATCCTTAGAGAATGACGTCTTCAACTATCCTGTCAGACTTGCAAGAAGCATGCATGCATATTTTGCCATTACTGTTATTGGCCTGCTTTGCTTGTTTTCGTATGAGAACCACAAGGCATCTTCTTCTTTTGTTTTGTGATACCTCTCTAGGTAGCTTCACTATTGGTTATCTTCATCGATCTATTTCAAAGTATTTTCACTGCGAAAAAGTCTTTGTTTAATTATTTTGCAAGTAAAGAATCTTTAAAAGATTTTATTTAAACACAATTTAAACATAATTTTCTACAACAATCGCAATAGGAAGGGGTTCCTTTTGGCCTTTTCTTTGGTTATTTTATGATTAGTAACTTGATTCATGGGTTAAGGGGAGTTGTTTTGTACTTTTTCGATCACAATAATTAATATGCGACCTTAACCGAAATGAAAACAACAACTGAGCCTATAAATTCAATTGATTTAAAAACCTAAGTTTGCAGTTAACATTTCTTTCTATAATATTCAATGCTATAAATATTAATATGTATCTCCTAAAATACTCACAAGTTTACCCCAGCCGCTTAGTATACACGACAATCCAGACTTGATATCCTTTGTGGGTAATGGCAGGGGCTGAACTTTTTCATTGAATTCGATGGCCTCTTTCGTACTTATAACAGCAATATCGTTGCTGAATTTATTTGGCTTGTTAAATTCTTTGTGAGGAATTACTTTGCTTATTTCATATTTTGTACCACCTTTTGTTCTCGACAATGTACCAACTACAGCGGTCAATTCTGATGGTTTAAGACTGAAAAAAAAATGGAACTTTATTAAATATAATTTCAAACGGTCAGACAAAAAACAGGAAGTCCTTCCTTTTATTATTATACCTTAAGACACAATGGGCAGCTGTCAGTATCCATCTGTTGGAGATGATAGCGGCACCGCAAAACGTCCAGCCATCTTTGTTTTTTAGAGCGACTTGGTGTGGCAGAAGCTTTTCGGGAGCGTCTTTGCCACCCACCACTCGGGTGTCGGGCTCTTGCCCTCCAGACTCGACACGTTCAGCATCACCTACAATAATCGTACTTTATTAGTAAATGCTTGTGTACTTACTAATTTTAAAGTATATAATTAATAAATAAAAAAACTTACCCTGCACGCTCCATGCTAATAACAGTAGAATAAAAGATATCTTTGAGACGTCCATCATCGTTTACAGTTGTGATGAAGATGTGCATATTCAAGTAATGCCTTTCTTTTTATATACGCAATTTTATCTATTATTAGGAATAAATTATTAAAAATTCATGTCTTTCAATTAATGACAAATACCAAAAAACTACAATTAATTTTTAATTTATTTTTGTTATCAACTGAACTATGGGTGACTTAATTATTATCAGTATTATCGTTTATAATAAATAAAATTTTAAAAATTCTCGTTATATAAATATAACGAGATTGTTGGTAGGGCTCTCAAAAACCGCTTATGCAATTAAGATAGGTTCGAGAGCCAATATATTTTGAGACGCAAGCATATTATGTCGCGGGCGGCGCGGCGTCTCGTCTATTGTAAATAAAATAAATAAAGCTAATACGTATATTTGTAATATCACAAATAATTATTTGCGATATTGCACGTGACTTCAGCATTTCATGTATTTTTCATACAAGCAACGCCCGGCTTCGTTTGAATTACAATTAAAATGAAAATTTGAAAATGTACACGCTTAATAGGCGAACAAGAAACTTTTGCGAGGGAACACAAACCGAACATGAAGCGGGACGTCACATGCGGTCACGAGTATGTATGTATCATGTGAAATCTCACTGTAGGTACCGACATTTTTGTTATTAGAATAATGTTAGACTTAAAGGAGTCGCGAAGTTGTGGTTAAACGATTGGGTCACAAATAATCGGCCGTGGAGTGGCCGTTGACATGGCTTCTGTATAATGTGATGTAATGAGTATGTAATATGATGTAATGAGTATGTAATATGATGTAATGAGTATGTAATGTGATGTAATGAGTATGTAATGAGTATGTAATGTGATGTAATGAGTATGTAATGTGACGATGTCTGACGATGTGAACAACGCTTTCTCTTCGATTGTCCATTAGTTAAGTATGAATAACCTTCTGCTTAATGCAAAAAAAAACTGGATGCAATTTGATGATACAAAAAAGGGATACTCTTCTTTAATAAAATCCCAGAGGCTCTCAATCTTTTATCTCTGCCTTTTAATAAATTTAAGAAATGCATTAAAGAAAAGCTGTGTAAAAAGGCTTATAGTTAGCGATTATCTAGGTGATAAAAGGGCCTGGGACTAGTGCTGGGCAGGCTACTTCTTTTTACTTAATTTGACATATTTGTGTAAAATAAGTATTGTTTGATGATTTGCTTTTTTAAAATAGTACCGAGAGTTTTTTACGCCGGCTTTTTCTCTCGGCATACACCCTTTGTCTTCTTTGCCGATGAGTAGGGATGCCAACAGGTTTAAATTTAATGACGTGGAATAAGTGATACCTTGACGATCCTATGTTCCAAAATAAACGTATTTTATTTTACTTTTTATTTTAACAAGTTTTCTACCTATGCGGATTACGCGGGTAAATCTTTACTACGCCTTAATATCGTTAATGGTTTATCCGATAAGCTGAAAACCGCCATTTTTGTTCGAGACATGAGTGATCATCGAAGCACTGATCTGGTACTTAATCAGGTGACCGACAAACTAGTAAGTGCGTTGAGCACAATTCTGGTAAGATCTAACTCCATTTATATTTCTAATTTTGATCCGTCTTTCAAATATTTCGATATATGGTGTGAGGAGAAAGACTCTGCGCGTCTAATTATTGGGATGACCGTGAGTGCTTATCTCTGATTGGATATTGTTTGAAAGGGGATGCTAAAGTGTGGCTAAATGAGTGGCTTAGTAATGACCATAGTTGAGAGAATTTAAATAGCTTTTTCCGTAGCGAGTAGACATAGCAAATATTTTATTCGACGTAATGACCACAGACTCTGATAGTTATCTCACGTATTGCGTGTTGTACGAGTAATGAGTGAAGAGTTAATTGTCGCAGTAGTTATTTGGGGTATTAAGGACCCACATGTTCGCGTCGCTGCGACTAGAGCTAATTTATCATCGGGCTTAGTTAAATTCCTCTCATTATATACCAAGCCCCTAGAACCGCGCTCTATAATACAAAATCACGTTAAAAGGCCAAATTTGCGAGATAATTCCCGAAAACGAGATAATTTTCAGTCTAATTTTCAGTAAATGTTTTTCATGTGGGGAAATTGGTCATATACAAATTTTGTGTCCTAAAAAAAACTAAGTATGAAACCGCTCCAGAGTGGGTCTCTACATCAACTCAGTCATCTACAAACAATTCGAGTTTAGATAAAAGGCAGTTTTCTAATATCAAAATTATTTGCACATTTTGTAAGAAGGTAGGACATGAAACGGAGGAATGTTTTGTTCGACAGCGTTCCGAGTCGAGCGGTAGGCTAAATTAGTTATAGTTTACCGCCCTTATGAAATGTCGTATGATGAAAAGTTACGCGTAAGAGATATCATAAAAGATGTATTGAATAAATAAATAATTAGAGATAGGGATTTATAAAGAAAAAAGGCGATTCAGATAGGCTTTGTGTCGACTTTAGAGCCCTAAAACTCAAATACAGTTAAAATACTCGCTTTCGTTAATTGAGGACCATATTGATTGGCTAGGTAAAGCTACCTATTATATTTGCCTTGATATGGCCAATGGCTTTCACCAGATAAAATTAAATAAAAAATCGACACCACTCCCGAGATTCGTAACACCTGAGGGTCATTATGAGTACATAAAGATGCCATAAGAATTAGCCAATGCACCAGTGGTATATCAACGAATTATATCAAATACGTTACGATTTAACATAGATTCAGGCAGAGCGCTTGTGTGTATTGTAATTGTGTATATGACGTATTATTACCTAGTAAAACAATAGAAGAAGGTTTAGGTACATTACATGATGTGTCAGAGATGAGGGTAAGGGTGGGTCCCTTACCCTTTTTTTGACAGGCTTTTTCCATTAATTAAAAAAAATGTAACTTTCAGACTACGGATATCGAGTATCTATGCCGAGTCATTAGCAATGGTCAAGATATGAAGACATCGTGCATTGCGAGGTTGACTCGCAAGGGTGTGCATTTCAATGGCGGCGATTTTGCATTTGTGCCAAGCTGTTGGTAAGCTAGACTCCTGTATGCGCGGACCATATGTGGTTTTAGCGACGTTGTCGCAGGACAGATATGAACTAAAATTAGTCGCTGGTTCTTATGGTAAAGCTGCCGCGGAATACATGATGCCCTGGCGCGGGGAATGGACCCCTGATATGTGTGCCGCATTCTTTGAGAGTAAGTAATTTTTACTTGCCTTTTCAAAACTTATGTATGTTGATAAATGTTTGTGAGAACTGTCATTTTATTAGGACTGCTTATCATATAGGTAGTACCTATTTTGGTAAAGACCTGCGGGAGTCTTGTGTGATAGTAATGGAGTCGCTCTTACTATCAATAGCAATGGATTCGCTGTTGCTTATTGTGATGTACAGTAATGGAGTCGCTCTTACTGTTAAAGCAATGGATTCGCTCTTGCTTAGTGTGATGTACAGTAATGGATACGCTCTTACTGTTAAAGCAATGGATTCGCTCTTGCTTAGTGTGATGTGCAGTAATGGATTCGCTCTTACTGTTAAAGCAATGGATTCGCTCTTGCTTAGTGTGATGTACAGTAAGGGAGTCGCTCTTACTGTTAAAGCAATGGATTCGCTCTTGCTTAGTGTGATGTACAGTAATAGAGTCGCTCTTACTGTTAAAGCAATGGATTCGCTCTTGCTTAGTGTGATGTGCAGTAATGGATTCGCTCTTACTGTTAAAGCAATGGATTCGCTCTTGCTTAGTGTGATGTACAGTAATGGAGTCACTCTTACTGTTGAAAGCAATGGAGACGCTCTTGCTATGTAAAAAAAAATGAAATAATGGATGCGCTCTTATTTCAATTGATATTGTGTGGTACACAATTAGTTATTTTACTAATGTTGTGTCGAAAGTAATGGATGCGCTCTTACTTTCGATGAAGTTATGTTAATTTAACGTTATAATAACAAAAATGATGTAATTTTTAGATGGCGATGATGGTGACGATAGTCCTTCTCCACAACCACCGCACGCGATACAAGAGTCATCATCAGGTCAAGTTTCAAGATGCCAACCTGCCTATCATCACACGGGCGAGGACGCACCGTCGTCAGGAGAGGCCGAATAAGCTGTAAAAAGTCAAGTGACGTGTAGCAGTGGGGTATACTGGACTAAACTGGTTTTCAGGCTATATAAGCACGGCGCGCTGTATGGTCGGACGGACTTCTTCGACGCTCGCATTAGATATAGGACGTTACTAATTGTTGTTGAATTTGTGGTTATTCGTTGTGTAATCTAATTTGGTTATTTTTAGTAATTTTATTTGTTAATTTCTTACTATATGATTATGTCTAGTGCTGCACTAATTGATGACGTCAGTATCGATATTTTGTAATATTGAATTCTTAATGACAACTAAATATCTTTTAGATAAAAAATTCTATGAAATATTACTTTTAAAATCTAGTTCTGTACAAAATTATGAACTTATCTCTAATTGTCCTGCACACAATATGTCATATGGAATATGGTGTAGTGGTTGCAGCTCCTTACAAGCTTTGTAAAAACTTGGCGGTTAAAAAGAGTGGCGGAGAGTTTATTGCCAGTTCTTTTCTTCCGTTCTACGCCCTTGATTTGAGAACTGGCAGTAAATGTAAAATTGGATTCATTTAATATTTCTTTTTTTTGACGTTCATAAGTGTACATTATGTTACCTATATGAATAAATAAATTTTGACTTGACTTAACAAAGTAGAACGAAATTATAATTTTAATTTATTTTATTGATTAAACATTTTTAGTTTTCGAACGATAAAATAATTAGTTATAATAGAGTCATAAAATTGATTAATCGGTTAATTGTTTCGGTACATTTCCATTTAATTGTTTAATTAATAATATGCAAATTTGACTTTCTTATTAGACGATAAGAAATTAATTAGTTTTTTGACGTTTTATAATTACCAAGCATTCGAATAATATTCCTCCTAGACAGCGCCAGCCTCGCTTCGCCGTGAACACTTCCATTAACTCCATTTAAAGTACCCGGGCAGCCAGGATTGTGGCTGTGAGTGGACCTAGAAAATCAATGATAGTAGTTGTATCCATATATAATAGAGTACAGGCCATCCAATTCATGTAAATATTTGTAGCTTTTCCGTAAGAGTTTTCTACTGAGTTATATGAATATATTAAATAGTTCTCCTCTTCGTTACTTTAGTCAGTAGACCTTTAAGCTGTGTCAAAAGGCTTACTATAAAGTTAGTGATTATCTAGTTGATAAAAGGGCCTGGGACTAGTGCTGGGCAGGCTACTTCTAATTAATTTGCTATATTTGTTTTAAATAATATTGTAGAATTGTTTGATGATTTGCTTTTTTTAAAAAGAGTACCGAGAGTTATATACGCCGGCTTTTTCTCTCGGCTAACGCCCTCTGACTTCATTGCCGATGAGTAGTATGCCAACAGGATCGAATTTAATGACGTGGAATAAGTGATACCATGATGATCTTATGTTCCAAAATAAACGTATTTTATTTATTTTTATTTTACCGTATACGTCTATTTAAACAAATAATGTCGTCAAATATTAAATTAAAATCTCCCAAAATGATTCAGGCAATATCAAATAGCTGACGTTTACTGAATTCGTTAAAAGCCACACAATCAGGCTTAGTCGGCGAGTGTCTGCGATACATAATTTGTAAGTTTCCTATCCATGGCTACTATACTCGTTCAGTAATAAGAAAATAAAGCTTACTAGAAAAACTTTCTTTTGCATTGTAATAATTAATACGAGACATCGAGCAATCAAATACAATTATCATTTTTAGCTAGGATACATATTATTATTTCATTTAGCAAATACATTTACAATATCAGGTGAAGAATATAATATCTAGTTACAGTTGATCTCACTAATTGCAATAGGCATGATGACAAATTTTGAGAAACTGTTCTATAATATTTGGAAATATATATGAATTATAATAAACATAATATTTCTGCGGAAAATTTAGGTTTAGTACTTAAAAAATAATTTTTGATTCATAAATTTAAAATTTGCACCAAAACGCGTCAAAGTGTCATGGCGTCGTTTGCTTACGTCACTTTAGAGTACAAGGAACATTCGGTATATGTAAACATTATCTAATTCATATTTAATTTGGACATTTTACTAGTTTTTACATTAAAAACATGACTTCGAAAGCATATAGGTGGTGTTCCGTCCCTCTGTGTACTAATACTCTATGTACTAGTCTAACATAAAACATTGATATAAGTGAATGTAAATGAATATTTATATAGTGTTGTAAATTAGTATATAATGAGTGAAGATCATCAGAGGTTTATCCTACAAATAAAAACATTTTTACATGGACTGGTTTTTATTTATAACATTACACTTTTATATAACACGGGATATACATTATCCTTCCACAAAGGGACTATTACCTTAAGAAAATCTGATACATATTTTTCATCATACATAATTTCCTTTTCATATTTTGGCTCCAAATATTAAAATAGTTAATAGTAATTCCCTTTACCTTTTAGGTTCTCCAATTTTTGATGAATCTATTTTTGAATATATTAATAATTCTATTAATAAATTTAAAAATTCTGCTGATCGTCTACTTGAAATTAGTCCGCATTATGCACTTTGCATCTTAAAAAACTGTCTTTTTGTCCCAAAATTTACGTATGTGCTCCGTTGCTGCTCCTTTTGGAATCACCCAGATCTTTTGACACAAGTAGACGACGTAATCAAAATTAGTTTAGAATCACTTCTTAATATACAGCTGAACGAGCAATCGTGGACCCAAGCATCATTACCAATCCGTTATGGTGGTTTGGGGATTCGCAAAATTTCCAGTGTCGCTTTACCAGCCTTTCTATCTTCTGTCCATAGTTCAGCAAATCTCATAAGTAAAATTTTAAGGGCATCCCCTTCAAACTTTGAGATTGCTGGCTTGGAATAAGCTAGAAACGCTTTCTTAATTGCATGCCCAGGTCAAAATTTTCCATTTTCTCTAAATTCACAGAGGAGCTGGGACGACATAGACAGTAAAATGACTTATGACAATCTTTTGAGCCGTAGTACAGGTTCAGCACGTGCTAGGCTTTTGGCCGTGGGTACGCATGAGGCCGGCTACTGGCTTCACGCTTACCCTTCGTCAAATACAGGAACTTTTCTTGAACCTGACACGCTCCGAATCGCAACCTGTCTGCGGCTTGGGGTACCGGTCTGCGCTGCTCATACATGTCCCTGTGGCAGTGATGTCGACAAACTAGGACATCACGGACTATCATGTCAAAAAAGTGCTGGCCGCTTCTCGAGACATGCCGCTCTCAACGATAAAATACGTCGGTCCCTTGCCACCGTCAACGTGCCAAGTCTACTTGAGCCGACTGGAATTGCTAGAGACGATGGCAAGAGACCGGACGGTATGAGTTTGATTCCATGGAGGATGGGTCGGGTTTTGGTATGGGATGCCACCTGTTCAGACACACTGGCCCCTTCCAATCTTCATGGAACCAACAACAGAGCTGGTGCGGCTTGTGATGCGGCTGAAAAAGCTAAAGCCTGTAAATACAGGGGTCTAGGCTCTGAATATGATTTTGTCCCATTCGGTGTCGAGACCCTTGGTCCGTGGGGTCCTAGCGCGTTAAGGCTTTTTAGGGAATTATCAAAAAGGTTAGTCGACATCACAGGAGAACGAAGAGCTGGCAGCTACCTTGGACAAAGAATTAGTCTGGCTATTCAAAGGGGGAACGCTGCCAGTATCTTCGGAACCTTGCCTAAAGGGACTACTTTTAATAATATTTTTTAATAATTAAATTTTAAGGTTAGTTATTAGGTATATTTTGATGTATTATGTTATTTCTTAGGTTTAATTTATGTAATAAATAATATTCATAATCATTAAAAATATATTTGTAAGAAATTTTCCATATAATAAATAAATATTTCCATTATATCTACTTTCTTATTGGCACTGTAGTTGCAGTCATCTACACAGAAGTAGCCTTTTTTATGTCCTGTTAGTAACATTTGAAGTTGCATTTGCACATAAAACTTTTGGGTTGGCTTCCCATTCATTACATATGCTTTACTGACTTAGAAGTCTATCAAAAACATAGTCCTTTTGGTATTTCATTAATTCACAGTCGGCTAACCATCTTCTCTTCCCTTACTTCGGTATCAGATGGTAAGCTGGGGCTACCCTTAGATAATTCCGTTGCAGTTATGTATTTAAGGGTACTCCCAACTCTAGAAAGTTTGGATTTCCTCCAATAGCATTCTATGGATGTGCAAGATGGATCTTCACTTCTGCGATGAACCCACATTAAGAATGCCATGGCATGTTTGCAGCCTCCTTGAGAAGCCACACAATCATGACATTCTACTGACAACTGTTTCTTCTTGTTCGTCGACTACCAAAGACACTCCATACAACTTGGCATGCACTTTATGTTCTGGGCAGATTTTAGCTTTTATTGTGCACAAATTTCTTTCACGTTTGACCTGAACATAGCTTACAGCATCATCACCATAAGATGCCCTAGCAGACCTGAAATAATTAAAACAATGGTAAATATTTAATTGCAAAAAGAAATATTTAACATAAACATAACCTCAAATTGTAATATTGAATGTTATACTGAAATAGGTACAATAGCTATGCTTTCAACGAATTATTTTTATGGTTTAAATAATTAATTAACTGTTTAAAACACAATACTTACATGGAAGTTTTAACATTTCTAAATTCTGTTGAACAGAAGTCTTTGTTTGATACCAGAAACGTTCCTAGCATTATCAAGTCGATTCTATGTAAATTTGCGCTGGAAGCCTTTGTAAATCCTTGTTCCATGACTCAATTTAGCGCAATCAATTTACACAATAGAAATTGAAGTTAATAACAAAACAATAACGGCGTATTTAATTAAAAAAGCGAGCGAGTGTGTATTATCTTAATTAATTCAAATGTAAACAAAGAGAAAGAACTCTAACGTGACGTCATGCGCTCTGATTGGCGTTCAACATTTCATGGCGGATTACCGTATTTAGCGATTTTATTTTATCGATTATTATATTCATCTTGCTTTTAATTATGAAAAGAATCAGAGTTTTAGAATTAGGAATTTTGTAATAATATACACACAAATTATTTCAATGAAATTTACTTGTTGTCATCATGCCTATTACCGAATACTTAAATGATATAATGCTTATAGGTTGCATCTTTCTAGATATGACAAAAGCTTTTGACTTTGTATGTCATGAAAGACTTTAAAAAAAAATTAGAATGCGGAATAAGAGGTAATGCTTATAACTGGATGAAAAGATACCTTGAAAACAGAATGCAATATGTGGAATAAAAAAAAATGTTAACTAAAAGAAAAAACCTATAGATCCAATTATAAGAAAAATGAGTACGGAACACCTCAGGGCAGTATTTAAGCCCCACTTTTCCTTTTGCCTTTTCCTAACATACATAAGTGACCTTCTAGAAGCTATAAACCAGAACTGTATAGTATTTGCTGATGACACTACACTTATAATAAAAAGAAAAAAAAAAACGACCAACATTTAAAAAAAGAACTTAATTAAATCTCTAGACGACGCCATAAACTGGATGAATTCAAATAATCTACAAATCAACATAACCAAAACTAACATAATCCATTTTCAGACATATAAGTCTAAAAGACAAATATACTTACAATATAAAAACAATAAACTAGATATAACGAACGAGTGTGTATTTTTAGGTACATATAACGATAGATAAATTTTGTAGTTGGAAATAACATATTGAGAGATTACAGAACAAAGTAGACAGTTTTGTTTTTGTGTTAAAACGACTAAGGAAAACTGTTAACCATGCTACGGTATTAGCTGCTTATCATGCATATGTTTCATCTATAATTAGTTATGGAATTATAATTTGGGGAAGCTCCATCGAAGTAAATAGGATATTTAAGGCTCAAAAGAAATGTATTCGAGCAATTTGTGGAGCAAACTGTAATTATTGTTGCGTACCTCTATTAAAAGAAAAACTTAAAATTTTATCTCTTCCATGTATGTATGTATTTTAGAGATATCCTTGTTCGTGCACTGAAATATTAATATTTTAAAGTATAATGTAGAAGTCGAAGTAAGAAGTAGAAATTATGGGGAGAAATTGGCTGTGCCAAAAATTAATTTAGAACTGTTTCGGAAAAACACCTTTCGTATGGCAATTAAAGTTTATAATAAATTACCGAAAAGATTAAAAGATCTTCCGACTAGATTCTTTAAAAAGCGACTTAGTGCATTACTTTTGGAAAAATATGTACTATTCAATAAATGATTATTTGCCTGTGACATTGTAATTGATACAAATTTATTAAAGTGACTGTAAAATGTAAATTAAGGTAAATTTGCCCGCCACTGTGTGTGGCAGAATATGCGAACGAGATACGATACCACCTTAACATTTTGTACCATATTCTTGCAATAAATAAATTATTATTGTTAATTTTGTTTTCAGTCAAGGATTAATTTCAAATAAATGAAGTTTATTTCTATAAATACTTAATTTTGAAATGTTTTAAAAATATCCATATAGCTTTAGTACGTTTAGACAATGAATTGATATATGACTAACATGATAAAATGATATCTTATTTTTGAGGGTATAATACTGATGAGGCGATGACTCCTGAAGGCTCGCCTACTCGTTATGATGAACTTCAGAGAAAGCGTTCACGATCATCCTCCAAAGCAGCCTAAGAGAGACAAAAAGCGATCAAAGAAGAAAGGCAAGCAGTCTCCAGCTCCTCCTCCCAACGTCCTACATTAGAAAATAATAGCCGAATGTAATGAATAATTGATTAAAACCAAATGTATAGATGGGATACAATTAGTTCACATTAAACTAAAACATTTTGTTAGTGTACTTACTTAAATTTATAAAACTTAATGTAATGAATAATTCATTAAAACCAAATTTATGGATAGGTTACAATTAGTTCACATGAAACTAAAACATTTTGTTAGTGTACTTATTTGAATTGATAAAACTTACTGTAATGAATAATTGATTAAAACCAAATGTATAGATAGGTTACAATTAGTTCACACGAAACTAAAATATTTTGTTAATGTACTTATTTGAATTTATTAAACCTTCCCATGATTATATATACCGTGCGTCAGGAGATCGCACGTAGTCGGACGGCCGAATGTAATGAATTTAAGATTATTTATTATTATTTTACAAATTTATTATTTTAAAACACGTTTATTTTTAAATAATATTTATATTCAATTTACAAGCTACTTTATTTGATGGTTGTACTTGATTCACGATGTAACGAATTTATGATAATATGTTATTATTTTACAATTTTATTATGTTTATAATTAATATTTATAATTTACAGTATAGATTATTTGATGGTTGTATTTGTTTCATATGTTTTACTCGATGTAAGTAAGTTGATTGATTCGATACCGACAGTTATGAACAGAATAACGAGTCGTCTTAAAACGATCTAAAATAAGTGAGGGTATTCGGACCGATTCGCTTGACCAAGACGGACGTTAAATTGTAAGCTGTGTGGTTGTTTAAGGATAAGAAGTGTTGGAAATATATTTAATTATTGTTGTAACAAAGCAGGCGTTTTATATTAAACACCGAGAATCGAATAGTGAGAATTCATCGCACCTAGAATTGAAGAAATGAATGTGGAGGGCATGTGGTTTCAACAAGACGGCGCCACATGTCATACAGCCAGAGAAACAATTCAAGTCATTTCCCGGTCGTGTTATTTCGCGTTTTGGAGACCAGAATTGGCCTAGATCGTGCGATTTAACACCTTTAGATTTTTTTGAAGTCGATGGTTTACGCGAATAAACCGACGACGACTCAAGCCTTAAAAGAGGAAATCGGACGCTGCATTAATGAAATACCGCAGCATTTATGGAAAAAGGAAAATTTTATTAAAAGATCGTGTGTGTGCCAGCAAAGCCGTGGCGGCCATCTGCACGATATCTTGTTCCATACACAACCTCATTCTGTCTACTTTATGATAAAATAAAGATTCTTTTGTAAATATCTGTGTTTTATTTAAAATTTAAAAATTGCGTTCTAGTTGGGACACTCTTTATATTGTTAGTTATGGATAGATAGATTTAGGAATATAAGTGAAATTTTTTAATGTTTTTATCTAGAATAGTTGGTGTGGGAGTTATTTTGAAATTCTATCGTAGAAGTAATTACAGTTAAGATAGATAATGTAGTGAAAAATAAATAAATAAAAATCAAATAACCACAAATTCAACAACAATAAGTATAAGTAACGTCTATCTATCTATAATCTATATCTTATGCGAGCGTCAAAGACGTCCAGAAGAAAACCAGTTTAGTCCAGTGTACCCCACTGTAGGAGTGGGGTCCCTAAGTCCACTTAGGGACATTTAGTGCTGATATTACCAGCGTGTAGAGCGAGTCAAAATTGTCTATGCCCAGTATTTTTTAATTTCTTAAAACGCCCGTATTGTATTATCTAAATGAAAGGCTTTATTATTTTGTTATTAATTTTAATTCATCTGAGACGTCACATATGCATGTGTTTTTTAAATATTATGTAAATTTCATCATTGGAAGACTCTTACGTGATAGTTTCAATGTCAAGTAACAATAAAATAGTCTGAATATCTTAAAGTATTTTGTATGCTAATTACTTAGTAATAATTAATTTTGATAAGGTTTTTGTTTGCCAGATGAAAATTAGTTTTTGTACTATTTCTACAAAATAAGATTACCTGGTGTATATAAAAAGAAATGGTTATTCATGAATATGGGTACTCACTACAGAAGTATAATTTATCTTTTATGCATTTGAAAGATATCCTTTATTCTACTATTACTAGCGTGGAGCGTACAGGGTAAGTTTATTTTTATTTTTAATATTAATTATATCTTTTCTTGTTTATTTACTAATAAGTACACTGCCGTTTATTGAAGTTGATGCTGAAGGTTCCGCCTCTAAGACTGGAGGGTAAGAGCCCGACACCTGAGTGGTGGGTGGCAACGATACACCCGAGGGCCTTGTGCAACACCAAGTCGCTTTCTGCGGTACTGCGGCAGTGGACAACGGACGATGGACAGTATTCATCTTCGCCAGATGAATACTGTCCATTGTGTCAAAGGTAATTTGTAATAGATTTTGTAATTACTGCGCTGATTTAACAGTATATAATGCTGCCGTTCTTTGTCCGAGCTTTTTTGGTCTCGGCGAAATCTATCTTTTGTCTCGACTGGGCAATCGATTGGGCAACTGCGGAGTTACACAAAAAAGGCTGAAATTGTATGAATTCTATGATGAAAAACAGTATAATGAAAGGGAAGAATTTAAAACTCAAGTTAGGACATTCTCAAAAAAAATTACGCAAGAGTGTAAAATCGCTAAGGCACTTAAGTCTTAAAATAAACAACAGCTCTGATAAGATTAAGGCTACTTGGAAAATTATAAACGAGGAAACTGGAAGAAACTCCAGAAAGGATACAGAATTTAAGATGAACATAAACGGCAAAGTAATTAATTCCGACCTCGAAGTAGCCTCTGCATTTGAAGAGTTTTTTACTAACTTTCCACTAAATACAACCAGCGTTCTAAATTCTTCAACATCAGCCGCCCTTTTATTATTGCAAAAGCATGTTCCTGTATGCAATTATGAGTTCATATTCAGCCGCATTAGCTGCAATGATATTATAAAAACATTTAAACAGCTAACAGTAAAAAAACGAAAGATTTTTGGGGTGTATCTGTATTCATTATACAATCAGCGGCACCTCTAAGATCTCCGTCACAAATTTTGTTTTAGATGAGTTTGTTGCGATTACGAGGGGCATCATGCTTGATTAAAGGTGCAGGAGGCAAGGAGCTTACAGCACAGTTATTCTTAATCTTTTGTGTCAAGGATAAATTCAGTTCATCAGTTTTTATTTTATGAAGTGTGCTGTATAAAAATAAAAATAGGTTCTGCCAGTATTGAACACATTTGCTCATGTAATATTTCTGGATTAAATTTGTCAAATGTGTAGCAACGGTTATTCGAGCTCCTCGAGAGATTCTTTTAACTATTGGAAAATTATAAACGAGGAGAATGAAAGAACCTCCAGAAATGATATTAAATATAAGATTTTTTTTTATAGAACCGGGGGCAAACGGGCAGGAGGCTCACCTGATGTTAAGTGATACCGCCGCCCATGGACACCCTCAATGCCAGAGGGCTCGCGAGTGCGTTGCCGACCTTTTAAGAATTGATACGCTTTTTTCTTGAAGGACCCTAAGTCGAATTGGTAAAACAAAAGAATTGCTAATGAACATAAGCGGCAAAGTAATTAGTTCCGACCTCGAAGTAGCCTCTGCATTTGAAGAGTTTTGACCCCGGTAGTGGCTTACCTAAGACCTATCCTAGAGAACTTATTTATTTTATTTATTTATTTATTAAGTCTACAACATCATACATATTATTTACACTTTCCTTGTACTTTTACGTTAAATAAAAAGAAAATGCCATAACGTATAAAACTCGTTTTATGTCTCAAACAATTATAACGTCTATCTTATGATACACTTATGAATACATTATATAAACAAGGAGTGATCTACACCTACCTTTTTTTATGGAACAGGGGGCAAACGGGCAGGAGGCTCACCTGATGTTAAGTGATACCGCCGCCCATGGACACATATTAATCAAATCATATCTTACATTTAAGACAAATAGATATCATATGTTGTTAGGGATCTGTCAGAGTACCTATAATTAATGCTTTTTGGTGTTTTAAACTATGCAATTTAGGGATTACAAATAAAACGTATAATAATTTTTGCGATGTATTTAATAACAATTTATTATCGAGAATGCTTAGGGTGATTTAGTATTATCCTTTATCCAGGAAATATACTTGTACGTGTTAGTGTACACATCAGGCTTGTTAAGAGCGCAGGGCCAGTTGAAGGACACGATGCCGGTTGAGGTGCCGTTGCACACTAAGCTACCGCCTGAATCACCCTGAAAATATCCGATAACAAACAATGTATGTGCAATGTATTGCACGCGGTTAATTTTAATAATTGTATACGTATACTTAGTCGTTTTTGTTTAATAATTTATAAAAAATTTACTGTCCGTTTCGTATCTTAAAAATTTGTTAATATATCTGCATCTCAATGCTAAATATTCGTATATCCTGAAAACAGATTAATGGCAAAATGTTTCAGTTTTAGATGTGCCAAATTTGTGCCATAAAATTGTCTTAAAATACACAAAAATCGTGATGCATACTTTAATTTATTTACTTACTTGGCATGATCCTTCCCCGCGTTTGTTAAGGGTACACATCTGGGTGGGCTTTATAACGGATGAGGGGCGTCCATAAGTTAAATTTTTACTGCAATCGGCGCTATCTAAAGTTTTTACATACAGATACTGCAATTTGTCAGGTGTGGGCCGGTTGACGCCCTGAAAGTATACAAATGGCCTATGAAATGAATTGACTAAAAAACATGAATTCGTCGGAAATATTTCTTTCTAATATCCAATTCTACAATATTATGTATCTCTTGAAAATTATTTTCTCACAAGTTTGCCCCAGCCGCTCACTATACACGACAATCCAGACGTGACATCCTTGTCAGGTAATGGTAATGCCTTAACGTATTCATTGAACTCGATGGCCTTTTTCGTACTTAAAACAGCAATATCGTTGGCGAATCTACGTGGGTTGCTATATTCTTTGTGAGGAATTACTTTGCTTATTTCATATTTTGTACCACCTTTCGTTCTCGACAATGTACCAACTACAGCGGTCAATTCTGATGGTTTAAGACTGAAAAAAAAATGGAACTTTATTAAATATAATTTCAAACGGTCAGACAAAAAACAGGAAGTCCTTCCTTTTATTATTATACCTTAAGACACAATGGGCAGCTGTCAGTATCCATCTGTTGGAGATGATAGCGGCACCGCAAAACGTCCAGCCATCTTTCTCTTTTAGAGCGACTTGGTGTGGCAGAAGCTTTTCGGGAGCGTCTTTGCCACCCACCACTCGGGTGTCGGGCTCTTGCCCTCGAGACTCGACACGTTCAGCATCACCTACAATAATCGTACTTTATTAGTAAATGCTTGTGTACTTACTAATTTTAAAGCATTGATATACAAAAAACCCAAGATGCACACTCAACGTCTAAAAAACGTCCTCAAAAAATGAGCGCAACATTCTAAATTGAGCGCTCATTTCAAATAGTCTCGCGTCGCTCGCGTCTGGTAGCAGTCGTTAAAAATGTCAAAGTGTTCTCTGAGAAATTGTAAAAATATTACGTCAAGAAGGCTAAAAAAGGATGGGATATCGTATTTTCGGTAAGTAAAAAACTGTATTGATTAGTTTTTGTTGTTTTTATGACTGATTATAACAAGCAATATGTGATTTTTATTTATTTTTTCTAAAAACATCATTCAACACACAAACTTCTATACGGCCAACTTCAATGGCTGCTTGTTCAGTGTTAGAACAACGCATTACAGTCTTCTTTTTATTTTAGTCGCATTATAAAAATGACCCTGTTCTAATAAGCCCTGTTCTAATAAGTGGAGTCGATTATTTTTATTTGCGTTTTTTTATAAATAAATTTATGTACTATTGAACTTTTTTGTGTGTAGTTTTTGACAAATATATTTACGCTAATAAGGTGTAGGTCAGGAGGTAGCCAATTTAACATTTTTTTAATGTTCGTAAATATTTTGATATTGCTTACAGATTGAAATACCGGATGATGGCGGTGATACTGAAGTGTGTCCTACGAGTTGAATGTTTAATTTAGAAATTTAAAGAAATTCAAATCTCCTACCACTTCTCTAAGCACAGGGTCAGTTTTGAATACACCTCAAAAAGTTTGTATGAAAAGCGAACTTCACAAATGCCGCAAAAGGTTAATCAGCAAGGAAAAAGTAATTAAAAACTTAAGGAAAAAGAATTCGAGACTTGTTCAAAAGACTATTTCACTAAGGATTTAGTTAAATGTTTTAACGAAAAGGTTTAAATCGTTTTGAACCAAATATTTGAATAAACAATTTTAACAGTTATTATTTGTTTTTTTGATATACTCATACGCTACCCAAAAGTATATTTATGTGTTTAAAACACAATTTAACAAACTCTTAAAATACTAAATAGTAATGTATAATGAAAAAAAAGTAACTTGTAACTTATAGAAAGAGACAGAAATAGTTTTCGGGACACTTTCGAGCGTTACTTTTATTCGAGACTGTGCATCTTGGATTTTTTGTATATCAATGTTTTACAGTATATAAAAAAACTTACCCTGCACGCTCCATGCTACTAACAGTAGAATAAAAGATATCTTTGAGACGTCCATCATCGTTTACAGTTGTGATGAAGATGTGCATATTCAAGTAATGCCTTTCTTTTTATATACGCAATTTTATCTATTATTAGGAATAAATTATTAAAAATTAATGTCTTTCAATTAATGACAAATACCAAAAAACTACAATTAATTTTTAATTTCTTTTTGTTATCGACTGAACAATGGGTGACTTAATTATTAGGTATCAGTATTTAATGATTATATATTTGCTTGTTACCGTCTTTGTAACTGAACGTACTAATAAGTTTTCTTTTTAATCTTTATTAATAAATATAAATATAACGAGATTGTTGGTAGGGCTCTCAAAAACCGCTTATGCAATTAAGATAGGTTCGAGAGCCAATATATTTTAAGACGCAAGTGTGATGAATTCTCAATATTCGATTCTCGGTGTAAAATATAAAACGCCTGCCTTGTTACAACAATTATATAATATATTTCCAACACTTCTTATCCTTAAACAACCACACAGCTTACAATTTAACGTCCGTCTTGGTCAAGCGGATCGGTCGGCATACCCTCACTTATTTTAGATCGTATCAAGACTACCCGTCATTATGTTCGTAACTGTCGGTATCGTTTTTTTTTTCCACCTGCAATCAGCCTCTTGGCTTTAATCAGATAAGAGGTACGTAGGGGCAGTTAGGGAACGCAAATTCAATAATTTTTCACTCCCTCCGTAACACTCCGTAGATTTTCAAGCGGCAAGTTTCGCCCTTTTAAGCCTCCTCCTATAGCTCCCTCCAGAGTCACCGGTGAGCACTCTTCTCTTCTTAGTGTGAACGTGACATGAACTGATTTAGCAGGGCTTGCCCGTATCCTCCACTTCTTTAACCATAATCCTATTTTGTCCAGACGTTTCTGTAGTTTTGCGGATGCTTCGATTGGATTTTTACTACAGGAGAGGATTGCAGTGTCGTTTGCATAGGTTGCAATCACAACATCGTCTGTAACTGGTATGTCGGCTGTAAAGATTGTATAGAGGAATGGACCCAGCACTGAGCCCTGGGGAACTCCTACTTCTATTTGGCAGACTGATGAAAGATTATCCTCACATTTGACCCGGAACATACGGTTTCGCAAATAAGACTTCAGGAGGAGGTACGCAGTATTTGGCAGATTCAACTTTAACTTACAGAGGAGGCCCTTATGCCATACGCGATCAAAAGCCTGTTGTATATCAAGACATACTGCTGAACAATACTCTTTTCTTTCTAGGGCTTGCCGTATTGTATGAGTAACACGATGTATTTTTTCCATTGTTCCATGTTGTGCACGGAAACCGAATTGGTGGTCAGGTATTACTTCTTGTTCTTTGAGTACTGGTTGAAGGCGACTGATGACTAATTTCTCAAACACTTTTGCTAGCAAGGGTAGAAGGCTAATAGGCCTGTATGATGAAACCTCTGTTAGGGGTTTTCCAGGCTTTGGAACCATGTTTATGATGGACACCTTCCATAGTTTTGGGAAATATTGTAGTCTTAATATTGCGTTAAAGAGGATTGTTAACAGAACGATACCCTTTTTTGGTAGCTCTTTAAGTACTTCTTCGGTAATAAGATTGAAACCGGGTGCTTTTTTTTGTTTTAAATTATTTATAGATTTTTTTAATTCTGACGGTGTAACATGTTTTAGTGGTAAAGACATTTGCTCATCACTATTTATGATTTCATCAAATTCGTCTTCGCTTTGCATTATGTCTGGTTCATTAGGTTTTAATACAACCGTTAGGAACTTGGCAAACAGCTCCGCTTTATCCTGTGATTTTTGTGCCCATTCGCGATTAGCTTTTCTTAAAGAGGGCATATGTTCTTTTGGCCTTTTTAATGATTTCGTCATCTTCCAAAGTGAATAATTGTCTGCTTTATAAGGCGACATTGTCTGTAGATTATTTTGCAATGTACGATTTTCATTTTCTTTGAGCAATTCTTTTAATTCTTTTTGGGCTTTATTTAACTTGGCTTTTTTATCTTGCCGATTCCTGCTGGTATGCCATTGTCGTCTAAGTCTTCTCTTCGTTGCAATTAGATATTTTATTTCCAAAGGAATGTCCTGACTTTGTGTTTTAGATACTATATATGGGGTCGATAGCCATGCTGCTTTTTGTATAAGATTAGTAACTTGCCAAGCTGTGTCGTATATATCATCTTCACTTTTAAGGGGTATGCGTAGGTTAGCATTATCTTCAATGTACTCTCGAAAGGCTTCCCAATCAGTTTTACGATTGTATAAAGTCTCCCGTGGTTCTTTGTAAATTACTGTTGTGCTAATTGTGCAGATAACTGGTGTGTGGTCTGAGGAGCCATCTAGACTCGATTGAACTTTAGTATAGAGCCCAGATATCCCTTTAGTGATGAAGAAGTCGATAAGATCTGGTATTTTTTTTCGGTCTGTTGGCCAATGGGTTGGTTCACCTGTTGATATTACACTAAGGTTATTACTGTCAATAGAATTTTTCAGCTCCCGGGCTTTTGTTGTTGTTAGTCGTGAGCCCCAGAATGTGTGCTTAGAGTTCCAGTCTCCTCCTACAATGTATTTGCAGCCGAGCGTATGAAAGAAGTCATTATACATCGTGCTCATCTATCCGGTGTTTAGGTGGACAGTACACTGCAGCCACATTGAGTGATCCCTGCCAGTCATCTACAGCTATTATAGCGGCTTGTATGTGTACCTGTTTGAATGGTGGCAGGATATGATGTCTAATGATGATGTCCTTTATTATCAGTCCCACGCGCGCGCGCATTGAGGTGTGTTGTGTGATTTCGTTACGGAGCTATCGCAGCGACGTAAAAATTCCGTTATAATAATGATGGACGGAGTGAAATGTAATGTTTGCAACATTGTAATAGATGAGCTATTATCGTATATCCAAAATAAAATATCGATAATGGATGAAGTATCGTTGATTAAAATTTGTGTGTCCGCATTTACGAGTGAAGAAATTAGTAACTCTAAATCATTATTGTTCAGTGCGGTACCGGCAGATCGCCGACAAATACAGCGAAAAAAAAGGGAAAAGAATCTCGAGATATGGATGATATCATTTCCTTGTTCAAATCTATAGAACCCGAAATTTTACCAGTATTTGCTGCAAGACAACTGGAAAAACTACCTCCTATTTCCTTTGATCACCTTGACTGCACTAAATTACTGAAGGATTTGACAAGAATGTCAGCGGAGATTGAGTCCATTAAAAACAATTACGCTACTCTAAACCACTTAGAAGATTTAAAGCAAGACGTTAATAAATTGAAACATGCGTCGATAGCTACCACGCCGTGTCACAATATAAACAATCGACGTGGTTCATGGGCTTAAAATGGTGGCCCTAGAGGTCTATCGCAGTACATTAACTCGTCATTAAATGACTCGCACAATTCAATTAACTCCAACTGCGAGTTAAACAATAAAGACCCACATTATCGAAGTATCACAGAGGGTAGTGTGGTTCGCGAAAACATGCATTCGTCGATTAAGACGGCCGAGACCGGTATTATGACTCATACCATGACGACAGGGGCGACGGTGAATGATGCGGCGTCAGATTGAGACGGTTTTTCCAGTTGATAATATCGAGCCCACGGCTGGTGCGTGGCAAACCGTTACGAGACGTAAAACAAAATATAAACAACGTTTCGCAGGAATGACGGGTCAAGCCAGTGACGGTGTTAATTTCAAGGCGGCGGAAAGGTTTATATACCTATTTTTATAAGCAAGGTACATAAAGATACGGTTGAATCGGATATCATAGATTATGTTCTCAAGAAAACTCAAGTGAATATATCGCTAAAAAAAATATCAATTAAAAGACATAACAACCATTTAGCGTACAAGTTCATGATACCTGAGGACAAGTTGTCATTATTTTTAGATGATAAACTCTGGCCTAAAGGAATTATTTTTAGGCGCTTTGTACATTATAAAAATCGCCATTTTATTATAAATAAAACAAATATGAATTCCGGCCTTGTAAATGTAAACAATGGATAACGGTGTATATGCAATGACAACATTTAATTGTAAAAATATTAAACGATTCTTAGAGTGTATCAGGGATTTGTGTCGCCACTCAGACATCATAGCTCTTCAGGAAACATGGTTACTACCAAGCGAGATCTCATATCTTGGCAGTATTGATGCGGACTTCGGGTATACGGGAACATCAGCGATGGACACATCAGCGGAAATGCTGCGGGGGAGGCCCTATGGAGGGGTGGCCCTGCTGTGGAGGAGCAGTGTGTTCAATAATGTGATAGTGTTGCCGAGTAATAATTCTCGAGTTAGTGCAATAAAAATAATAACGAGTGATCGACCCATAATCGTAGTGTGTGTGTACATGCCTACGGACTCGCAGGACAACTTGCCAGAGTTTACCGACTGTCTAAGTGTGGTGAGTGCTATTGTTGATGAGTATGGTATAGAATCTGTTTACATACTACGGGATTTTAATACGCATCCATACTCAAAGGCAAAGGTGATCATGTGTAGATGTTGAGTTGCTCGGACTGCACTCTGACACTCATACTTTTGTTAGTGAGGCTCACGGATCACGGAGGTGGCTTGATCATTGTTTAGTAACAGACGCAGCCCGCCATTCCAAAAGTGTATATTATGTATGATGTGTTGTGGTCAGATCATTATCCGCTTATACTTCATTTTAATATTAAGATTATTCGTACAAAGCTGCCCTCAATGCAAAGTAACTCTGTAAACAATAACGTACGTTGGGGTCAAAGATTCGAGGAAGAAATATTGTTATTTCAAAGTGAATGTAACAAGAGGTTAAAATCAATAGATTTTCCAGAGATATTTACGGATTGCGCAGGTTGTTATTGTGATAGACCTAATCATCAAGGTGCAATTGATATATTATATAATAATATTGTGATTTCTCTTAGTGAGGCAGCCGTGACTAGTCGGAAATACCCTAATAAAAATAAAAGTAATGATAGAAATCAAAATATTATAGGTTGGAACAAACATGTGAAGCCGGCGCACTCAGAAGAGAGGCTGAGGTTTAGAATTTGGTTACTTCATGGGAAACCAGAATCAGGAAGGGTTTATACTGATATGTGTGAAAGCAGAAAAATATTTATATCACGACTAAAATGGTGTCAAAACCATCAAGATTTAATAAAAATGGAAAAACTAGCCACTTGTCATGATAAAAAAGATTTCGTTTCGTTTTGGAAAGAAACAAAGAGGCTGACGCCGAGGCCGGGACTCCCAGTCAGCGTCGGAGGGTTAAACGACTCGAAAGAAATTGCCGATTTTTTCCGAGACAACTTCTATATATCATCCTCGCTGAGACCGTCGCGAAACGAACTCAGTGCTGTGCCCATCGGTGATAGGGTTAATACTCAATTTAGCGCCAAAGATGTAAGAAGCGTTATATGTTCTATGTCAAGAGGAAAGTCCCCTGGTCATGATGGGTTAAGCATCGAGCATATACAGTACGCTGGTTCTCATATATATAGGTTATTAGCCATGCTATATTCGTTGTGTATAAGTCATTCATATCTACCCTATGATCTTATGCGAACATTAGTTATACCGGTTGTAAAAAACAAGACAGGAGATTTGGCGGATGGTTCTAACTACAGGCCTATATCGTTGGCGACTATTATGGCTAAGGTGTTGGACGGTTTGCTTAATACTCAGCTAAATAAATATCTACATTTGCAAGATAACCAATTTGGGTTTCGACCCAAGCTGTCTACTGATGGTGCTATACTGAGTCTTAAGCACACCGTTTCATACTATCTGCGTCGGAGGACGGCGGTAAATGCCTGTTTCCTTGATCTTTCCAAAGCATTTGATTTGGTTTGCTACGATCTACTATGGAAGAAGCTAGAGGATATAAGTGTTCCTCAAGAACTTCTGAACGTATTTAAGTTTTGGTATGGTAACCAAATCAATAATGTTAAATGGATGGGTGCCTTGTCTGAGCCCTATACGATGCAGTGTGGAGTAAGACAAGGTGGACTGAGCTCTCCATCTCTCTTTAATTTATATATAAACGCTTTGATTGAGACGCTTAGCAGTGAGCGTGTCGGCTGTCACGTGGACGGTGTGTGCGTTAACAATATCAGCTACGCAGACGATATGGTGCTGCTGAGTGCGTCGGTCTGCGGGGTTAGACGGCTCCTTAAGCTCTGTGAGGTGTATGCGGCTAGTCATGGCTTGAAATATAATGTAAATAAAAAGTGAAGTCATGGTCTTTGGGGCCGGGTGGAAGGGTGTGTCCAGTATAATCCCCATATCTCTATACGGGGTCCCCTTAAAAATTGTCAGGGCGAATTTGATCACCCGCAGGTTTGCGCGATGTTCAATAGATGTGAAAATAACCTTGTTTAGAGCATTCTGCACATCATTCTATACGAGCGCCTTATGGTCGAAATATACTCGATTGTCATACAACGCTTTCCGTATCCAATATAATAATGCGTTCAGGGTGCTGTTGCGGCTGCCTCGATTCTGCAGCGCATCGGGGATGTTTGCTGAGGCGCGGGTGGATTGTTTCTACGCCACCATGCGCAAGAGATGTGCATCCTTGGTGAGCAGGGTGAGAGCTAGCGGTAACGGCATCCTCCGCATGATCGCGGACCGAGTCGATTGCCAATACCTCAATCACTGTTCCGCTATTTCATGCGGAATGATTCCGGTATGAATATAATGTAAACCTACTAACACTTAGATTTAAGTTATTAAGTTGTAATTACTAAAATTGCTATGGAACCTTGTTTTCCGAAATAAACAATTAAATTAAATTAAATTAAATTAAATTAAATTAAATTAAATTAAATTAAATTAAATTAAATTAAATTAAATTAAATTAAATTAAATTAAATTAAATTAAATTAAATTAAATTAAATTAAATTAAATTAAATTAAATTAAATTAAATTAAATTAAATTAAATTAAATTAAATTAAATTAAATTAAATTAAATTAAATTAAATTAAATTAAATTAAATTAAATTAAATTAAATTAAATTAAATTAAATTCAATTCAATTAAATTAAATTAAATTAAATTCAATTAAATTAAATTAAATTAAATTAAATTATAACAGCTGCCCCAGCATGAGATGTTCCATCTGGATGATTAGCATAGTATACATTGTATCCTTTCATTTTTATTATTTGGTCGATCTTATGCGTTTCAGTGACCAGTAAAATATCTATTTTGTTGTAATTTATAAAAAGCTCGACTTCTTGCTTATTTGGGAGTAAGCCATTTATGTTCCATGTTGCAATACGTAGAAATTTCAATATTTGCTGTTGAGCTATTACTGTCGTTAGTAGACTCATAAGAGTCCCTATTTGTTGGATTAGTATGTCAATCTTTTCCGACTGTTTTATTATAATTTACTCTAAAGAGCTCGTTGGTTGAATTATTCTATTCTCTATGTTTCTATTCCAGCTACCGGTGTTGCTGGGCCCATTTTCCGGCATGTATGAATTGTTACTATCCCGGTTATTTGAGGATTGCAGTATATTGTACCTGGAGGGTTTTAATAGAGGGAAGTCATCTATTTGAGCTTCAAATGTATTGGTAGGCTTCTTTTCTATAGTCACTTTTTCTTTTCCTACGTTAGCCATTTTTCGAGCACGGATCTCCTTATACACTTGGCAGCTTTTATAATTAGCTGGATGTTCACCAAAGCAAACAGTACAAGTAGCCGGTGTGTTTCTATCCTTTTTTGGGCAATCTGTAGTTTTATGCCCTTGTGCGCATTTAACGCACCTATAGGGACGCATTCTTAGTGTGACCATATTGTTGGCACCTGGACATTGGGCTATATCTGTGGATTTTCTTGGGTCTTCTATTGTGACTCTAGTGTGGTAAATATATTGCATATTTTTTATTTCAGGTTTATTGATACCGGGTTCTACGTTTACAAATAATATATTTAAGGGCTTCTTATTTTTTCTCGATATGGCGTAAACTATTTCACCGCGTACCATATTTCCGGTTTTTTCAATTTCTTCTATTATAGCTGATGGAGGGGTGGTATAATGCAGGTTTTTTATAACAATCCTGTAGCATTTGTTGTGCTTCGGTGTGAATGTGTGACCAATAAGGTCATTGCTGCGGATAAGTTCTATCAAGTTTTAATATGTTTCAGTTGACTCAGCAATAACACTTAGCTGATCTCTATTAATAACTTTATAAGAGTATCTTTCGTGGGTTATTGTCTTGTTTATAAGTTCTGTTAATTTAGATATATCTTTTATCCCATATATTATTATCGGCGGTGGTTTGTAAATTTTTTTGGCGTTATTGCGCGAGTCGTCTCCTTCCTTCTCGGTTAAATCTACAGGCAATAAATTATATCTGTTTGAAGTACTTATTGTTTGTTTGGTCAGACATTATTTGACTACGCGGTGGACTGTTTGATAGTCTTTTTTTCTTGGGACAGCGTTCTGTTGGAACTCTTTGCCAGGAAGGGGGAGAAACTTGTTTAGTATCATCATTTATCGTTGGGTCACACGTTGGACATAGAAGATACATTCTTCGAGTCTGTATCCTTTAAACTTCCTACTGAAGATGATCTGGGTCTATTGTTTAGCAGGCTTGTATGAAGTACCTGCTGGATTAACTTTTTCTTTGGGACACTCATTCTATTATAAGATCACAGTCGATTTAATTAGAGAATTGAAAATCCCAGATAAATTACATTTTTTTATTTTTTTTATTTATTATTATTTATTTTTTTTATTTTATTATTATTATTATATATATGTAGTTATAGATCCTTGAAATGTGCACTTGGCGACACAAGAAAATAGTAATAATACTAATTATACTGAAACAATTTGATACCACATGAATCACGGTTTGTTCCCACTTTCCATTTTTTATAAAGTCGTAGATGTCGACGATCGCCCCATAGTCTGAAAATGCAGCCGAGAGATTCAGTCGCGTTACCTATTCATACTGAAGCAATTCATATCCAAGCACTATGATCGTTTAAGTATTCATTTATATTATAATAGGCCTTAGCAAGCGGTTTTACTTTAATGTACGATTTAAATTTATTTATTGACAATATTATTTGTATCTCACTAGGGATTTTGTTGAAAAAACGTATGCAATTATATATGCAAACGTATGTAATAGCCTTAGAAAGAATTACTCGTTTTAATATATATATATTATTATTATATATATGTAGTTATTATAGTTTTTTTCCTTTTTATTTATTTTTTTGCTATTCATTACACGACTTTGGGTCACTGCCCTCTAGTACCAAATGTTGTTATCTATGTATGTGTCCCTATTTGTGTTATTCTTTTATTAAAATTGTTCAATATTAATCGAAAAATAAATTTTGAAAGTTATGGTTCTCTAGTGAGATTTGAACTCGAACCCAATGAGAACGTCACCGGCACTGCAAGCGATTTGGTTTAACAAGGGGTCGCTCCACAGCTGATGCTGGCATTAAATTAATTTCCGAGATTTTAAATGCTTAGGAAAATTCTCATGGCGCTATAAAAACTTTGACACTATGGCATTGGCGAAAAAGCGCTAAATCTTATGGAATCATACCTGAGCGATAGAATTCAAAAGGTAAATGTAAATGGAGCTATGTCACAGGGATCGTCTGTTACTATGGGCGTACCGCAGGGCTCCGTACTTGGTCCCTTCTTATTCCTCGTCTATATAAATGACCTACCATTTCTTGTAAAGAAGCTTCACAAGATAGTACTGTTTGCTGATGACACTTCGCTTTTATTTAAAGTGAAACGACGAAATCCATCACTTGAGAATGTAAACAGTGCCATCTCCAGTGTGGTTCATTGGTTTAGTACAAATAATCTTAAGTTAAACGAAAAGAAGACAAAATGTATTAAATTTGGAACTACAAATGTAAAAAGTAGTCATTCTCAAATAATAATTAAAGACGAGGAAGTAGACTTTGTTGATAATGCGGTGTTCTTGGGAATTACTTTAGATAGTAAACTCCAGTGGGGCCAACACATAGAAGATCTTTCGAATAGGCTAAGTTCTGCAGCGTTCGCAGTGAAAAAGATACGCGATCTTACGGATGAGAATACAGCAAAGCTCGTTTATTTTAGCTATTTTCATAGTACATAGTAGTAGTAGTTTCATAGTGTCATATGGTGTTATTTTGTGGGGTAATGGCGCGCTGACATTAATTCGATATTAATTGTAGTGCAAAAACGGTCTATAAGAGCGATCTGTGGGTTGTCCCCACGGGAATCAGTCCGAAGGAAGTTTAAGGAATTACATATTTTGACTTTGGCAAGTCAATACATTTATGAGAATATTTTGTATGTGCGGAAAAATATAAATATCTTTAAAAAGAATAGTAGCTTCCATAATTATAGTACTCGTAATAAAGACAAAATTAGCGCACCAACCACAAGGCTGCATAAAACGAGTAATTCTTTCTAAGGCTATTACATACGTTTGCATATATAATTGCATACGTTTTTTCAACAAAATCCCTAGTGAGATACAAATAATATTGTCAATAAATAAATTTAAATCGTACATTAAAGTAAAACTGCTTGCTAAGGCCTATTATAATATAAATGAATACTTAAACGATCATAGTGCTTGGATATGAATTGCTTCAGTATGAATAGGTAACGCGACTGAATCTCTCGGCTGCATTTTCAGACTATGGGGCGATCGTCGACATCTACGACTTTAAAAAAAATGGAAAGTGGGAACAAACCGTGATTCATGTGGTATCAAATTGTTTCAGTATAATTAGTATTATTACTATTTTCTTGTGTAGCCAAGTGCACATTTCAAGGATCGTCATGCTCACTTAAATGTCATTGTTTGTGGCGGCGTCCATGCGTTGGGTTATCTCTCTCCCTAAAATATGGCGAGGGGGCCGATGGCTGGCCATGCTTCATACACATACGTCAACGGGTGCTACTTGTGGTGACTGGTCGTAGTTGCGCGGTGATATTAGTTGTTTCTACTACGTATTTGCGTGTTGTTCTCACGAGTATGTAAGTGCGTGCTCCTATTTCACCATGCCTCCTGCTGATAAAGGACAAATCTGTTTTTTTAATTTATTTTTTATTCTTTATTACTCAATATGTGCATAACAACCCTTACAGTAATATTATACACATTTACTATAATGCTGGGATTGTGTTCCGCTGTGGTTTCTCCCCTCTGGGTATCCTCTTCTTAAGCTCCTGCACTATTAGAGTCCGATATTTTACTGAGCGACGAATAGGGTTCCCGAACGCTATTTATATAACGGTTCTTGTTGCTATGGAGAGACTTCTAGAAAATTCCATAGTACTTTTTCAAGGCTTGACCCATTTCCGGTGTGGAACATTCTCGAAACAAGTATTAAACTGAAGAATTGGATACCCAGAGAGGATATTTTTACAATCTGTGATTAATGTATATTATTTTAACATTCCTTACAACATTTAAAAGCTTAATTTATATAATTTTAAATAATTGTTTAGTTGTCATTAATGCTTACAGTGCAGTGCAGTACCTCTATTATCGAATAGACAAACTATATAATAAACTATATTTTTAGCAACCAGAAGTGATAATTAAATTTAAAAAAAAACAATTCGAAATAACCTAAGAAGTTATTTTATGAACAAACTAACTAAACACGGTAATTTCAAAATCACACTAAAATTTATCTTAAAACTGACTTATACAATCAAAACAACTTTAGATATTCTAAAAACAAACGTTAATCTTAAAACAATTACGCAAAATCCACCGAATAATAATAACATAGAACGAACTCACAGTAAGCGGCTTCGAAACCAACCGCCTTTCTAGTCAAAGTCCTGGCAGCTAATGCGAGCGTGCCTTTTTTTTTTTTTGAAAGGAATCTCGCTGTTGGCCATAAGGGCCTTTACAGCTCAGCACGGGCTGTTTGGCGAGCTTAGCTCAGCCGGAAGGGGTGGGTTCCCGCGACTCGCGCAAGGGCGTCTCCTGTGAGACTCGAACCTCGGCTTGGGCCGTCGCGGGGGGGTCAATCGCCTGAAGGGCAGGACGGAAGCTCACTGGAGTGAGCGAAGTGCGAAGTAAAGGTCCTCGCCTTCCCCGGTGAAGGCGGTTTTTGACCCTAGTCTGTTTATTGCTATTGTTATTGGCCGCGCGGGCGGCTTTTAATTTGTCGTTAGCTATTGTAATTGGATCATCCGGATCCGTTAATATGTGTCGGGGCCTCCTGCGAGCCTTTTTAGTCGGGAAGGGGTAGTAATTGATGCTTTTGCGCACCAGTGGGTTGGGATGGTGTTTAGCCTTGTCGAAGTGGCGTTTGGACGCCAACTTCATCCATTGGGCTATAGTAGGGAGCTCCAGGTCAAAGTGGAGATCGACGTTTCTTACGTAGAAGGGTGCTACAGTCGCGATTCTCATGAAACGCGACTGTAGCACCTGTAACCGGTGGATATACGAGGGGGCACAGTGCGCGAAGACTACGCTACCGTAAGTCATGCACGGTCGGACGCAGGCCTTATACAAGGTTACCTTGTGTCTAAGGGACATGTGACTCCTTTTATTTAGGAGGAAATGGAGGCGAGAGAGAGAGCGAGAGGCGGCCTTCTTGCGAACGGTGGCTACATGCTTACGAAAATACATGCCGCTGTCGAGCGTGACTCCTAGATATTTGACGGACTTTTGCCATGGAATGGCTTGTCCGTAAAGGGTGACCTCTTTTTTGAGGAGTAATTTTTCCCGAGTATTAGCGTTAGCACCGGGGTTGCCCCTGGCAAAGAGAACTGCAACGCTTTTCTCGGGATTTAATTGGAAGCCCCATTTCCGGAACCATTCGCCTAGCGACGTGGTTGCGGTCTGGAGTCTGTCCACGATGACACCTCTGTCTTTATGAGTGGTATAGAGAGCGGTGTCATCGGCATAGATGGCTAGCTCCACATTCGGAGCCCTAGGGATGTCGCCGGTATACAGCGTGAAGAGAAGGGGCGAGAGGACCGAGCCTTGAGGGACTCCGGCCCTGATTGGACGAGGAGACGATAACGTTCCTTCTACGCGATAGCGAATTGAACGGTCGGACAAGAAGTCGTGTACGATACGCACGAGTCTTAGTGGCACTTGGAAGTGGTAGAGCTTGTAAATCAAGCCGTTATGCCACACCTTGTTGAAAGCCTTCGCTATGTCGAAGAAGAGCGCACCCGTGGCTCTCAGATTCAGGGAGCTGTTCATCCCTGAAAGGATGTGCTCCGTGATCCGATGGACTTGATGGACGCACGAGTGGGCCGGCCTAAAGCCAAACTGGTCATCGGGAATGAGCCCCTTTTCTAGGGCATAGTCTAGGAGGCGCTTTTTCACTACCTACTCGTACAACTTGCTCAGCGTGTTGAGAAGGCTGATAGGGCGGTAACTGGTGGGGTTGTTACGAGGCTTGCCAAGCTTGTGAATACCTATGACAATGGCTTCTTTCCACTGCGCCGGGAAGGTGCAGTTTTCAAGTAGGCAATTGAATATGGCCACTAGCAAGCATATCAGATGGGGCGGGAGGCACCGGAGGACCTTGTTTGAGATGGCGTCGAGACCTGGGGATTTACGAGGCAGTGAACTCTTGATTAGAGTTTTGACCTCGGCGATCGACGTAGAAGGGAGCGGCTCGGGAGAGAGGGGCAGTGCGACTATGCGTTCGACTTCGCGGTTCACGTGTTCGACGTGCGCCGGGTCGCTATGGTCGAGGCGAGCGTGCCACACTGAGGCCTTTCTTTTATAGTAAGCGGGTGGTGATCGATCATTCATCACTCATCCAAGGCCCTCATTTAAAAGCACACTTCCACAACATAGCTAAAACACTTCGCTTTCAAAAGTATGCATACATCATCTCACAGAAGATCTCACACATTCTCATACTTGAACTTGTACAAGTTCCCACGTTAACAACGTGAACCAGGACTGCGCCTGAAGTGCGTTTAAAGAATACACCACCCGGGACAGCGCCCGTAACACTCTTAGAAGAGCACCAGCACTGCGGCTGCCCAGGACTGAGCCTGATAAGTATTCAAAGAATACACCACCCGGGACAGCGCCCGTAACACTCTCAAAGGAGCACCAGCACTGCGACTGCCGAGGACAGCGCCAGATAAGTATTCAAAGAATACATCCACCGGGACAGCGCCCGTAATATAACACTCTCAAAGGAGCACCAGCACTGCGGCTGCCAGGACTGCGGCTGCCAGGACGGCGGCTGCCAGGACTGCGGCTGCCAGGACTGCGGCTGCCAGGACTGCGGCTGCCAGGACTGCGCCTGCCAGGACTGCGCCTGATATGCATTTAAAGAACACATCTTCCGGGACAGCACCCGTCACGCGCACAGAACGCACGTCTGCCAAAGCCCGCTTCTCAAGGTTGCTGACCCCAGGAACACACCATGACCGCACCACATTGGCAATCCGTTTCAACCAGCAAGGCACAGACTTGCCTCACCCTCGCACGCATGTCAACATATCACGCGCGCTTCCTTAACATGAGAAAATAACACATTTCTAATGTTGAAACTTACTTTCGAAAAATGTGGCACAAACTTGTACCCATTGCATTCAGGTACTGGACCCCACGTATCAACATGGATATTAAATGAAACAGTGTGACGTTTATTTACGTAATTACTTTAAACCGGGAAACCAAAAGTATTTTTAAAATTAATTGATCCTTCGTCTAGTCAGCCTAGATATGTTCATGCTTTTCATGAAATACCCTCAGTAAGTTAAGCCTGTGACCCTTAGGTACATCACAAAGTAAAGTCGGCTCCTCACCAACCGGTGAATAACGATAATAGAGCACATATCTCTCGCAGATCCTTTTTACGTCTTTGTCCTGTAATTCATTGCAATACGTGGTTATTTTAAAAGTTATACCAACCAGGTGATGCCGAAAATGTTGACCGTCAACGTTTCTAATTCATATGAATGGTACTTAAGCCCCGCGCCCTGTGTGACCCTACTAAAATAGGCTACAACTCGTTTATTAACATCCGAGTGGACCTGCATGAGCACAGCACCATATCCTGCACTGCTAGCGTCTGTGTGTAGTTCAGTGGAAAGGCTTGGGTCGAAAATCGCAAGTATAGGCTCGCTGGAAAATTGCTTTAAGAGCTCTTGTCAGACCTTATCTTGTTCAGGTCCCCATTCAAATCAAATCAAATCAAAATTTATTTATTCAGTTTAGATGCGACTTAACGCATGCTTATGAATGTCAAAAACGTTTACAAAATTCGCGAAAGAGCAAAACTACGCCATCCGTTCGCAAGACTACCAGGAGGTCTTGTTCTGAGAAGAACGGGCAAGAAACTCAGCAAGTTTTATCCTCCCTTTACATACAATAATTCAAAAGAAAATGTCTTAAACCACAACGTCATTTAAGTTACATAAGTAAAAATAAAATAAAATCTGTTCTGTGATTTACCACATTCACCATTACATTACATTCCATTACATTACATTACATTCCATTACATTACATTCACAACACTTCCAAGAGAACAAAGCAAATTATAACAATATAATTATACCTATTGCCAAGCGTTTTTATCTTCTAGGTAAGCATTAACTGTGTAGTAACCTTTACACATTAAGGTTTTTTTAATATGTGTTTTGAATCTGTTGAGAGGCAGTTCCAATATTTCACTAGGAATCATGTTATAGCAGCGTACACTTAGGCCTATAAATGAAGTGTTTATTTTCTGCAACCTGTAAGACGGCTGGAAAAGTTTTCCCTTATTTCTTGTATTCCTATTGTGAATGTCACTGTTCTTTAAAAGAGAACTAATATTACTACGCACAAAAACTATACAGTTGTAGATATATTGTGACGGTACCGTCAAAATACTGATTTCCTTGAATAAGTTTCTAAGTGAAGTGCCTGGTTTCAAGCAATAGATTGACCTAATAGCACGTTTTTGCAAGATAAAAATAGATTGAATATCTGCTGCCTTGCCCCATAAAAGAATTCCATACGACATAACGCTGTGAAAGTAACTAAAATATACTATTCGGGCAGTTTCCTCGTCTGTGAGTTGCCTAATTTTTCTAATAGCGTATGTCGCAGAACTAAGCTTGTCTGAAAGTTTAGTGATATGCTGACGCCATTGAAGTTTTTGGTCTATTGTAATGCCTAGAAATACCGTAGAATCAACTAAATTTAGTTTTTCATTGTTTAGTTTAAGCTCCATGGTTGTAGTTTTAACATTAGGTAAAGTAAATCTTATGCATTTTGTTTTTGTGGCATTTAATTGTAAATTATTTGCAGAAAACCAGGACAATATTTTAGAAAGTGCGTTGTTCACATCGTCACAATTTGTCTTATATCTATTTACTTTAAAAATCAATGACGTGTCATCAGCAAATAATACAATATCACATAATAGCTTTGCATAAGTAGGCAAATCGTTAATATATATAATGAATAAAAATGGTCCCAATATTGATCCTTGCGGGACTCCCATTTTAATATGTGATCCCGAAGATTTAGTTCCATTTATATCAACTTTAGTTGTTCGACAACTTAGGTAAGAGGTTATTAAGTTAAGAGCTACATTTTTTATACCGTAGTGGTCAAGTTTGCAAAGCAGAGTCTCATGATGAACACAATCAAACGCCTTGGACAAATCACAGAAAACTCCCAGTACATCTTGAGTTTTCTCCCTTGCATCAAATATATGTCGTAACAGAGCTATTCCAGCATCGTTAGTGGAGCGACCTTTAGTAAAACCGTATTGTGCGTTGTGTAGCAGATTGTTTGTATTAAAGAAATTAATTAGTTGTTCTAGTATAATTTTTTCAAAAATCTTACTTAGAGTTGGCAGTATTGAGATGGGTCTAAAATTCGAGGGATCTGTCCTGCATCCAGATTTAAATAAAGGTATTATTTTACTATGCTTCATTAAATCTGGAAAATTTCCTTCATCAATACAATTGTTAAAAATATACGCAAGATCTTGGGCAATAATATTAATAATGTCCTTAATAACATGTACAGAAACATCCCACAAGTCTCCAGAATGTTTTAATTTTAAGGATTTAAAAGTTTTAACTACATCACCAGCGCTAACGTGCTTAAACTGAAAATTTAATTTGCATTCTGGTACGTAAGTTTTAAGAAAACTAATAGCCTCTTTGAGGAGGTTGTTTAGGAGGAGGAGTTGTTTAGGAGGTTGAGGGTAGACGTGAAACAACTCGTATCGTGTCCCCAATTCTTTGTATTTTTAAAATCAAACAAGAAATAATATCGTTTCAAAAGTAGGAAAAGTGGTGTAATATTTCGAGATAAAAAAGTGTAAATGTTATTCCGCCGAGAAACATTGTAAAAGCATAAATAATTCGCCAAAATCACAACGCTTTAAACGAGTGACTTTTGTAGATAACTTATGTTGAAAAGAATACCTAGAATGCAGGAATTGTGCACAATTAACAACATTAAAGTGAAATAGTGTAGTGATGTGAAGTGAACTAATTTTTGCAAAAAATAACGGCACAAGTGTCAAGACTTGGTATAACACTGACTCATTTAGTGTCTGTGACGCGTGTAACTTGTACGATATTTTCAAGCAAAAGCAGTAAAGACACTTAGTCAAATCGCTTGCAGTGCCGGTGACGTTCTCATTGGGTTCGAGTTCAAATCTCTCTAGAGAACCATAACTTTCAAAAATTTATTTTTCAATAAATATTGAACACTTAATTTTAATATAAGAATATCACAAATAGAATATAAAAAATATATATACATCTTTCATAGAGGGCACTAAGTGCATCATAACAGGCGATGGAGGAAATAAAAAATATGTTAGTTATCATGCAGCAAGATATAAAGCAACAAAAACAAGACATGCTAGATATGAAAGAAGATATTAAATGTACAATAATCAACAGCCTCAACGAGAAGTTTAATCACTTAGAACTAAAAAACGAGCTTTTGGAGAAAAACCTAGAAGAACAAACAAAAAAAATAAACAACCTAGAAAGACAGTTTAGACGCAAAAATCTAATCTTGTTTGGCGTAGAAGAGAGCGAAAAGTCATACGATGAACTCGAAGAAATGGTCATAAACATAATAAATACATACATCAAAATTTCTTGCGAATCTCACAATATAGAAGCTGTTAGAAGACTGGGGAAAAAAGGCGAAAAAGTTAGACCTACATTACATTAGTAACATTCAACACATTGGGATTCAAATTAAAAATCCAAAAAAATAAACATTACCTCCAAAATACTTCATATTACCTAAAAGAAGACTACCCAATCGAAATTTTAAATAAGCGTAGAGAACTTCAAGTCCAAGTTCAAAAAGAAAAAAATGCAGGCAATACTGCCTTTATAAAATACGACAAAATTATTATATTGAACAACAAACAACCGTTGCATAAACAGTCAAACAAAAGAAATCTCTCTGAATCCCCGGAGACACTTCACCCCGGCAGCCAGGGTGTTCAACAAACTAAAAAGCAACCACCTAAGAAAAACAAAGGAAGCATGAAGAACTTTTTTATACAAAAGCCCAAACTAATCCGTACTCAAGCAGAAAAAACTCAACGCCAAACGAATACATCACAACACAACACTGAATAGCAATCGAAATCGGACTCTCTCCCAACCTCAAATCTCCCAATACGGCCGGTCACCGCGGGAGAGTACGACCAAAACCCTCCAAAAAAAGCCACACAGACTATGATCAGACAATACAAAAACACAACCAAATTAAAAATCGCAGCTTACAACGTCAGGACCCTATCTTCACATGACCGCTGGTTGGAGTTAAATGAAGCAACAAAAAAAATCAATTATGACGTAATCGGTATCTCAGAGATCAGACGACTTGGTAATAAAATAGAGGAATATGACAACTTAATATTCTGCTACATTGGTAGTACACCAGGTAAATTTGGAGTGGGCTTTATTATTAAGAAGTCTCTTAAAAACAACATCGAAAGCTTCATCGGCCTAACAGAACGAGTGGCAATGCTAAATTTAATACTTCACGAATTTAAGATATCCATTATACAGGTATACGCACCCACCGAATCCGCAAAAGAAGAAGAAATAGAGGAATTTTATAAAACTATCGACAAAGCTATGGAAATAACACATAAGAACATTATACTAATGGGCGACTTTAATGCGAAGGTAGGGGCTCCTAAAGAAGGTGAATACTTAATAGTGCATCAACATGGGGACGGTGAAAGAAACGATAGAGGACAGAGACTTGTCGACTACGCACTTGAACACAATCTAACTATCATCAATACATGCTTCAAGAAAAACCGTAGCCGGAGATGGACGTGGCGATCCCCAAATGGACAACACAAAAATGAGATCGACTATATACTATCCAACCAACCAAAACTATTCAATAACTTTGAAGTCCTGAATTTAAACTATCCGTCAGACCACCGATTAATTAGATCAACATTAAAAATAGCCAAACAAAAACAAAGTAGAGTAAAATTTACAAGCAAAAACAACTTTCAACTGAAGACCAAAGACGAAGTAGTAAGATATAACAATAACTTAACCTCAATGCTACCCTACCCTTCTTACAACTTGAAACATACATCAATACAAACTTATCACGACAAAATAGTAAATGCTATTAGCCAAAGCTTGCAAAAAGCTCGAGAAAAGGGAAGAGAGCCACATAGACACCACAAAATACTATCAGATCGCACCGCTCTATTACTGAAAAGAAGAAAAGAACTACAAGAAAGAAATAATAAATCGAGATCAATGAGAAATGAGCTTTCCGCCCTCTACAAAGTGACAAATAAATACATAAAAAGAGATTACGCTAAATACAGAGAAAATACTATAGAAAGACATCTACAACACACAGGAAGCACAAAGAAGGCCTTTAAGGAACTTAGAACGAACAAAACCTGGATAGGAGGATTAAGTAAAGACAACAGAACTTTGTGCAAGCGCACTGCCATTATCAATGCGGCGACAGATTTCTATAGAAAGTTATACAGTGATAACATCCAAAATAATAACATCTCAAGCACCAACGAAAATAACGACGAAATAAGTATAAAACCAGTGGACGAAATGGAAGTCCAAGAAGCAATAAATAGCTTAAAACTGGGAAAAAGCCCTGGATCGGACAACATAACAAATGAAGTATTAAGACTAGCACACAAAACATTAGCTGGACCACTAGCGGAACTATTTAACTTAATACTGCAAAAGACTAAAACGCCCATACAATGGTCTGAATCGGACATCATACTCATCTATAAAAAGGGTGATCCCAAAGATATTGGCAACTACAGACCAATAAGCTTACTCCCGAGCCTCTACAAACTCTTCTCAGCCATTATAAATAAAAGAATCAGCAGCACATTGGAATTAAAACAACCAATAGAGCAAGCAGGCTTCAGGAAAGGTTTCTCAACTGTGGACCATATACACACACTTGAACAAATCATTGAAAAGTACCAAGAACAACAAAGACCGCTATACATAGCGTTTATTGACTATCAAAAAGCATTCGATACAGTAACACATGTAAGTATATGGGAAAGCCTAAAACAGCAGGGAGTTGAAGACGTATACATACAAGTCATAAAGAGCGTATACAAAAACAACACGGGCAAAATTAAGCTAGAAACTCTAGGACCAAGTTTTACTATAGAAAGAGGCGTACGGCAAGGCGACCCCTTATCTCCAATAATATTCATAGCAATTCTGCAGGCTATCTTCAGGAAGATAGATTGGAGTAAGTCAGGCCTATATATAAAAGACAAATACATAAGTCACTTAAGATTCGCAGATGACCTAGTGCTGTTATCAGAATCCAGCACCCAGTTACAACAAATGATGGAAACTTTACATTCGGCTAGTATCAAGGTGGGTCTGAAAATGAATCTCGCTAAGACTATGGCAATGACAAATCGGCGGAGAAGAATATTAACAATAGATAATGTGCCACTCGAATATACAGATTCATACATCTATCTAGGTAAGCAAATTAGTTTTGATCCGAAAAATAACGAACTAGAAGTGAAAAGAAGAATACAACAAACTTGGAATAAATATTGGAGTTTAAAGGAAATCTTTAAAAGTGGCCTGCCTATTACCATAAAAACAAAAATTATGAATTCTAACCTTCTTCCAAGTTTGACTTATGGTTGCCAGACCTGGAAATTCACTTCAAAAGTAAAAAATCTTATCGCCACCTGTCAAAGAGGACTGGAACGCAGCATGCTTAAACTAAAGAAATCAGACAAAATACGACACACATTAATAAGATCAAAAACCAAAGCAACAGATGCACTGAAATACGCACAAAAACTTAAATGGAGATGGGCTGGCCATGTCGCGAGGCTTAAAGACCGAAGATGGACCACAGAAGTGACCTTTTGGAATGGACCTCAAGGTAAAAGAAATCGAGGAAGACCACATACTCGTTGGGATGACGAGATCAAAAAAGTAGCCAGCCCAAACTGGAAACAGACTGCACAGGACAGAGACAAATGGGCATCTTTGGAGGAGGCCTTCACCCAATAATGGGGTTCCTACAAATTATATTATTTAAGTATCTAAAATCTAACCAAGCTAGCTAATAATACAATAAAATAATGTAATAGTAAATATTATCTAGTAGTAAATATGATATATATAGTAGCAAATATTATATAAGTAGTATATTAATAACAGTAAATAAAATAGTTATAGGTAAATAATATAGAAAATAAATAAAAATAAGAAGGTATTAATTTTAATTAGTTAAGTAAGCGTTTGGAGATGGGTCAATGTAAAAAGTTATATTTGTAGGAAATAAAAGGCTTTTTTATTTTTTTTATTTTATAATAGCCTCTTTAGGAGAGGAATTAAGAGAAGATGTAGTAATTATAGGTATGTTTGTAAATAAATCTTCAAAAATATCAGCAATCTCCGAGCTTTCAACAATAATCTTATCATCTACCTTTAAAAGGAATGAATTATTACGGGATTTAAGGTTTCCTGTTTCTCTATTTATGACATTCCAAGTAGTTTTGATTTTATTACTTGAATTCCTTATTTTCTCACGTATATGCAAGGCCTTTGTATATTTACAAACTTTTCTAAAAGTTTTGGAATAATTTCTGACATATTCTATAAACACTGCGTTGTGATTATATTTTTTTAATGCATATAATTCATAAAGCCTATTCCTACTCTTATAAATACCACTGGTGGCCCAGTCATCAAACTTGATTTTTTTGTTACACTTTACAGTCTTTATTGGGTAAATTAAATCAAACTCATTTTGAATAACATTAAACAATCTTTCGTATTGACTCTCCGAATTATTTAGAATAGAGTAATCTATTGAACAAACCTTGGAATTAACGTTATGCCTAAAACTTTCCATGCGACTTTTTGTGAAGGGGCGATATTTAACGTGCTTGGCTTCATCAAATATTTTATCAGAGAAGCCAACAATCAGACCACAATGGTCAGATGTAAGGTTTGTTATTACTGATTTAGAAACAGGTTTGTCCCTCGAAAATATGTTATCTAAACAAGTCGCTGAATGGGAGGTGATTCTAGTTGGTTCAGAGAATTGGTTTACTAAATTGAAACATTTAAAAATTGAAATAAATCTAGTGCTTACTGAAGTACTTTCAAGTATGTTTATGTTAAAGTCTCCGCAAATAATGACCGATTTTCGTTTACTAGTCAGTCTTTTAAGTACATCTTTCATTACTGACTCAAATTTGTAGTAATCCCCGGAAGGGGGCCGGTACACGCATACTATAACATAATTCTCCAGTTCTACACAAGATAATTCAATAACACATTCAATTGATAGACTTACAATATCCTTACGATCTTTGTATTTGACAGTACTATTTACTAATATTAATGAACCACCACGAATAGAACTACTTCTCGTGAATATGCTACACAATTGGAAGTTGTCAATGACAACAGCTTCATAACTTCTTAGCAAATGTTCCGTTTCAAATTTAACGTCTTTCTTAATGAGACGCGATATACATGCGGTGTTTGTCACGTAGCTTTCAATATAAACCGGAAATATCTAGCTAAACGTATCTAGCTATTGACGTACCTGCATGAGGTACCTTTAATAGGAGAAGGTGAATTAAGCAACGCTTTAATTTTATGCTGACTCGGCCTAACCTGATCATGACTGATAACACATCTCAAGTACTTTATTTTAGTTGTGAGGAAAGAACAAATTGACAGAAAACCCAGCTTCTGTCCGTATATACCGTCCTTAATAGAAATACCTATACTGAGAACGTTGTTAACAATTACAAACACTTATAAATTTACGTAGTGCTATTAATAATGCGTTGATAAACTGTGGAAAAATTACAAAACTCATACTGAGCCCGAGCTCTTATAGATTGGGATTTAATAAAACCTTGATGTCATATCTAATGATGAGAAGAATCTAGAGCCCCTAAGTCGATCAATGTAGTCATCGATCAATGGTAGAGGATACCTATCCTTGACGGTGATGCGATTCAGTGCTCTAAAGTCAATCGTACATTTGGTCTGAACCGTCTTTCCCCGTGACCAAAATGATCGAACTTACGTACTCAGAATCAGACTTTCAGATGATGATTTTATCTAACAGATCCTTACAAATCTCTCGAACTTTAAGTTTCTCTGGGTATGACAGGCGATACGGATGGTATGCGACAGGTACATCAACCATCCAACAGCCATCAACTAAGCAAGCTCCGCACCTTCGAGAGGCGTATTTATGCTGTCGAACTCGTTAGCCTTCACAGAATTCACGCCTAGTACCTTATCTGGTGTGTGAGTTAGGTATTGTTCATGTTTCGTACGAATAAACGTGACGCCATCGCGATTGAGAGCTGTCTGTCCCTATTATGATCGGTGTATTCATGTACGACACGGGTATGATGAGAAAATCAACCTCAAGCGCGATATTACATAGTTCGACAGTCTACGAATAACATATTTTTGAGTGACCAACTCTTTGTCACCTATTCCCTTCGAAGAACAGTTAATCGGTCTGCGTGGAAGTAGAAAAGTAATTTACCACCGCGGGTGATATCAAAGAAGCACTATCTACCAAAATGTCAACGGGTTATACCCTTGATTACTGCTGTACTAATGTCGTTGTTGTTCGTTGCGGCTAAGAGCTCGTTGCATAAACTGACACTACGCTGGTTATTACTATTACCGCTTTGAACCGCAGATCGAGCTTTCGCAAAGCAATCACTTTCTTTGTGTCCACGTTTCTTACAAAAAGAACAAACCGGCCTATCATCAGTCTTTTCAAGTATATTACGCTTCTTTGGGCACTTATCTCTAAGATGACCTCTTTCGCCACAGATAAAACACCTAATTTCTGGTTTAGTCGAACTACCAAAATTACGCTTTTTAGCTGCATTAAAATTAAACGATTTCGACCTATCAGAGTTGCGATTATCAAACTTGCGGGTGGACTTAACATACGTGGCTAGAAACGAGACCAGATTTTCTGTCGTTAAGTCGGCGTTAGTTGCTGCGGCACGTACTTGTACATCACTAAGACCAAAAATCACAATTTGGACCATAAGTTCTTCGCTTAATCCTTTCACTAGGCGTAAACGCAACAACGAACGACGCGCGTATTCCGCGTATGACATAAACTTTTCTGCCGTCCAGTTAATAACTTCGTGGAGAATTTGCGCGTAGTTCACCTTTTGCGGACACAAGGACCTAAACTCTTTGACGAAATTGGACCACGACCGCTCGTTAGTAGCCCATTCGTTTAACCAAGTTCTTGCGTCACCTCTTAGGCAATAAGGAACACGAGAGACGCACTCATAGTCGTCCCAATGGTTCGCCCGTATAGCTCGCTCCACTTCATCACACCATACCTCAAAGTTATTAACAGCTGGATCGAAATTAGACACATAGTAATTGCTTGGTTTAGGCTTCGTTAACATGTGGCGTAGCCACAATACAGTTAATAAATCTAACTACTATATAAATACAATAATTTAATATATAAATACTTTACATACTAAATACACAAATATTAAACATGCACAATAACACATAACATAAGCAAATATATCATTTTTATACATATAGCCGCATCGTCGAGTCCCCGAGCATTATCGGATGGTCCTCGTGTCGTGTCGCACCGAGTGAGCGAGCACGAAGTCCCGCTACTTGCAGAACAAAGGAAGCCTAGAATGATCGCCGGCGCAGTGACGCGCGCGCCCGCTGTCCTTAGTCCGTCTCGCACGCTCACGGCAGACACACGCTTGCTTTACTGCGCTAATCTTTCTGATTACGCTTTTATTAATTATCTTTTCTGTTATATTTATTTTGCTGATGCTTGATGTTAATTATATTAGTTTAGTTTGAAGAATAAACAGTGGTAGAAGTGTCAGGACTGTTTAATTGTGTTACCTAAATACACACGAACACCTACATCTCCTACAAACAAACCTAAAGCTTCAACGAACGCTTGTGAAGCGGAAACGTTATTTTTATCAGGCGGAGAAGTACAACGGACGGACGACGGCACATGCGAACCACTGGCCGTATTCTCAATAGCAGTCAATCGCGACATTATTGACCCTAAAGCATCTTTTACAGAGGCATCTAGAGGGTAGGATCGAGTTATACTAGACCCACGATCCCAAAATTAAATTAGCATTTTAATTTATTTTATTGATTAAACATTTTTAGTTTGCGAACGATAACATAATTAGTTATAATAGAGTCATAAAATTGATTAATCGGTTAATTGTTTCGGTACATTTCCATTTAATTGTTTAATTAATAATATGCAAATTTGACTTTCTTATTAGACGATAAGAAAATAATTAGTTTTGTGACGTTTTATAATTACCAAGCATTCGAATAATATTCCTCCTAGACAGCGCCTGCCTCGCTTCGCCGTGAACACTTCCATTAACTCCATTTAAAGTACCCGGGCAGCCAGGATTGTGGCTGTGAGTGGACCTAGAAAATCACTGATAGTAGTTGTATCCATATATAATACAGTACAGACCATCCAATTCATGTAAATATTTGTAGTTTTTCCGTAAGAGTTTTCTACTGAGTTATATGAATATATTAAATAGTTCTCCTCTTCGTTACTTTAGTCAGTAGACCTTTAAGCTGTGTCAAAAGGCTTACTATAAAGTTAGTGATTATATAGTTGATAAAAGGGCCTGGGACTAGTGCTGGGCAGGCTACTTCTAATTAATTTGCTATATTTGTTTTAAATAATATTGTAGAATTGTTAGATGATTTTCTTTTTTAAAAAGACTACCGAGAGTTATAAACGCCGGCTTTTTCTCTCGGCCAACACTACAGCAATAATTGCTCCTCATTTCTTAAAAAAGTTCAGTTAAGAAATAATGAATTCAATATTATTATAATATTTTGATATTTATAGCAGTCGTTACTTTTATGAAACAAACAAATCACCAGGTTTTGCAAATACCTAAATACATAGAGTAGGCAAATTGATGACAGTAATGTAATGTTAATTACTTTTTTTTATTTATGGCAGTGCCGCGTAGGTTATTTAATTGTATAACACAAAACAATTTACTTTATATATTGTATAATATACAGACGAAACACAAAAAACAAACATATGAAATTACATAATAAAAAATACAAGAAATTTACCAACTAACTATAGGCACTAGAACTTTTTCACTCAGCGGATAATGAAAAAGGTCCATTAACCTATGTATTTTGTTAAGTAAATTAATACACCGAATAATATGTGCCCTTTGCATAAGGTTAGTCCTAGGTGTGGGCACATGAAGTACGAACTAAGTATGAACGTATAGAGGCATATTCTAAGGACACATCAAAATAACGTTGTTAATACTCCTTAGATACCTCAAGAACCCCTTTAATGGTTCTAAATTTTCTTTGTCATTTAAATAGCACGCATTACAACGAATTACATTCCATTTATAGATTCCACCAAAACACAGCTTGGCCCAATGAAACCCAATAAGGGATCCGTGACAAAATAGATTTCCATTACACGTGACGTTGATGCGTGGATGCCTTTTAATGTAACGGCTCATTGAAAAGATTGAGCATTTGGCAACTTTAAAAATATATATTTTAATAAGAATAAGTGGGTGGATAATATTATGAACGTGTTTGTCGATTAGGCGTAGACAGAATTACAGCGGTGTAGCACATTGCTACGGTATACACAGATCCCGTAGCATGTAATGTATACTACAAATGTAATGTAATTTAGATTGTATTTAAATTTAATATATAATTATCATAATCATGCGTGTATTTGATATATATGTTGCATATTAGCTCATGAAACATACAAGATAATAAAGTATTTACTCAATGCTCGGCCCTAACTGAACAAAAAATGTAAATTGTCTCCTCTAACCCTACTCGGTCCACAGGACCAAGGAAGGTTCGTGTATTTTTATTATACTTTTAGTAACCAGAAGTGATAATTAAATAAAAAAAAACAATTCGAAATAACCTAAGAAGTTATTTTAAATAAACTAAATTATCGTGTTTTCTTAGTTTGAAATAAACTAAGAAAACACGATAATTTCAAAATCACACTAAAATTATCTTAAAACTGACTTATACAAAGAAAACAACACGACTTTAGATATTCTAAAAACACAACCGTTAATCTTAAAACAATAACACAAAATCACACCGAATTAAAATAACATGGAACGGACTTACAGTACGCGGCTTCGAAACCAACCACCACTCTAGTCAACGTCCGGGCAGCAAATGCTAGCGTGCCAATGAGTGGTAATTGCTACATCCTCCCTCGCGAGGGGGATGCTTAAACCCGTTCTGGGCGTATGCCCTTTTCGGGTGGTTTGTTGGTTCGCGCCCTGCTGATACAGGGCGGTACGGGGGCGGGCTTATAGCCCTTGGTGGGGGCTGCTTCGCGCGAGGAACAGTGGCTCCACTCGCTGCGCGCAGCCGATGGGGTCTAGTCCGGAATGTCAATCCGGTGGTGGTGGGGTCAAGTAGAGTTATTATTTTTATTTTTAATTTTTTTTTTTTGTACTTTTATATGTATTTTTTAATTTTTATTATTTTTTTGTTTTTTTTTTTATATATTCATTTTTAGAACTCTACTTGACCCTGGTGTCTTGGTCGGTGGTGTCGGGCAGGTAGCTGCGCGGCTCGCGGTCAAGCTCCGCCGGGTGAGACTTCCGGTAATCCCGGGGGGGCCCAGCGAGGCGACCAGCGGTCGAAGCCGCGGCTGCTGTCCTGGTGTCATGTCTCTGTGAACGCTATGGTGGCGTTTTTCACGTAGCGGGGGGCCCCCACTGCGCGCTTCAGGCAGTTGTTCTGCACGGCGCGCAGTCTCTGCCGGTTGGACTCCTTAGTGTAGGTGTACCACGCCGGCGCCGCGTACGTGAGATGTGGGCGCACGTACAGCGCGAGCTTGATGCGTATCGGTAGGTTGCCGGTGAATAGGGGGCGGAGTTTGCTCGACACCCCCTTCGCTCTTCCTGCGTTCCTCTTGACATGGTGCCGCATGGACAGTTGTCGGTCGATGGTGACCCCAAGGTAGGTGACCGGCGTCTTCCACGGCACGTCCTTGTCCAGGAACCGCAGGGATCGCGGCAGCCTACTTTGGCCGAAGGCGATCGCCTGAGTCTGGGTCGGGTTGGCGGCTAGTCTCCACTTGTCCAGCCACTCTGGCAGGAGGTCCAGGGCGCGTTGGAGCTTCGCCGCCGCTGTTTTGGTGCTGAGCGAGGTGGCCACGTACGCCGTGTCGTCGGCGAAGAGGGCCAGTGTACACCCGCTCGGGCACGGGACGTCGTCGGTGTATGTGGTGTATAGCAGCGGCGATAGCACGCTGCCTTGTGGGACGCCCGCCGTGATGGGTCGCGGTCTCGACGCAGCCTTTCCCATCGCAACGTGGAACGTGCGGTCGGTAAGGAAGGCGCGGAGCACCGCGACTATGCGGCGGGGCAGCGGAGACTCGGCGAGCTTCAGCATGAGGCCGTCGTGCCAGACACGGTCGAAGGCCTTCTCCATGTCCAGCATCACGGCAGCGGCCCCTTCCTTCTTGTTGAGGGCCGTGGCTGCAGCGTAGAGCACCTTCGTCAGCTGCAGCGTGGTGCTGTGTTCGCCGCGGAAGACGAACTGTTCGGGCCTCGGCTGCAGGTATTTGTAGGTCCTCTGCAGCAACAGCCTCTCGAACAGCTTCGACTGAGTTGAGAGCAAGGTGATAGGCCGGTAGCTCTCCGGCCGGGTGTAGTCCTTTCCGGGCTTCGGCAGTAGGATTACCTTTCCCTCCTTCCAGGTCCTAGGGAAGTGTAGGGACCGGATGAACCCTGTGAAGAGGCGCGCCAGCGCAACTATCCACCTCATGGGTAGATGGCACAGCGCCTGGTGGGTGATGCCGTCCGGTCCCGGCGCCTTCTTGAGAGGTAGCCGGAGTATCGCCTTCCGCACTTGTGAAGGCGAGAAGGCTATGGGGTCGTCATCGGGCGGGATCGGGCGCGCTAGCCAGTCCTCGACAGCGCTCTCGACCTCGGCGACGCGCGCTGGACATGCCGCGGCGTTCGGCGAGAATTGGCGCTGGAGGTGTTCGGCGAAGATTTCGGCCCGATCGTTGTCATCATAGGCGATGGCGCCGTTGCTGTCGCGTAGTGGACGCTTTGGCTCTGGAGTCCGGTAGAGGCGGCGGCAGAGTTGGGTTCAGTGGTCGCCTCCCCCAGCGCTTGCTCCCAGGAGCGCTGGGCGTGGGCAGCCAACTCGTTCTTGACCCGTTCGGCGAGGCGGTTCAGCTTTGTCTTCAGCACGGGGCAGCGATTGCGCTGCCACTGCCTCCTGAGCGCGCGCTTCTGCTTGATCAGCCTCAGCACGAACGGAGCGAGGTCCGGGCGTATAACCTCCGGCGGATGGGTGGTCGTCGCTTCCGCCAGAGCCGCCTGAAGTTGCCGCGTCATGGACTCCGCCATGTCGTCAACGGCGCCTGGTGTCATGTCCGGTGGGCCTGGCGCGGTGGTGCCTTCGAGTATTGTTTCGAAGGCATTCCAGTCGGTGACCCTCCAGCTGCGTGCGGGCGGGGATGGTGCCCCCGCGAGAAGGCACAGCACTGGTTGGTGGTCCGATTGGTACTCGTCCATCAGGACCTCCTGCGCCAGGTAGAGCTCAGGCCGGTTGTGCACCACCAAGCCGATGGTGTCCGGCCTGAAAGTGTTAATCCGTGGGTAGTGGGTGGCGGCATCTGGTCCGCACACCTGGTAGCCGCGTGCCTCGGCATACTGCAGAAGCCGGTTGCCCCGCGAGCTGTTGGAGTGGGAGTGCCAGCTGATGTGCTTGGCGTTCCAGTCGCCCGCGAGGAGGAGCGTCGGCTTCTGGCTGAGCGTGGCCTCCAGCTCGGCCGGTGTGAAGTTGGGGCCATGGGGAGCGTAGACAGCTAGCACATCTGTGGGCTGGCCGCCCAGTTCTAGCTCGACCCCCAGCGTCAGGATCTTTTCGCCGTTGACTGGCGGGATTGCACGGTGAGGGATCCGTCGCCGTATCATCACCGCCAGTCCGCGCATGGGCGCCCTGTTGGCCACCTGGTGCTCTACACGGTAGACGTAGTAGCCCGCAGCACGCAGTCAGTCGGTGGGGCGCATGTGCGTCTCAGAAATGAGCGCCACATCCACGTCTTGTGTGCGTAGGATGTGACGCAAGTGGTGGCCTTTACCCCAAAGGCCGTCGGCGTTCCAGTGCAGGAGGCGTAAGTTCATCTTCGTTGCCTCATGCCTCGACTGCGCGACCGGCGTCCTCCGTAGGTCGGTTCAGACGGGGTCGGGTATAGGGCGCCCAGCAGTACGGTGACCACCCTGTCAACCGCCTCAGTGATCGCCGTCTCGCTGGGGAGCGTCTGGCCCCTCAGTGGGCCCCCGCTGCGGGGGCGTGCGGCGCGCTGGTCAGCGGCTCTGGTGGCTCCAGTGACTGGAGCGGAGCCGGCGGCGGCCCTACTGGGGCCAGCCTCGGCATGCGCGGCAGGTTCCGCGCGCGGGGTGGCGGGGGGTTGTAACCCCCCCACGTCCTCTTCTTCTCCCACCTCTGCGGCGTCGGCGTTGGCTAGGAGGCTCCGCGGGGTAGGAGACCATCTCTACCTCCTGCGGGTGTGGGAAGTGCTGCCCATGAGCACGCGGGTCAGCCTGCGAGTGTTCGCGCGGCTCGCCCCTCCGCTGTGCTTGGGCAGCTGCTACAGGTGCTGGAGCGTTGAGGCCATGTGCGCCGCGAGCGCCAGGTGCGCCAGGTGCGCCAGATGGTCCCCGCGCGTCGCGGGTGCCAAATACGCCCTGCGCGCCACGTGCGCTGCCAACGCCGGGCGCGCCAGGTGCGCCATGTGCGCCGCGACCGCCGCGACCACCGCAACGTCGACCGCGCGCCTCAGAGGCGCCCATGCCCCGTGCTACTAGCGCCACCGTGCCAGCGCGCTTGTTGCGCGCCTCCTCCTTCAGCACCGGACACGAGCTGTGGTTGGCCGGATGCGCCCCCTTGCAATTGGCGCATCTCGGCGTGGCCCCCTTAGGTAGGGGGCAGTCGGCGGTACGGTGTCCCTCCCCGCACTTCACACACTTCACACAGGCCATGGCCCGGTGGCATTGGTGCGAGGAGTGTCTGAACCCTTGGCAGCGATGGCATTGTGCGGGGCCCCTTTTGCCCCGCCAGGACTCGATGGTCACCCCCGGAATGCATAACAGCTCCGTTATGCCGTAAATCGCGGGGGTGATGTCTGGAGTGCGGCGGAGTATCACCAGGAAGATACACCCCGGTCTCCCCTTCCTGGCTCGAATGGGCTGAGCGTGCTCCGGCTCGAACCCTAGGTCGCGCAGCTCTGTCATGATGGCCTCGGGTTCCGTGTCCGCCGGAATACCCCGTACCGCCACCTTCAACTGCCGTTCCGCTGGTAGGGAGTAGGAGAAGTAGACCACGTTTACACCGCTGGTCTCCAACTCCCCAAGGTACCGCTGCACCAGGCGGTACTCCTCCTCATCTTCAGGAATTATGTTGAGCCCCTGTCCGTAGGCGCCCGCGTTCACTGTACGCCCCAGCCTCTTCTTCATCTCCCTGACATGAGTGGTCCAGTCAAGGAGGGATTCTATTATGAAAGGCGGGTATTTGGGCGTCTGGGGCGCGGCGGGCAGGGGCGCGAGTGGTGGCCGACGGGCTACCGTCGGCGACGCAGTCATCGCGGCATATGACGCCGCATTTAAATATAAATTATTAATCGCCGCGTCTTGCGGCGTTGTTTGAGCCGTCGCAAGGGCCGCGCGGGGCGCGGGGTGGGCGGAGGGCGCACTTGTTGACGCCGTGGCCATGGGCGTGTTTTCGAATCGGCGGCGGCGCGGGTGTTTCTGGGAGAGCGGCGCCGGTTGCGTTTGTTGTTGTAGTGGCTGTGATGTGAGAAGTGTTTGGCTGACGCCAGGGGGCGTCGTCTGCGCACATATGCGCTTAGTCGGCGGCGTCTTCGTCGGAGTCTTGCGGAGGCGGGCGGCGTAGGGCTTGTTGCGCTCGTTTTATTCTAACGAGCGCGTCGTGCTCGTCGCTAGATAGCGGCGAGGTTAAAAGGCCCTCATTTAAAAGGCGCCTGCGCGTCTGTGATAGATACTCGCACATGGCGCGTGCGAGCCCTTCCGTCGCGAACCGGCCTATGATCGTCTGCGCTACAAACAGCGCATCCGACTCATAGCCGGCTCGGGGCGACACGGGCTGCGACGGGCGCAGGTCGCCTTTTAAAAAGGCCAGCAACTCTGCTGGGTCTTGCCCATGGGCGGTATTTTCCTCCTCAGAAATTGTAATAACTGGCGGACTCACCGTTGGGTGCATTTGCTCCGGTGGCGCCATCGGGGCGTGGCCTGTGCGGTGTTGCGGTGAGGGCGCTCTCGCCATCGCTATACCGCAACGAGAGCTGCGGCCTCACATCACTATCACTTAGCACATTAATAAGGTCTTTAATGTCACTTTCACTATTACCCGCGAGGGGGGCTCGAGCGCCAGCCGGGCGCGAGTCTCCAGCGACCTCGGGGTCATTAAGCGACGCGGTGTACCGCGGTAAAGTTTTATCCGGGGGGGCGGGGTTGTGGGGGGCCGATACGGCGGGGTATATAGTTGAAGTATACCGCGACGAGAGCTGTTTCTCAAAAACAGCTTTTTCGCCCGGTTCTTCGGCTCCTGGTCCCGGGGCTCGATCGCTACGCGAGCGAGTGCCGCTCAGGGACCGGTCAGCCATGCGCGACGCGGGAGCACTGTATTGTATCGACGACGACGGCGGCGGCGGCGCGGCTCCACCGCGCGAGCGGGAGCGTTCTTCGGCGCGCGGGCCAGACGTGTCGCGGCGGGATTTTCGCTCCATCGGGAGCTGGAGTCTGCCAGGCACAGCCTGGACGCCTTAACTTCTCCCGCGCATGCGCATCACCCGGTGAGACCCTCTGGTGGGAAGCCGGGATAGGCGCAGCGCGTTCGTCGCTTCGGCGCCGGCGTGGAACGGGTGCAGGCGGCTACTCTATGGTGTTTGCTTTGCGTTTTAAAAATAAAACGACGGCAAAACAATGGTTCGCGGAGGCTCGTGTGCGCATACGGAGGCAGACGACCGTACGCTAGCGTGCCACACTGAGGCCTTTCTTTTATAGTAAGCGGGTAGGGATCGAAACCACCTACTGCCCTCTGTTCTGATTTAATTTAAAATTATATTGATTTTTTAGAATGATTTTACCTTTATAAACTTCGATATCGGTATAAACGGATCTTTATTAAAAAGAAAGAATCTGAATAAAAAACAAAATGAAAATAATCTGTGACCATGATCTCTTGTAAATAAATCACTATAACACATTTCACAATATGTAAAATGTACAAACCTTTTTACAAATAATTTCATAAAGTAGTAGTAGTAGGCATGGAATACATGATATGGAATACATACCCCATGACATAAAATATATGACATAAAAAATATAATCTCGCAAGATCTCGGTATTTTCCAGATCTCACATATACACACACACGTAAATGACATTTAGCTACTCTCATAGTCTATTCCAATTCCTCTTGAGGAGTCGTGTTGGTTTTTATAGTAACATTTAAATTCAGATGTTAAAAACGTATCTGACGATATAATCGTTTGATTATATTATATTTTACATTATTTCCGGTACGATGTATTTGCTAGTTAAAAATTTCATCTCTTCGAATCAACCGTGGCGATGGTGAGGTGATGGTGCGTAACGGAAAATATGATGCGTAACCGAAAAATGTGACGAAATAGAGACCATAAAGCGAGTAGCTGAAAGCGTCAGTGAAATGAAAAAAAAATTATACGCCTTAAATGATAGTTGAAGAAATCGATTAATTACTTTATTAAAAGACAAAAATAATGGAAGTTTATCATTTAAATAACAAAGAGTTTTTATAATGTTCTACTTGATCTAGAAATGTTAGTTGAACGGAAAATTTTCATCCATTCCATTATAATTCGATGATTATAAAAAATTAATTTCCTTAGCGTTTTTAATTACACTTATAATGACATCATCCTATTAATACATAGTTTAATTGTTTTTTGGTAAAATAGTTGAAATATGCACTGCTGCTTTGCACTGTATAATTAATGAATACAAATTACAATGATTTATTAAGACTTGCGTTGTGGGCTTACTTAACAACAAAGAAATAATAGGCTTAGATAAGTATTTCTTTATCTCCCCGATCTCGTGTCACTATTTACAATTGGTTTAACAAGTTTAAGCGTGGACGTAGCAATCTCAATGACGATCCACATAAGGGACGTCCTTTAACAGCGACTACTGAAGATAGCATTAGTGCTGTGCGATGCACGATAGAGGAAGGCAAGGTATTAGGTAAGACATCAGGACCGACGACCAGAAACACTGTAAGCTTTTCTTACTGTCAAATAAGCGTTTTTAACACATCTATGTTAAGCCTACACGATACCAGTCAATCAATCAATTTCCAACACATCGGTTCTTCTAAAATAAATAGACCTCTATCATAATGTAATAATTCTAAACTTCAAGAGAATTCTCAAACTGCTTACTACTTAGCGAGTTATTTTCTATTGGTCCCAGGCCATTAGTCCCACCGACCCAACGTCAACGCAGGTTCCAATGGTTAATTGGACTACGGAGTCCTATATATTTTACCCAACCTTTCTTTACCTAACGACAAAGACAAATATAATTTTATACAGACAGAGTGTTCATATTGCGTCGAGATCAACACGTTAATATAATAACAAGTGATCTTGAATATTGATCTCAATTTATCGACATTTTATTATCAGAAACATCTACTTTGATTGATTGCGAATAATTTAACTTAGGTGAGGTACACAGCTAATTACAAATTTCTTACAAAATTCACAATTTGTAGTTTAAAATATACAAATATTCTAACTCTCTTAATGTGTGACGTGGCGTGGCTGTTATCATAACCATGTTTCATATGCAAGAATAGCTCTTCAAGCAAGGCCGAATTACTAAAAGACCACGAAACGTTTTGGGTTTCATTAGGTAAGGAGACCGAGACCACAACCAATACTCTGCATAAAGAGTTACAGTCTAATTACACAAAATCCACCGAATAAAAATAACCTAAAACGAACTCACAGTACGCGGCCTCGAAACCAACCACCTTTCTAGTCAACGTGCGGGCAGCAAAAGAGACCGTGACTTTTTTTTTTTTTTTTAAAGAAATCTCGCTGTTGGCCTTAAGGGCAAAGGCCCACAGCTCAGCACGTGCTGTTTGGCGAGCTTAGCTCAGCCTGATTGGGTGGGGTTCCCGCGACTCACGCAAGGGCGTCTCCTGTGAGACTCGAACCTCGGCTTGGGCCGTCGCGGGGGGGTCAATCGCCTGAAGGGCAGGACGGAAGCTCACTGGAGTGAGCGAAGTGCGAAGTAAAGGTCCTCGCCTTCCCCGGTGAAGGCGGTTTTTGACCCTAGTCTGTTTATTGCTATTATTATTATTGGCCGCGCGGGCGGCTTTTAATTTGTCGTTAGCTATTGTAATTGGATCATCCAGATCCGTTAATATGTGTCGGGGCCTCCTGCAAGCCTTTTTAGTCGGGAAGGGACAGGAGACCGTGACACACCGAGGCCTTTCTTTTATAGAAAGCGGGTGGGGATCGAAACCACCTACTGTAGTTTCTGCTTATACGGCCTCTTCTGACCGTGCACCGTCCTCGGATGCACTGGCTATCTCTTCTTCGGGAAAACTGGTGGAAGGCACGGTGGCACCTTGCTCGCCGCGTTCACCTATATGTGGTTCGTGTGTGCTTGAGCTAACAGCAGGATCAGTACACGTAGCTAAAGGCTCACCAGAGTTATCGGGGTATTTGTCATCGCCATCTGTGCAACAGTTATCCTGTTAGCTAATCATGTTCAAGTTAGTGCCTAGTCTGTCATTCATCACTCATCCAAGGCCCTTATACAAAAGCACACTTCCACAACTTAGCTAAAACACTTCGCTTTCAGAAGTATGCATACATCATCTCACAGAACATCTCACTCATTCTCATACTTGAACTTGTACAAGTTGCCACGTTAGTAACGTGAACCAGGACTGCACCTGAAGTGCGTTCAAAGAACACACCACCCGGGACAGCGCCCGTAACACTCTCAAAAGAGCACCAGCACTGCGGCTGCCAGGACTGCGCCTGATATGCATTCAAAAAACACATCTTCCGGGACAGCACCCACCACGCGCACAGAACACACGTCTGCCGAGGCCCGCTTCTCAAGGTTGTTGGCCCCAGGAACACACCTTGCCGCACCACATTGGCAGTCCGTTTCAACCAGCAAGGCACACAGTTTCCTCACCCTCGCACGCATGCCAACATATCACGCGCGCTTCCTTAACATAAGAAAATAACACGTTTGGAAGAGGGTTGAAACTTACTTTCGAAAAATGTGGCACAAACTTGTACCCATTGGATTCAGGTACTGGACCCCACGTATCAACATGGATATTAAATGAACAGTGTAACGTATATTTATGTAATTACTTGAAACCGGGAAACCAACAATATTTTAAAATTGGGTCCTACGTCTTGTCAACCTAGATATGTTCATGATTTTCATGAAATACCCTCAGTAAGCTAAGCCTTAGGTAGGACCCTTAGGTACATAACAAAGTAAACTCGGCTCCTCACCAAACGGTGAATAACGATAATAGACCACATCTCTCTCGAAGAAGATCCTTTTTACGTTCTTTATCCTTTAAGGCATTGCAATACTTAATTATTTTAAAAGTTATACCAACCAAAATGTTGACGACCGCCAACGTTTCTAATTCATATGAATGGTACTTAGGCTCCGCGCCCCGAGTGAGTAGTAAAATAGGCTCTCAAAACTCGTTAATTACCATCCGTGCGGGTCCACCAGCACCATATCCTGCACTGCTAGTGTCAGTGTGTAGATAACAAGAAAGGCTCGAGTCAAATATATTACACAGTTCGACAGTCTACGAGTAACATATTCTTGAGTGACCAACTCTTTGTCACATATTCCCTTCAAAGAACAGTTAATCGGTCCGCGTGGACTAGAAAAGTTATTTACCACCGCGGATGATATCAAATAAACATTAAGTGCACTATCTACTAAAATGTGAACGGGTACACCCTGGATTACGGCTGTACTAATGTCGTTGTTGCGGCTAAATTTCGTTGCATTAATTTAGTCTACGCTGGTTACTATTATTACCGTTTTGAACCACAGATCGTTTTTTTTTTTTTTTTTTTATATAATAGGGGGCAAACGGGCAGGAGGCTCACCTGATGTTAAGTGATACCGCCGCCCATGGACACTCTCGATGCTAGAGGGCTCGCGAGTGCGTTGCCGGCCTTTTAAGAATTTGTACGCTCTTTTCTTGAAGGACCCTAAGTCGAATTGGTTCGGAAATACTTCAGTCGGCAGCTGGTTCCACATAGTGGTGGTGCGCGGCAAAAACTGCCTTGAAAATCGCGCAGTTGTGGAACGGCGGACGTCGAGGTGATACGGATGGAATTTCGTATTCTGCCTCGACGTCCGATGATGAAACTCAGCTGCAGGTATTAATCCGAACAACTCCTCTGAACACTCTCCATGGTAAATGCGGTAGAAGATGCAGAGTGACCCCACATCTCTACGCAACGCCAAAGGATCAAGCCGCTCGGAGAGAGATTGAACCAACGACGATTCGAACCGCTCTTCGTTGAACACGGTCAAGTGGAAGGAGTTGGTACTGGGGAGCCCCCGCCCAGAGGTGAGAACAGTACATGTGGGGCCGAATTTGCGCCTTATATAGTTGCAAGCGGTGGCCCGGAGTGAAGTACCGTCTCGCCTTGTTGAGCACACCAAGCTTTTTGGAGGCTAATTTAGCCTTTCCCTCCAAGTGACCGCGAAACTGAACGTCGTTCGATATGTCAACGCCAAGTATTTCAATGCTGGCTGCGGCTTTAAGAAGAGTGTTTTCGAAAAGAGGAGTAGCGACAAAGGGTGTTTTTTTAGCGGAAAACGCGCAAACTTGTGTCTTCTTGGGGTTAAATTGGACTAGATTTAGTCTGCCCCAGTCGGAGACTCCACGTAGTAGAGTTTCTACTTCAGACACAAGTTTGTTCCGGTACTCATCGACATCTGCCCGAGAAATACCTGCCCGGCCAATGTAAAGAGTATCCCCAGTGCTGTCATCCGCATAGCAATGAATGTTGCTAAGTTGCAACATATCATTGATATGCAGAAGAAACAGGGTCGGGGATAAAACACAGCCTTGTGGGACCCCAGCGTTCACGGGTTTAAGGTCGGAACATGCTCCGTCAATGACGACCTTGATGCTCCGATCGGCCAGAAAGCTGGAGATCCAATCGCATAATTTCTCGGGAAGCCCATAGGCTGGAAGCTTCGAGAGCAGTGCTCTGTGCCACACCCGATCGAAGGCTTTCGCTATGTCCAAACTAACCGCTAGAGCCTCCCCCTTGGACTCAATTGCCTCCGCCCATCTATGCGTAAGGTATACAAGAAGGTCACCAGCCGAACGACCACGACGAAAGCCGTACTGAGAGTCACTTATCAGCTGGTGGCCCTCCAGATACCTCAAGAGCTGGCCATTAATAATGGATTCCATTATTTTGGAGAACAAGGAGGTTTTCGCTATTGGGCGATAGTTGGACGGATCAGAGCAATCGCCTTTTTTAGGGATCGGATGTATCGAAGCGATCTTCCAGCACTCCGGGACAGTGCCAAGCGAGTACAGGTACCGGAAAAGGCGCGTTAAGACCGGAGCCAACTCAGGAGCACAAGTACGCAGCACAATTGGAGGAATACCATCCGGCCCGCTCGACTTATGAATGTCCAAGGAAGATAATGCTTTGCGAACAGCACGTTGCCGGAATGTAACTTCCGGCATCGAAGAATCACACCTTGAAATGATCGGTGGTGATCTCCCTCGGCCATCCAAAGTCGAGCTGGATGCGAAGAGACAGCCTAAAAGGTCGGCCTTCTCCTTCGCAGTGTGGGCCAGCGAGTCATCCTCCCTGTGCAATGGTGGTATGGAGGGCTGACAAAAATTCCCTTGGACAGCTTTGGCGAGAGACCAGAAGGCTCGAGTCCCCGAAGGGAGTTGGGCCAATCTCTCGCCAAATCTGGCAATGTGCTCTGACTTTGCCTTAGAGATTTCCCGTTTGAAGGACCTGGAGGCTGAGTTATATGCTTTTTTGAGTTCGCTGGTATTAGCATCACGAGATTTCGCCGCTTCCGCCCATGCCTTAAAGCATTCTCGCTTTCGACGCGAGGCCGCCTTGCAAGAACGTTTAAACCAGAGCTGAGACTTGCCACCGATCGGCACCGCAGAAAATGGAATAAAGAGTTCCATGCCCTGCAGAACCACTTCGGTGACAGAGGCAGCGACGGAATCTGGAGCATCCAACGAAAAGCAAATAGGCCCCCAAGGGTAGGACGCAAAGAAAGACCGCATCCCGTCCCAATCTGCTGACTTATAGTGCCAAATACGGCGACAACCCAAAAAGCGGGGCCGCGAAGGGCGCGTAGATGGCACAGTACTCCGGACCACACAATGATCCGATGAACCCAATGGCGGGTCCACAGAGACTTGATAGTTCTCCGGATGCGAAGTCAGCAGAAGGTCCAACAAAGAGGGTTTATGACCAACCACATCTGGTATTCGCGTAATCGCAGGGACCATTTGTGTCAGGTCGTAGGCTAAAGCAGATTTCGCAAAGCAATCAATTTCTTTGTGGCCACGTTACTTACAAAAAGAACAAACCGGCCTATCATCAGTCTTTTCAAGTATATTACGATTCTTAGGGTACTTATCCCTAAAATAACCTCTTTCGCCACAGATAAACACCTAATTTCTGGTTTACTTAACTACCAAAATTACGCTTTTTAGCTGCATTAGAATTGAACGATTTCGACCTATCAAAGTTGCGATTATCACCACGTATGTTATTATGACTTAACATACGTGGCTGGAAACGAGACGAGATTTTCTGTCGTTAAGATGTCGATGTCGATCGCTCGTTAGTAGCCCATTCGTTTAACCAGGTTCTTGCGTCACCTCTTAGGCAATAAGCAACACGAGAGAAGCACTCATAGTCGTCCCCATGGTTCGTCCGCATAGCTCGCTCCATTTTGTCACACCACACCTCAAAGTTATTAACACAGACACATAATAATTGCTTGGTTTAGGCTTCGTTATCATACCTAAAGCTTGAGTAGCGGAAACGTTATTTTTATCAGGCGGATAAGCACAAAGGACGGACGGCGGCATGCGCGAACCACTGGCCGTTTTCCCCTCATTAGCAGTCAATCGCGACATTATTGAGCCTAAAGCGATGATACTGCATCGGCAAAGGTCAAAAGGAAAAGGAAGCGGTAGTAAAACTACATATATACAACTAGAAATATTGTTGGCTTGTGGACCAAAAAGTGACGGATAAGACAAAATCAGTCGAAATCAGTTACATAAACTTTTTTAACAAAACATCAAATTACCTGCCAGTATACATTGATAACGTCAAAGTGCCGTTCGAAAATTCAGCTAAGTACCTAGGTATGACGCTGGACACCAAACTTCGATGGAAGGTCCATGTTAAAAACAAGTGCGAAGAGTTGAATCTCCGTTACACTAAATTGTACGGGTCATACGTAATGTTCCATGATGTCTTAGTGAAGACAAATGTATATAGAAAAAAACGTATAATTTAAGTATTCGTCACATTTACAAAAACCGCGCTTAACTTTTATCATTTAGTTAAAGGTTACGATCTCGGGGTAAACGGAAGAGTTCACCGAAGGCAACCCCTTCCTCGCTCACAGTGTACTTTACCAGTGTTAGGGGGCTCAATTCTAACCTAAACGCGGTTCACTTTCACCTAGAAACTGCGAAGCCGGCCTTATTCTTCCTTACTGAGACTCAGATATCCTTCCCGGCTGATACTTCTTACCTCTCCTACCCGGGGTACAAATTGGAACATTCATTTGTGCCGCGGGCGGGAGTTTGCGTCTACGTCAGACAGGATATCTATTCCCGTCGCCTCGGGACGCTTGAAGGAAGGGACCTATTTAACCTCTGGCTCCACGTAGACTGCGATGACCATCCGCGATTCTATGCGTGCTTGTATATTACTTAATATCAGGTGAGCCTCCTGCCCGTACCCCCTGTTCTATAGAAAAAAACAAAAAAACGCTGTGGTTTGCCGACGCCATATTGACAATTTGAAGAGCTTCGTTGTGACTTTAAGAGTGGCTGAAAGTGTAATTAAATTTTAATTATCAGTCAACGGGATTTGCAAGTAATAAAACGTCATAGATCCAAGTCATTCAGCCTAGCTGTTTGATCAACTGCCTGGCAATATTTTAGCAAACGTTTCGAAAACTATGGTAGAGGATGACGGAAAACATATGTCAACACATCGCGCGCAATAAAAGCGAATGGAGAAGACTTGTAGATACTGTGATATCTGAATAAAAGGCTACGTGGTGTTACGTGGTATGAATGACGTTCTTAGCTTTGTCACTCACTCACTCACTGACCAATAAGATGCCGATCACTGATGGACCTCTGATGGTGTGAAAAAAAATATCTCCACGTTTAAAAAGCGTAGTAGACTAGCAGCAACCACAACAAGACTCAAATTTGGTCCGTTTTGCGCAAAGCCCTGGCTACTTTAGCCAGCCTAGCTCCTTCCTGAAGCACAGAAGTCTCCTGGGCACTTCACAGGCTCCACGGAGCGACCTCACTGTTCCGAGGATTTCCGTTCGTTGTTTAGCCACAGCCTCACATTCCAGGACTACGTGGGTGACTGATTCCTCTACGCTGAAACAGCCTCTGCACATGGGGCTGTCTGTCGCGCCTAGGACAAGTAGATGTTTATTAAGCAATTGTCCCTATCATTGTTTTGAGATCGGTTCTGTTTAAGCTTAAAAGTCGCTTAGTCAGTTTTGGGTTCACTACTGGCAGAGCCGTTTTGGACAGTCTGCAGTCCAAAACGGTGCAGTAAGATTTTGGATTTTGACGGATTTTCGGAGAATCCAACTTCGCACTAGCGAGAAGGGAAAGGGAAGGAGCGGATAAAGGCTATCAGGCGTCATTCCGAAGCCTCTTCTCGCAAGTTCGTGGGCATCATCATTGCCGAGAGAACCACTATGTCCCTTTATCCACTGCAAGGTAACCCTATTGGTTAGAGTTAAAGCCTCCAGTGCTTCGTGACACTCCAGTATTAGTTTACTGTTTATTACTGGTGATGAGGCTTGTGCTATCTATTAAAATTACTGTATTATCTAAATCAAAGGCTTTAGTATTTTGTTATTAATATTAATTAATCTGACACGTCACTTAAGCATGTTTTTTTAAATAGTTAAATTTCTTGATTGGAAAACTCTTACGTCATAGTTTCAATGTCAAGTAACAATAAAATGGTCTGAATATCTTTAAGTATTTTGTATGCTGATTGCTTAGTAATAATTAATTTTGATAAGGTTTTTGTTTGCCAATCAGGTGAAAATTAGTTTTTGTACTATTTCTAAAAAATAAGATTACCTGTTGTTCATAAAAAGAAATGGTTATACATGAATATGGGTACTCACTACAGAAGTATAATTTATCTTTTATGCATTTGAAAGATATCCTTTATTCTACTATTAGTAGCGTGGAGCGTACAGGGTAAGTTTATTTTTAATATTAATTATATCTTTTTCTCGTTTATTTACTAATTAGGTACACAGCCGTTTATGGAAGGCGATGCTGAAGGTTCCGCCTCTAAGACTGGTGGGCCAGAGCCCGACACCTGAGTGATGGGTGGCAACGATACACCCGAGGGCCTTGTGCCACACCAAGTCGCTTTCTGCGGTACTGCGGCTATCTTCGCCAGATGAATACTGAGACCTGTCCATTGTGTCAAAGGTAATATGTAATAGATTTTGTAATTACTGCGCTGATTTAACAGTATATAATGCTGCCGTTCTTTGTCTGAGCGTTTTTGGCCTCGGAGAAATCTATCTTTTGTCTCGACTGGGAAATCTGGGCAATGAAATTGTATGAATTCTATGATGAAAAACAGTATAATGAAAGGGAAGAATTTAAAACTCATGTTAGGACATTCTCAAAAAAAATTACGCAAGAGTGTAAAATCGCTAAGGCACTTAAGTCTTAAAATAAACAACAGCTCTGATAAGATTAAGGCTACTTGGAAAATTATAAACGAGGAAACTGGAAGAAACTCCAGAAAGGATACAGAATTTAAGATGAACATAAACGGCAAAGTAATTAATTCCGACCTCGAAGTAGCCTCTGCATTTGAAGAGTTTTTTACTAACATTCCACTAAATACAACCAGCGTTCTAAATTCTTCAACATCAGCCGCCCTTTTATTATTGCAAAAGCATGTTCCTGTATGCAATTATGAGTTCATATTCAGCCGCATTAGCTGCAATGATATTATAAAAACATTTAAACAGCTAACAGTAAAAAAACGAAAGATTTTTGGGGTGTATCTGTATTCATTATACAATCAGCGGCACCTCTAAGATCTCCGTCACAAATTTTGTTTTAGATGAGTTTGTTGCGATTACGAGGGGCATCATGCTTGATTAAAGGTGCAGGAGGCAAGGAGCTTACAGCACAGTTATTCTTAATCTTTTGTGTCAAGGATAAATTCAGTTCATCAGTTTTTATTTTATGAAGTGTGCTGTATAAAAATAAAAATAGGTTCTGCCAGTATTGAATACATTTGCTCATGTAATATTTCTGGATTAAATTTGTCAAATGTGTAGCAACGGTTATTCGAGCTCCTCGAGGGATTCTTTTAACTATTGGAAAATTATAAACGAGGAGAATGAAAGAACATCCAGAAATGATATTAAATATAAGATGAACATAAGCGGCAAAGTAATTAGTTCCGACCTCGAAGTAGCCTCTGCATTTGAAGAGTTTTGATCCCGGTAGTGGATCACCTACGACCTATCCTAGAGAACTCTGCCATAATTAATAATAGGGAAGTTTTGAAAGCCGAGTACAATACTGCTCCTCTCTACTGGAAGTTAGATCGAGTGCAGTAGCTGATAAATGGTTTAGATGGATTGGCCAGAGTAGCAGAGGTTAAAATAAGAACCGAATGCATAGCACGTTCGCTGGTCTAGCTGTGCAACTTGCTGATACAAGAAGAATAAGTGAAGAATGTAGAAGGAGTTTCAACGGCCGGGAGTAGGTATGTTGCAAGATTTATACCAGGCGCAACATTAAATTATTACTATAAGCTGGGGCTGAAGTTGCGCCATCATTTCTAATTGTACTCGACCAGTGAAAGGTCATTTAAATAAATAATACAAATTTTACAAGAAATCTAAAGAGTTTCATTTACCAGCTCAGCCATTCCCTTAAGGGTGAACTTAAGGTAAAGCTAAGGTTAATTTAAACACTGAACATCTAAAAAGTAAACAGTCGTATCCTGTTAATAATCTAAATTTGTTCAAATTTGAACACAAGTGAACTAAGCTATAATATTTACGTGCCTTAATCGTAAAAGTATTCCATATTAAATCGTTCCGAACGAAAACGCCAATGTGTGGTGTTGCCGTCTGACCGTCGTATGGCATCAAAGAACTTACAATACTTTTAAAATTATTGTGTGTATGGAAAAAAGGGTTTCTTAATTATTTACACTTTCCTTGTACTTTTACGTTAAATAAAAAGAAAATGCCATAACGTATAAAACAATTTGTATGTCTCAAACAATTGTAGTGATTCCATTATAACGTCTATCTTATGCCTGCCACTGACGATACGTCCATTTAGTAGACTTCCGTTTGGATGCACTCCAAATGGAAATATATCCAGATACGGTACCATTCAGAATACTTCCATTTGGATGCATGGCGTCACTTCGAACTTTGCAATCGTACGGAACGGAAATAAATAATACTATGGATAACATAAAGTATGTGTGGTGGTGTGTATTTTATAAAGACAAAAAAAATGATTATAATTTATATTACTATGATTTTATAAATATATATTTTATTTATAAATATAAATCATATCTATATAGATATGATTTATATATTATATATATAAATATATAATATATCAGATATAATTTATATTTTTCTATTACTTTCAACATAAAGTCACGCGCGGACAAAGACATAATTAAAAAAAATTATAACGCTTGACAAATACACAGCACATGCACCACCATCGAATTCAAATCCTTAACTGAAACAATTACCTTAAAAAATGGACGCCGTTTCGCCCATTCACGGCCAATTCGGACTGCTTCCATATGGCGTGGCGCACGTTTCTGACATTGACGGACGGCCGCGGATGACGTCCATTTGGCCTGGACGCATGGATTTCAATCCGTTTGGAAATCCAAAGCTGCCTGACGTCCATCCAAATGGAATATGTTTTTACCATTCATGGGACGATTTTGGACGACGACTACTCCATTCGGATTAATGGACGTATCGTCAGTGGCAGGCATTAGTTTCAAATACATGATATAAACAAGCAGTGATCTACACCTACCTTTTTTTTTAGAACAGGGGGCAAACGGGCAGGAGGCTCACCTGATGTTAAGTGATACCGCCGCCCATGGACACATATTAATCAAAACATATCTTACATTTAAGACAAATAGTATCTATAATTAATGCTTTTTGGTGTTTTAAACTATGCAATTTAGGGATAAGTAGTAAATAAAACGTATAATCATTTTTGCGATGCATTTAATAACAATTTATAATCGACAATGCTTAGGGTGATTTAGTATTATCCTTTATCCAGGAAATGTACTTGTACGTGTTAGTGTATACATCAGGCAAGTTACGAGCGCATGGCCAGTTGAAGGACACGATGCCGGTTGAGGTGCCGTTGCACACTAAGCTACCGCCTGAATCACCCTGAAAATATCCGATTACAAACAATGTATGTGCAATGTAATGCACGCGGTTTAATTTAATAATTAGTCGTTTTTGTTTGATAATTTATAAAAATTTTACTGTCCGTTTCGAAACTCAAAAATTCGTTAATATATCTGCACCTCAGTGCTATTCGTATATCCTGGAAACAGATTAATTGCAAAATTTTTCAGCTTTAGATGTGCCAAATTTGTGCAATAAAATTGTCTTAAAATACACAAAAATCGTGATGCATGCTTTAATTTATATACTTACTTGGCATGTTCCTTCCTCGCGTTTGTTAAGGGTACACATCTGGGTGGGCTTTATAACGGACGAGGAGTGTCCATTAGTTAACTTTTTACTGCACTGGACGCTATTTAAAGTTTTTACATACAGATACTGCAATTTGTCAGGTGAGGGCATCCTGTCGCCCTGAAAGTATACAAATGGCCTATGAAATGAATTGACTAAAAACATAAATTCGTCGGAAAAATCTAATATCCAATTCTACAAATATTATGTATCTCTTGGAAATTTATTTACTCACAAGTTTGCCCCAGCCGCTCAGTATACACGACAATCCAGACGTGACATGTCGGAGATGATAACCCCACCGCAAAACGTCCAGCCATCTGTTTCTTTTGGAGCGACTTGGTGTGGCACAAAGTGTTTGGGTGCGTCTTTGCCACCCACCACTCGGGTGTCGGGCTCTTGCCCTCCAGACTCGACACGTTCAGCATCACCTACAATAATCGTAATTTATTAGTAAATGCTTGTGTATTTACTAATTTAAAGTATATAATTAATAAATAAAAAACTTACCCTGCACGCTCCATGTTACTAACAGTAGAATAAAGGATATCTTTGAGACGTCCATCATCGTTTACAGTTCTGATGAAGATGTACATTTTCATGTAATGCTTTTCTTTTTATATACGAAATTTTATCTATTTTTACGAATAAGTTATTAAAAATTCATGTATTTTAATGACAAATTCAAAAAAACTACAAATAATTGTTAATTTCTTTTTGTTATCGACTGACCAATAATTATCAGTATGATTATATATTTCGACCTATCCGTAGAACAGAGTCCTATCTGCAGGATTGATAGTTTTCAGTAGAGGCAAGAGAAGTTTTTGACTTGTGTAATTCTTAAACAGTGAGACTTCAGATTTTGATTTTTTGGTATGATATGACAACACCCCAGCCTAGTTAAATGCTATGTTGTGTATATTTCTTATCCTCTTATTTCACGAGATAGTGAGTTCCATATAAACATAGGACGTTTTATGGCGGAAGAGCGGGTGCCCGTAGTGAACATTGTACGTTTTTTTACGGAGATGTATGAATTAAGTGACGTTCTATATTAACATGGGTAATTTTTTGTTGGAATTACCCATCCCTTATGAGTCCTATGTAAATAAATATCTTAAAATTTTGATTTTTATGACTTCTCTCCCATGTAACTAAATAAAAAATAAAAATATTATTAAAAATAGTTATAAAATCTTAAAATAGATATGTAAACTATTAGAAGGCATCACTTTGAACGGCATCACATCACAGGTACGGTAGGTACTTATTAGTATAGTCTAAAACTACAGATAGGTACAGATCTATGTACCTATAAGAAAATTACAGGAGACGCGTATGGAGAAATTTAAACTTTGCATTATTTATATAATCAACAATATGTTCAAACAAACATACTTAATAGAGAGCATTAATAACAATAACATTTTACGTAAGAATAGCTAAAACTATTTTTGTGGCGCAAAATTTAAAACTTAAATGGCATTTCGTATCACAGACACTGTCCCCTTCATTTTGGGTGTGTCCTTTCTGTAAGAAGCAGTGTATTATGCATATATTGAACTTTTCTGCTGCGTAAACGTACATTGAAAATACAAAGCGGTTACGATTTTGGCCAGCACAATTGTCTGACCAATAGCGAAACTCTTTGACCCCACGGTCAACATTAGCCTGAATAAAATCTAAGAGACAACTCCTGACCTCATTTGCGCCACGATTTGCCACAGATTCATCCCAAATATAGCAAACGGCTTTCCTTTTACCCAGGTCAAAAACTGTGAAGTTAAATGAAGAAAACTTAATTAAAAATGTGTTATATATTGCCATGAGGACGCTGCAATACATTTTAAAAATCAAACACAGCAGCAACCATGTTTCCATTTGACTCCTCAGCGTCTTTCTTATCTTGGCATTTTAAGTTCCTTGCGACCTTCTTATTAGTCTGGTGTTGTTGAAAAGTTTATTTTTTTTGGTCTGTTGGATTATTTTTCAATCGAAAAACGTGACATTCGTCGCACTAGTCCTTTTTGGGAATATGAAAAGCTAGATTGAAGTTTAAGTTGACAATGTCACGATATTGGTGTTTCTTTGTAGCCTTAGAGATGTATTTCTCGGGGTCGAACCCTTCAAGATACAATTTGAACATTTTGGCGATATTTGTCTCCTTGTAGGTAGAGCTTTTGGCTATTCTTGCGTATATAATGCGATTCAACTGGGACAAATGTCCTTGGATATGAAATGAACATGGTCACAAACACTTTGTTTCATTGCGTCATCTATAACAATCTTATGATTATGGTGGCGACTCCGTCTTTCCTCTTCTAAAATAGCACTTCCATCGTACTTCTTCCATGCATTTTTTAAGATACGAGTTGAAACGGCAAGAGTATTAATAGACAATGTTTGGCATACTTCAGTTTTCTCGCAGTAAGATTCGCTAGAACCTGTGATCAGCGCCATATAATAGTTAAAAGTATGCTTTCTATTATTAGGAGTGTCTTGACTCAGGTATCTTTACTTCTTCATTTTATCGGAATATTTGATGATGAAATTCCACTGCTTGATATCCCAGTTGCCAAAATTTTGTGAAGCATTCCAACCGCTGTTGGTGAGATATTTTATTAGGACATTTGTAACGGTATACCTGACGGCCACATCGTTTTTTCGTCTACGGCTTTTCCTTTTATCGTGACATATTTCATACCTAAGTTCTTAAGGCATTTGCGTTTAAGGTCTGTCCATTCTTTTGGGCACCTCTTACCTTTTCTAGTCGTTTTAGGATTCACGGTGGGATCGCTTACGTGCAAAGAAGAAGGTGAATTCGTGGTGCTAAAAGACGAAGCTAAAAGACGAAGAAATCACAGATAATAAGTCTGCATGATTAGGGCAGAATGAGCTATCGCAAATCGAATGAATATAAGTTGGAGATGGCATAGGAGTTGGCAGTGACAATTCTCGAAACTAGAAGGCACTTGCATGGAAAATGTGCTAGGTTGATTTCTGTAAACACCTTTGGCAGACGGATCAGACACATTTGGTATGAAGCTATCACAAGTAATTTCTTCGGTCAGGTTATATCTTCATGCAGAACTTCTTCCCATATATCAGCTAGTTCTTGACTGATTTTGTTTTCACCGGAGGGCAAAGGTGAGCTTTGTTGTCTAATGTCGTTGTCATCAGCGTTCAGAGCTGTAGTATAAAAAAATACTGTATAGTATTATTATAGCTATACATAAAACATTATTAAGAAATGAAGTTAACAAACCTTTAATAAAAAATCGTTATAATATTATTATTTAACGATATTTTTAAATGAACAACGTCCTAACTGTTGTCATTATCCCAGTAACAACGTCCTATCTTAATATCAAACCAAGAAATCATATTACAGATTACGTAGAAAAACGTCCGATATTCATATGACACTCTTAAAATACCAAAAATGTTCGTATAAAATCGTCCTTATGTTTCATAAGACTTCTATTTTTTACTATTTATTATTACAGAAAGAATGAATACTCTGTGACTTAGCATTATGCCAATTGCTTTTTCGCATGATTTTCTCACTACAGATGCTTTTCCATACCTCTCCGGCAAGAAATGTCCTATATTAAAATCAATCACCCACAACGCTTAACTGCGTCAAAAATGCAATATTAAAGCAATACAGATATGATGTTTGTTAATATAAGAATTTATTAGTGTGTATCGCGAAATAATAGAGCTGAAATCGTAAATATACCAGTATTTACACTTTTTTTTCGTATAATCAGCAGGAAAATTTGAAAATGGTGCACTAAGTTCCGGTCTTTCTGCATCAGATTTTTGTAGCATATCTAATATTTTCTTTAAACGTGACATCTTTAAAAATATGTTTTTACATGCAAAGTAGTTAATTTATTTTGTACATCAAACCAAAAATAAATCTGAGCGCACAACACAAATACACCCTCTCTCCACCACTCATTTTTGCTCCATGATCACATCGGACTCTGTTCTACGGATAGGTCGATTTACTTGTTACCGTTTATTGGAGTGCCAACTTATCGCTTGATGCGTGGAATCGGAAATCAAGAAATTGAGTCGCTTTCTCTAGTTAAGACAGTTATTTCAGAATTTCCTGAAGTATCATTAAAAATAGATTTAATCGTTGTTGCTTCCCAGTGCATTGCAGCCATTTTGATTGGTAACGACGTACTGTATCGAAAGGGTTTGACATATAGTCGAACTAATGGAGAACAGCGGCTTGTGAGGCTATTGCGACGACTGTGCATAAAGTGGTCCAGGTGGACGATAAGAGTGTCAGGACCCCATTAATTGGTACAGAAAGGGATAAATTACTAACGATAATTAACCAATTTTGTGATTTAATTATCTCTGGCACTGCAACCCCTGCCTGTCGGTAGAAGAAAAGAATAGAGTTCATGAAATTATCAGTGATTTGCTCAGTGAGGGTATAATTCGGGAGTCTCAGTCTGATTATGCGAGCACTATTATTTTAATCAAAAAGAAGGACGGCAGTGGTAGAATGTGCATCGATTACCGGGCGTTCGATTCTATCACTTGCAAGGTGAGATTTGCCACTTATCGATGACCTTGCTGACAGGCTTGGTAGCTATCAAATCTTTACCAGTCTTGATATGGCGACTGGATTTCACCAGGTGCCGATGAGGGACGATGACTCAAGTAGCAAGACTGTTTTCGTAACACCTGAAGAACATTATGAATACTTGAACCCTACGGGTTGGCCCACGCACCAATTATTTTCCAGAGAATTCGCCAAAACATTGAAAACATTAATAGATGCTAGCAAAGTCATATCGTACATACATGACGTTTTATTATCGTTGAATTCAGTAGAGGAAGGCCTTGACACCTTAAAAGAAGTTTTACAGACATTAAAGACAGCAGCATTTTCTATTAATTAAAAAAAAAATACTTTTTAGAATCAGAAATTGAATACTTGGGGCGATTGATTGGTCATGGTCAGGTTAGGCCGAGTCCGGGGAAGGTCGAAGCACTTATTAGGTAGGTCTCCGAAATAAAACAGGTTCACCAGTTTCTAGGAGAAGCGGTATATACCGCTGTTATATATATCAGGTTATGCTTCTTAGACGTGTATAGCAAAGTTGTTAAGAAAAGGGCAACCATTTTTGTGGGGTGCTCATTAGGATACTGCTCGCGATTATATAATTCACTGTTTGATAATTGAACCGGTTTTAGAGATATTCAATCCCCAGCTGCCTCCGGAACTTCGCACCGATGCAAGTGCATTGGTCATGGTGCTATTTTATTACAAGAACATCCTGGTAGAAGAAAGAGGCTGTCGGTTATTTTAGTAGGTCTATCCAGGGCACAGAGTCGCGTTGCCTGAGGGCTGAAAACCCTTTATAAAGATCTATACAATCGAAAGGATATTATCAATACAGCAACTGAATTCTACAAGAATTTTTACAGAAACGAGTTACTAGAAAATCGGAAACAAAAAAAGACAAGTATTAATTCTCGGTGTTAATGCAGATTCTTAATAAATAACAATAACAAAAACTTTATTCCAAATGTATATATCCTAAAGATGTCATCTTGAAAAGAAAGGATCTAAACAAAAAAAAGGGAGAGTATAGTAGAAAAATATATTTAAATAATATAAAAAAATATATAAAATTATAAAAAAGCCTTTATAAGCTAATTGGAAAAGAGAAAGGATCCACAGACTCTGAAAGTTTCGCTAAAAGTTTAATTCAGGGTTAAATACGATGTGAACTTAATATTATATCAATGTTTTTAAAGATATAAAAGCCTAAATCGGGTTTTGATAGCAAATCATTTATTATCAGTTCAAGAATAGTTGAAATTCAGTGGCTTTTGTTTATACACAACTTCTGCACAGGATCACAAGCAAAAACTTTGAACATTTGGTGCTCTAAAGTTATTACGCGTATAATGCTAGGGCATAAATACTTATAAAAATACTAATAATTTACAAAAAATATAAAACTTAAGCAAAGAGATTCATGATAAGTTTCCTTTCCTCATTTTATATCTGCAGGAGACAAGGCATGATCAAGAATGCATCAAATTGGGTCTGAGATAAAAAATTATAATGTTCTTATTACATAAAATCAAAAGGGTTGCCTTAATTCAACTATTTATCAGATACTAGCAGAAATACACTTGTAACGTAACAAACGTTTCTGACTTTTACTTTCTACCTTCGTTTGCTGACATCCGGAGGTTGTAGAACGATACAGCAGATCTTCGTTATCATTGTGGATAATCATTTTCATAAGCTTGCGAGAATATTTTTTAGTGCGTTTCCCTTTTTTCATGCAATGGCGTTGGTTATTTTCCGGAGCGCATTATTATTATTTATTTATAAATCATATTATTGTTAAAAATACTATCTGGATCCACTATTTGATTACTGATAATGTTATTTGTTTGATTGGGCCTGTCATGTTCTCTTTCAACCACACCAAAATATAGACGTGAGGAATTTGGTATTAGCATTAATGCGAAAAAGTCAAAATATGTAACAATAAGGCGAACACCGGAGCTTTTCACGCAACATATACACCTCAAAAATAAGACCTTGTGTCTTATTTGTGTGTCTCAAAAATACGATATCCAGGCACAGTGAATTATGAAAAGGTTGACCAAAGAATCGAAATCCGCAGCAGAATTGAATAAGCGCGGAACGCCTTTTCAAAACTAAAAAAAGTTAAGAAATTTAGGCTAAATTTACAGCTAAGAACTCGCATTGTGCGATGTTACGTCTTCTCTGTGCTGGTCTACGGCGTAGAATCTTGGACGCTGACAGAGGCATTAGACGTATGCTTAAAACATCTTGGACAGACCGCATACGAAATACAACAAGTGCTGGAGAACAGCAAAGAAGTTCTTATGACGGTTAAGAGAAGAAACTTAAGTATTTCGGACAAGTTTTACGTAACTCCAACAATACGAGCTCCTTCAACTAATCATACATGGCAAACTGGCAGTCCTTATTGAAAAACTTCAGACAGTGGTTTGGTCAAAGCACCAAGTCATTGTTTAGAAGCGCGGCATCCAGAATTAAAATGGCCATTATGATCGCCAACCTTCGCAAGGAGATGGCACTATAAGAAGAAGAAGAGGTTCTTCCTAAAAGTGTGATTTTTCAAATTATGATAAAAATCTATGCATATCACACAAACTTTGAACGCCGCGCGTCGCAATTATTTAATATCTAATGAAATGCATTAAAATGTTTCAAGCCACAGCCCACAATCTTTAAAAATTACGTAATTTCCATAAAAACTTCCATCGCAATTTCAACCCCATTGGGGCATTAAAAATTCCTATGTCATTTCTCAGCCTTTCGGCTATCTCGGTACCAAATGCTTACAAACAGAGTAACTTTAATTTTTTAAATATTATTATAAATCCTATCTATATTTTAGGGTCTGATTTATAAACAATTCATTCTATATTTAAAATAGCAACCATTGAAATATCCCAAATTATTTGGTAAGTAATGTTGGCTAGTTTTGTACTCTATAAATAATATAATAGCTATACTTCAAGATACATAAAGAGAAGATAAAGGTGCATCTGCATCTGTGTGAAGTGAAGTGTGGCTAATGTACGCTGATAACGAAACGACTGCGATGCTGTATTTACGATTATGATGAAGGATTTGTTGTTTGTTAAAGAATGGCTTTAAAAAATGTTTACTAAATTTTGAAATTTGTTCATAAAGTTTATACAAAATAAGTGCTTCTAGTAACAAATAACTAGATTAGTTTTTATTTTTGTTAAAATATTAACATTACAACTTTATTTACAAGAGACAGCAAAAATAAACTTTTAGATATTGAGATAAGTAGTAATATAACTATGACTAGTTCAATTCTTACCTAATATAATATCTAATATATTTAAATCATCTTTCAAACAAAAGTAAAAGTATTTCCTCTAAAATTAGCGATACAGTTAGATGCGTGTGCGATTTTAATAATTTTACACATTTACTGTATAGTTGATAGGTGATATTGTGAATGTTTATAAGTAGTTAGTAGTAAGAGTTTATATACTTATACGTCTTTGTATATATCTTGTGAAATGAGGTTAACGTGCTTTATTTGAAATACAACCATGACATTGTTTCTTATTATATACTATATGAATTCAGGTAAAGCCTACGAAAATACTATATCTCTTAAACAAGTACGTACTACCTAGTAAAATACATAATATAAAAGACACAAACAATTACAAAATAATCGTCTCGATATTAAATTAATTAATCAGTAAATTAAAGGTACTCCTTATGCTCGTTTGCCCTCCAGACTCTGTTGGATCTTCGGTCCTTGCAGCGGTCTTGTGTGTAGGGCTCCGCCCCGTAGTAACTATTACGACGCGGGTGCTCCGATCGAGAACGCCTTGCGTGACTTTGGGATCGCACGCGAACTAATTGGGTACCTAGAGGTTAGGTTGAAAATATTGATAAGTGAAAATCTATTAAAAGACTAAACTCGCACAATACCAGGTACTTGTTGTTTATTCATAACGGAACAATGCTAATAGCTGAGATTATTGTCATCTTTTTTCTCTCAGCCTATTGAATTTCTATACGCAGTAAATTGAATGCTCTCGAACTCCAGCGGGGTACATGATCGGTCTTCAGCATCGAGCATTTCGAGTGCGCTACGATTTGAGTATTTGAATACAAAATTATAAAAAGATTTGAAAAGGCTTTTTTTCCGTGGATGCTTGGCGGCCTATGCAGCTTCTTGGATATAAAATGTCACCTCGGGCGTTGTGGGCTGTGTGATTAGCATGACATGTTACATCCATGCATCCATGTTGGCGCGTGACCTTTTTAAGTTTTCATGTTATTTTCGCGTGTGTATGTCTGTTTTCTAACATGATACCTTAATTTGAGATGGTATTTGAGAGCATTAATGAACTAAAATTAAAATAAATAAGATTGCTTAGTAAAAAGGTCAACTCATAGAACCAAAAATATTGTACCTTCCGAAGTGTGATTCACCACTGTCTCACGGACACTGGAGGTGTCTCTATAACGGCTCTTCTTGCGCCGAACCTTGCGGCAGCAGAGAGTCTCCTTAAACGCAATCCGATATCTGAAGAGAGACACATAATGAAATCTTAGTTGGTTATTAATGGGCATTTGAGAACCTGTTTAAACCTTTTTTCGAAGTGGATAAAAATATTGTGTCGCCTTTACGAACGATACAGCGTTAAGCAAATGTGTGGATGGTGAAATGTTTTAACCGATTTCAAGAAACAATTAATAATTGAATTAGGCAGCTCATTGCAGTGACAAATTCACTTTTTGTTTAGTAAAAATGAATCGGCTTCGAGACTTGTCAATTTTTTTTAAAGTAGCTTGTATTACAAGCATTTTTGTCATCTTTAGAATGTCCTATCCAACAGCCTCTAAGACTGCATGACTTGAAAAATTATCATAATTAAATGTTCCGACACCAAAAATAGAGTACATACCTATGACTCATAATATTGTAGAGTATAGGGTTGACAGTAGCAGATATGTAGTAGAATACTCCAGCAGCCAGGAATAGATACTCGTTAACAGTGTGGTAGTGCTCCGCGCTGCTGCCGTAGATAAAGAACAGACGTTGGAAGTGGAATGGAGCCCAGCACACGAAGAAAGCTATCACTACAGCCGCTAAAATAGAATTTTTAATTTTTAAGAAAATTTCCTTTTTATGTTAGAATACAGACCAAAATGAGGAAATAAGCTTACTCAGAGTAGTCCATTACATAAGCTATAATCATTTAAATTACTAATTAAAATTAGGAACGCGTCTACAAATGTCTGGTCAAACCAAAACATGTTTTAGCTTCCGATTGTACGTAAGGTTAAAAATATTTTATTGCCCTTAATTCTTGTAGAAAGACAAAAATTTGTAAAAAAGACCACGTAGACTCTACGGTTTTATTTATTCTAAGATAAATAGTATGTCCGTTATCTAAAATCATCTTCAAACGAATGTCATAAATATTGAAAGCGCCAAGGGGACGACTTTATTTTCAATTATTTAGATGAAAATAGAGGCCTTCATAATATGAGCTTTCGTAGTTGTATTTCAAACAAAGTAAAACGAAATTAGCATTTTAATTTATTTTATTGATTAAACATTTTTAGGTTGCGAACGTAAAAATAATTAATACTTAGATGGAATCATAAAATCGATTAATCGGTTAATTGTTTCGGTACATTTCCATAAATGTGTAATTTATAATATGCAAATTTCATTTTGTTATTAGAAGATAAGAAAATATTTTTTTTTGACGTTTTATAATTACCAAGCATTCGAATAATGTTCTTCCTAGACTGCGCCTGCCGCGCTTCGCCGTGAACACTTCCATTAACTCCATTTAAAGTACCCGGGCAGCCAGGATTGTGGCTGTGAGTGGACCTAGAAAATCACTGATATTTATTTATATATTTATTATTTATTTATCCTTTATTGCCTTATACAAAAACACACATAACAAAAATAAAAAAAACAGTTACAAAAGATATAAGGCATAGGGCGGCCTTATCGCTTACAAGCGATTTCTTCCAGGCAACCCTAATGAGAAACAACGATAAAGAAACACCAACAGAGGGTAGAGTACAAAAAATGAAAAACAATTAACAAAAGAAAAAAAAACTTAAAACAAGCGTTACAATAACTAATTGAATATAATAAAACAAAATCAAAGAAAAATAGCAATAATAATAAATAAAAATAATTATAGACAAAAATTTAAAAGCCAATAAAAAGGTTAACCTATAAAAATTAATATATATAAGCAGAGCTAATTACGAGGTAGAAAGAAAATGATCAAAAAGAAGCTTTTTAAATACATTTAAAGATTGCGCTCGTCTAATATCGATTGGTAGGGAATTCAATAGCAGGATACTTAGCACAGTAAAGGAGGAGTGATAGAATTCAGTTTTATGAGTAGGAGTTTCAAGAATTAGGTTGTCTAAGGAACGTAAGTCAAAACTGCCGCCGGAGAGGAACATAAAATTTCACTTTAAGTAACTAGGGGTTTTAGGATTAAAAAGAATATTAAAGAGAAGTTGTAAAATGCGCATCTGACGCCGCTATCGAATGGGTAGCCAATTGAGCTTTCTTCGGGACTCCGAAATGTTATGGTCAAATTTACGAAGTCCAAAAATGAATCTGATGCAAACATTTTGTAAGCGCTCTAACTTATCAAGCTGCAACTCAGTTAAGCCAGGATAACTTACATCAGCATAATCAAGAATAGAAAGTAAGAGAGAGTGAGCAAGAGAAATTTTAGTTGAGATAGGCAAAAAATTGCGTAACCTATTAAGTGCGGTAGTCGTTGTATCCATATATAATGGAGTACAGGCCATCCAATTCATGTAAATATTTGTAGTTTTTCCGTAAGAGTTTTCTACTGAGTTATATGAATATATTAAATAGTTCTCCTCTTCGTTACTTTAGTCAGTAGACCTTTAAGCTGTGTCAAAAGGCTTACTATAAAGTTAGTGATTATCTAGTTGATAAAAGGGTCTGGGCCTAGTGCTGACTTCTTTGCCGATGAGTAGTATGCCAACAGGATCGAATTTAATGATGTGGAATAAGTGATATGATGATCTTATGTTCCAAAATATACGTATTTTATTTATTTTTATTTTACTGTATTACTGTATACTGTATTACTGTATTATGTATACTGTATCGTCTATTTAAACAAATTATGTCGTCAAATATTAAATTAAAATCTCCCAAAATGATTCAGGCAATATCAAATAGCTGACGTTTACTGAATTCGTTAAAAGCCACACAATCAGGCTTAGTCGGCGAGTGTCTGCGATACATAATTTGTAAGTTTCCTATCCATGGCTACTATACTCGTTCAGTAATAAGAAAATAAAGCTTACTAGGAAAACTTTCTTTTGCATTGTAATAATACGAGACATCGAGCAATCAAATACAATTATCATTTTTAGCTAGGATACATATTATTATTTCATTTAGCAAATACATTTACAATATCAGGTGAAGAATATAATATCTAGTTACAGTTGATCTTACTAATTGCAATTATTACAATTTGGTATTATTACTTAACTTGTTTCAGAAATAATGTAAACTTAAATACTTGATAATTTGAAACTGAAGTAAAAGTAGACTTACTAATTACTCAATAATAATATATATTTTGACGTGATCCATAAAATGTTTAAAAGTTCAAAGCTCCAAATTAATTAAGATATTTTTAAGCTTTTGATTGTTTAATGTTACTTTATTTATCAGTTTTGCCATTATTATTTATTATAAATATTGTAAACATATTTTTACTAGTTGTGGCCTGCAGTTTCTCTCGAGACAATTTGAGAGTACTTAAAAGATCTTTCTTCTAATTACGATATTGACTTAAGTTAAATTTTGTGTGCAACATGAAATAGTTATGAACGAACGATCAGCGACTGAGCCCAAAGCGACATCAAAATCAAGTTCAAGTTTCAATAATAATAATAATGATGACTTTGAGGTCTACAGAAAAAGGACAAAGCGAGATTTCCATCGTATATAGATAGTCTACTTCACTACAACTTCACGATCGTAAGAATCTGCTAGATGCAATGTTTTTTTATTATTTATACAAAAAAAACATTTTAAATCTTCACTAACTCAGGTTTTAATAAACAAAATGGACTATTTAAAGAAAAACACTTTTTTACGGATTATAGTTATGTATTATTGTATTTAAACTTATAATTATTTACACATAATTTTAAATTTAAACCGACGTTTCGCGTGCTTTACAGCGTGCGTGGTCACGATTCTTCCCAAGATTGGTACGCGAAGCCATTGAAATCAAAAAACACGCCAATTTCAATAGAGAGGACGGCTTAAAATTATCAAACACCTGGGATCCAATAATATCCAAATTAAAATCTCAAAATAAACAATCCGCGAAAATGGAGGACACCGTGAGCAATTTCTGCAAAAACCCTACATCTTTTAGTCGATACCAACTCCGGGGAAATAAATACAGATAACACAACATTTTCTACAGCTGTAATACTTTTTGACATTTAACACCTTTGTCTTCAGTCACCGTGACCACGCACGCTGTAAAGCACGCGAAACGTCGGTTTAAATTTAAAATTATGTCTAAATAATTATAAGTTTAAATACAATAATACATAACTATAATCCGTAAAAAAGTGTTTTTCTTTAAATGTGTAAAAGTTATGTTAATAAAAAAAAAAATGGACTATAATGTGCAATCTACTGCAAGGTTCGATCATTGTTGTCACACACTTAGATTTCCATATTATATTTTGTAGTTTAATTAACTTTTATAGAAGAAATTGTATTTTTTTTGGATTACTTATCTATGTAAATTTATTAAATACGTATTATCGAGGCATTGGTTCTTTTGTTTGTATAACTTGTTTCTTTTCTTTTCCTTCCTTTTTTTTCTTATGCGGCCTTGTGAGTGTAGATATAAATCTCTATGACTAACTTACTTAATTGCTGTTACGAGCTAGGGGATCGGATGGAAAATGCCGTCGATTTATTCAAGGGTTTATTTCAATAAAATCTACGAGGAATTCGTTTAAACTAATATCTGGAAATTACGCACAGAAAAGCACTAATAACACACACAATGAAACACTGTCACTAATCACTTAAATTACTCAGTACTTTATCACTGGTATCACTTATTCGCACTTTTTCTCTTCGCTGTTTATCGCTTGGAATCGCATTCGATACTGAACTGATTGGTCGCGTTTTGGCTCGCTTATATATCCCTGGGAATAGTCTCGAACGATATTTCTACGAGAACTTTCTAGGCGGGAGCGCTACTGAGTAGCGATCGCACAATTCTAGAACGCGCGTACTCGCTATCTCTTTCGCACACTGCTATGTGCCTGTCATACGGCGTTCTAGAGTTCTCGGTCTAGCTTCGAGAATGTTCTTATCTTTCCTCTCTTTCGCGTATCAAACAGTGCTTGTCCCACACCTAGAATATTCGTTCTAGAATATTCCTTCATCAAAGGGGTATAACCAGGCCTGAAAACGCCTGAAAACGGGTCTGCTGAAAAGTGTACCATTCGTCTATACGTGTTCTGAAACCGACTGAAAAAATGTTTCAGCCTCCTGAAAACTACGGCAACATTATGTAAATTTCGATTTTCTAATATGTGATTGACCCTCTCCTGAAACGGTCATAAATCATATTTCAGCCTGCTGAAAAGTTCTCTAAGTAGTGGAAAAATCTAAAAACATTGCAGTTGACCCGTCTTCGTAACATTGCTATAGAGAACCTAAAGATCTAGCAATATTGGCAAATAAATTAAACTTTATTAACGTTTTTGATCCGATTTGACTTTGATATTTATAAATCTGTCACGGGACAATCCTTCTGGAATAAAAGGGTTTTGTGTGCTGTCAAGGGGTTGTGTCTATTGTCAGCCGACAAGGTCAGCTGGGTGTGGTTGTAGGTTCAGGGTCAAATAGCCAATTAGTCCATAATTGGATGGATAAAAATAAATTAGCTAATTGAACCGAAACAGCTCCCAGCTGTATCCACTTGAGCAAACAAACGTATAGCGCCAGGCCGACCATCTGTACTCAATAATATGCCCAAAATCCCTACCAATAGTTAAGACAGAGAGACATAATGGGTTATTTTAGTTAAAATGTTTGTGTATAGGCACTATTTCAAATCAAATAGTAGGAAAATTTATGACTTTAATCTTATGTTAATTAGTTTTTTTTTATTTATGGCAGTGCCGCGTAGATTAACTGTATAACTCAAAACAACTTATTTGAAGTATGGATTAATTATTAATTTATAAAAACAATTCTGCCTTAACAGGTGACCCTAAATTGATACGAGTGAACAATAATAATATACTTTACAGACGAATCACAAAAAAACAAACATATGAAATTACATAATAAAAAATACAAGAAATTTACCAACTAACTATAGGCACTAGAACTTTTTCACTCAGCGGATAATGAAAAAGGTCCATTAACCTATGTATTTTGTTAAGTAAATTAATACACCGAATAATATGTGCCCTTTGCATAAGGTTAGTCCTAGGTGTGGGCACATGAAGTACGAACTAAGTATGAACGTATAGAGGCATATTCTAAGGACACATCAAAATAACGTTGTTAATACTCCTTAGATACCTCAAGAACCCCTTTAATGGTTCTAAATTTTCTTTGTCATTTAAATAGCACGCATTACAACGAATTACATTCCATTTATAGATTCCACCAAAACACAGCTTGGCCCAATGAAACCCAATAAGGGATCCGTGACAAAATAGATTTCCATTACACGTGACGTTGATGCGTGGATGCCTTTTAATGTAACGGCTCATTGAAAAGATTGAGCATTTGGCAACTTTAAAAATATATATTTTAATAAGAATAAGTGGGTGGATAATATTATGAACGTGTTTGTCGATTAGGCGTAGACAGAATTACAGCGGTGTAGCACATTGCTACGGTATACACAGATCCCGTAGCATGTAATGTATACTACAAATGTTATGTAATGTAATTTAGATTGTATTTAAATTTAATATATAATTATCATAATCATGCGTGTATTTGATATATATGTTGCATATTAGCTCATGAAACATACAAGATAATAAAGTATTTACTCAATGCTCGGCCCTAACTGAACAAAAAATGTAAATTATCTCCTCTAAGCCCCTGTGGACCAAGGCGAAAGACAACCTATGATTTAATTTAAAATTATATTGATTTTTTAGAATGATTTTACCTTTATAAACTTCGATATCGGTATAAACGGATCTTTATTAAAAAGAAAGAATCTGAATAAAAAACAAAATGAAAATAATCTGTGACCATGATCTCTTGTAAATAAATCACTATAACACATTTCACAATATGTAAAATGTACAAACCTTTTTACAAATAATTTCATAAAGTAAGATGTAGGCATGGAATACATACCCCATGACATACCTAATGCGCAAGCCCATTCGCACGTATAGACAGAGGATGATGAGGCCTGGCAGGATAAAGAAGAAGAAGCTACTCAGCTCGCAAATGTACCAAGAAGGCAGCTCCAACATGGCGCAGAACGCAGACTCCAAAGATGCATTTCCAGACGCTATAAAGAAAATATAATAAGTCATTATATTTTCCATATTAGATTAAACAGGCGTAAAGCCTTTGTCCTAATTATAAAATGTAATTGTTTCTCTATTTATTTGTAAATCGAAAATTACTTGCTCTAGGGAATTAAAAGATCAATCGTAAAATCTTGTGGGACTAAAAAATATAATCTCGCAAGATTTCGGTATTTTCCAGATCTCACATATACACACACACGTAAATGACATTTAGCTACTCTCATAGTCTATTCCAATTCCTCTTGAGGAGTCGTGTTGGTTTTTATAGTTTCCATATATATTCAAATGAAATGGCGTTTAAAAACGTATCTGACGATATAATCGTTTGACTATATTTTTCATTCAAATCAAATCAAATCAAAATATCTTTATTCCTATAGGTAAACGTGTACACTTATGAACGTCAAGAAAAACAAATTAAATTAACTGTAAATTTACATATACAACCAGTTCGCAATTCAAGGGCGTAGAGCGGGTAAGAAGAACTGGCAAGAAACTTTCCGCCACTCTTTTAAATCGCCAAGTTTTTAATACAAATTGTTTGAACTGGAGCGAATCAATCCCAAGGATTAGGGTCATTTAAGTATTCGTCACATTTATAAAAGGCTTTATTAATTAATTTGCTTTTAACAAGGGCTTTGAATTTATTAAGTGACAGTTCTCTAATTTTGCTTGGGAGTTTGTTGTAAAAACGAATACAATTTCCATATAAGGAGTGGTTTATCTTCTGGAGCCTGGTTGGTATCACACTTAAATTAGTTCTATTACGCGTATTATACTGGTGAAAGTCACCGTTTGTTTTGAAATCGTTTAAGTTTTTTTGTACATACAACAAGGCTTCAAGAATATATTGACCGGATAATGTCATAATATTTAGTTCGTTAAATCTATTAACTCATTACTTCCGGTACGATATATTTGCTACTTAAAAATTTCATCGCCCTACAACAGTCATCTTTATAATTATAGGGATTCGCTAAAAAAATGTGTGCGTATACTAGTGTAGACACGTATGAAGTGTAACATCTTTATGGCCTTATTTTTCGAAAAATTACCAATTTCTGTAAAGTTGCATATTACTGTATTCATTATAGAAATATGCAACTTTACAAAAATTGGTTAAATAAAGTTAAATGAGAGAATTTCTCAATTAAATATAATAACTAAATATAAATTCTGAAATATATTATATATTTTTTGCAAATTAACAAATTTTAACTGAATCAGAATTAGAATTTCATTAATTGTAATAGTATTATTACTATCATTGTTTTATTAATGGCTTCTAATCTCTTCGAATCAACCGTGGCGATGGTGAGGTGATGGTGCGTAACGGAAAATATGACGCGTAACCGAAAAATGTGACGAAATAGAGACCATAAAGCGAGTAGCTGAAAGCATCAGTGAAATGAAAAAAAAATTATACGCCTTAAATGATAGTTGAATAAATCGATTAAATGATTTTATTAAAAGACAAAAATAATGGAAGTTTATCATTTAAATAACAAAGAGTTTTTATAATGTTCTACTTGATCTAGAAATGTTAATTGAACGGAAAATTTTCATCCATTCCATTATAATTCGATGATTATAAAAAAATAATTTCCTTAACGTTTTTAATTACACTTACTGACATCATCCTATTAATGACATAGTTTAATTGTTTTTTGGAAAAATAGTTGAAATATTTGCTTGCACTGCTGCTTTGCACTACATAATTAATGAATACAATGATTTATTAAGACTTGTGTTGTGGGCTTACTTAATAACAAAGGAATAATAGACTTAGATAAGTATTTCTTTATGAAGCCCCATCTCGTGTTACTATTTACAATTGGTTTAACAAGTTTAAGCGTGGACGTAGCAATCTCAATGATGATCCACGTAAGGGACGTCCTTTAACAGCGACTACTGAAGATAGCATTAGTGCTGTGCGACGCACGATAGAGGAAGGCAAGGTATTAGGTAAGACATTGGCATGAGTCAAGTTCAAGAAATATTACATGAACATTTAGCCGTCAGGAAGCTTTTTACAAGATGGATTCCCCGTACTTCAACCGACGACCAGAAACACTGTAAGCTTTTCTTACTGTCAAATAAGCGTTTTTATCATAGCTATGTTAAGCCTACACAATCAATCAATTTCCAATACATCGGTTGCTCTCTATCATAATGTAATAATTCGTAACTTCAAGAGAATTCTCAAACTGCTTACTACTTAGCGAGTAATATCCTATTGTCCCTAGGCCGTTAGTCCCACCGACCCAACGTCAACGCAGGTTCCAATGGTGAATTGGACTACGAAATCCTATATATTTTACCCAACCTGTCTTTACCAAACGACAAAGACAAATATAATTTTATACAGACAGAGTGTTCTGGACATATTGCGTCGAGATCAACACGTTAATATAATAACAAGCGATCTTGAATATTGATTTCAATGAACGTGACGTGACGTGAGATTCCAAAATGTTATTACATTTATCGACATTTTATTATCAGAAAAATCTACTTTGATCGATTGCGAAAAATTTAACTTAGGTGAAGTACACAGCTATCAACAAATTTCTTACAAAATTCAGATTTAGTAGTATAAAATACACAAATTTTCTAATTCTCTTAATGTGTGACGTGGCTGTTATCATAACCATGTTTCATATCATATGAAACATGAATCATATGCAATAATAGCTCTTCAAGCAAGACCGAATTACTAAAGGTACACGAAACGTTTTGGGTTTCATTAGGTAAGGAGACCGAGACCTCAACCAATACTCTGGATTAAGAGTTACGGTCAGTGCAGAGAGTCAGATTTGCCCTTATCAATGCTAGATGAGGGTAACGGGTTAATTACATTCAGACGAACCAAAATTATTCTGAAAGTACTAATAACTGCTTTACAAATTGCTCATACGTTTTACTTGTAACAATATTAATGATAAGCCTAGTTTCAATATATAGTTTATATAACAGAAATTAGATAGTATATTTATAACTATATAATATTAGTTTATAAAGAGTGGAACAGGTATTTCAATATCGGTAATGATAGCTAAAACTCTACATTAAACCTGATGGATCACCAAGTTTCATTCATTTATTTATCGCCTTTTATTTTGAAGGGATAGGAGGGATAGTCTTTGGGGTTTCTTGTATAGATTTGAAATTGAATAGAGGTAAATCTGCCACGTCCAGGGTCTGAAATTATGCAAGTCCTCAGGGCCTCAGTCGTAGTATTTATGGCACCGAACCCTTTAGCCCCCAACTCGTTGTCAGCGCCGCACAGCGCACCGCACTCTCTCAAAAAACGCTATTAGAGGAAATTATTTCAATCAGTTATATTGTTGTGTTATTCTTTCCACCTCTTAGTTGATGTAACGTTTTCCCAAAGTCATGGAAAGGGCGACCTAATATGATTTTCTGCACAGCCATCTCGCCTGTCGAAATCAAACTTATTTACATAAAAGAGTGTCTCGATCGAATGTGGTAACGCAATGCTTTTAAACATCGATTTAAGAAAATAATGTAATGAATAATGAATCATCTACAAATAATAAACTGTGCTGAAACTTCAATTACGAAATAACGCTTTTCTCAATTTCTCAATGTCACAGATAGAAAATGAACAAAGAACGTTTCTTTTTTATACTTGAATACATTTTGTTTTATATACAATCTCTTAAATATGTATCACTCGATTAAAAGTTAAAATAATTTAATATCGACTAAGAGTTATGGAATGTCGTCGTGTAAATGTAAAAATTCTGTGATAAAATGACAGTTATTAGGTAAGCAGCATTTATCCTGTATGCAAATATTCAGTAACAGCGAATTAGTGTAAATGGTTATTAAGTTGAGCGTTGTGTGCTCGGCCGCGGCGTTGTGTCGAGAGCTCAATTAATTCAATCCTTTCAGAAGGTTAAACGAATTATTTCATTAGAATTTTGTATTAATCAACCAATTATTCCACTTTTTAATGGTACTTATTCACAGCTGGCAACATTTCAATAGACTCCAAAAACTATATAAATTAGACGTCAACATGTTGTAATAATCTCTTGTTAACCACGATTGCTGAAAGAGCAAAAGGTAAACCAGAGGGCAACATTATGATTGACGCACTGCTCTTTATAAAGATATCACCAATTTTACATAGTTCTAGGTTACCTGGTGGATACTCGTGGTAGTTGACAGTGGTGTAGTGTGCGAAAGGTGAAGCGGCCAGCAGAGACAGAGCCCAGAGAACTAGCACGATCCTTAAGGCCCGCCGCAGCCCTGCCACGGCGTAGATATGCAGCGGATGACAAATTGCCAGATAGCGCTCCAAGGTGAAGGCGACAATCGTTAGAACGGAGACGTAGGAGGCCCTACACAGAGGACTTTCATTAAATCTAAAAAAAAAAATTAAAAGAAAAACAGCCTTATTATATTTTCTGTCATTTATATAGGCTCAGTAACAATATAAACATTTGTTAAGTAAAAAGAATTTGTTTTAAAACGAGGTCTTCTTCTTTTGATTTAATAAGGTATGTTTTTTTTACGTAATTAATGGAATTTTTTGTAGTAGTACAAACTTCCTCACGATTTCATTTTTTAAAATAAGTTTGACATAACAACATCGCATTTCTGTAATTTTACTTCATAAATAAAAGTAGTTAGTAAGATGTAAAAGGCTGGCAACGCACTCACAACCTTTCTGGCAGCGTTCGCGAGCGGCAGTTGTTAATGAACCACAGCGTTGGTAACTTTCAATGGCGATTACTATATTAATCGCGACTGTTCACTTGCCAAATCGATGTAGATTCCAGAACATCGGCCGATACCATAGACAACATTGAAATCGGTGTTGGAAGTTACAGAATACGACCGCAGATGAGGCTTATTTAGAAGTATGGTGTGTCACTATGTGTGGGTATAAATGTACATTTGAACACGTTTTAACCCTGAAATCTGCTAATAGAAAAAATATTATTTACAAATCGATTCAGGCTAAATGTATTTATAAAGGTCTAAGCTGACATTTGTCATTTTACACTTGTCACTTTTAATAAATGCCTTTATAACCCGTATTTGCAGATCATGACCTTAATTTTGAACTTGAACGATCACTATCCCTTATTGAATATGAGCCACTCACGTTGTTGACATTAGTATTGTATATTATGTCCTTAAACCACATTTTACGCCAGAAGTGGCGTGAAAGGAGATGACAATTTATTTGTAATGGTATAAGTGTTTTGGTAGACTAGTTACCCAGATTAATTGCTAAAGAGCAAAATAATTTTCTTTATAAAGGTGTACACATTTGGTACATACAATATATTATTGGTGTAAAATTACGATAATTTGTTAATTAACACCTAGGTCTGATTTTGAATAAAAAAAATGGTGGTATTAAACATTTATGCATTGCTTCTAAATATTTTAGCTTAAGATGCAAAGTTTGCTGTAGTACTCTGTTAGTAATTGCCCTGAAAACATTTTACTCACTAAACTTTTTTATTAAAGCTTCTACCGTACTTTAACTTTAAGTTTGATTTACGTTTTATTTTTACTCGATTTAAGAAACATTAGCAATGCGGGCGTGGTTTTTGAATGTTTAAATCAACTTATTCAAAATCAGCTAAATCGACTTTTTAATAGTTCCAAGCGAGTGAAGCTGTCGGAGTAAAGTAGGTATATATCTAAGTGCTTGAATCATCTATAACATAAAAAACATATGTAATAAAGTAAATTCCAAGGCGCTTTCATTTCTTTTATTTAATGATTGAAGGGGTGATATCTCTTTCTAATATAATTCTAATCGATCACTTTAAAGCGTACATCTTAATATATTATATAAATCACGTGTCACGTTGTTTGTCCGATGGACTCCTAAATCCGATATCAATCAAATTTGCACACCGTGTGCAGTTTGATCTTATTTAAAAGATAAGCTTACATCTCAATTTATACCCGCAATATTATTTTATTGCAAATATTTGTTTATTATTTGATACAATTATAATAGATGGCGCTGTGTTAAAACTACCAACGATTCACATAAGCTAATCTACCTTTCACATAAGTTCTCCTACCCTTGAATAGTTAACTACTAACAATAACAAAAACCTTAGCCACAGCAACGCTTGGCCGAGTCTGCTAGTAATATATAAAAAGAGTTTCATAACACAAACAACAATTATTGACTTTTTTTTTTTTTACTTGGGGAAATGCATTGCGCATACCCTTCCGCGGCGCGACTGCTTGGTGCAGAAGGATTATGTGGGACTCGCCATTGTGCATACCCACTAAAACCCCAAGGTGCCACCAACAATCGCCTTATGCGGGATGCGGTAACAGCAGAGCCTTATCCGCTTCCCGACACGCGATGCGGCGGTTGCGTCCGCCTCTTCCCGCCCATTGTTGGTTTTTGAGGATGCTTGACACAGCAAGCATCTTTCACAGACCGGGCCATACGCATTTACAAATAGCTAGGGGAGATCGGGTCCAGTACTTGCAGGGATGAGTCATCATCCTTTCTTTTAAACGCATGGACCCCTGCTCCCCGCTTAGGCACTTTTTAGGCGGCGAGAATTTGTTGAGCGCGTCTTTCTTTCTAAGACTTTAACCTAACCCAAGTCCTTTCTGGAGGTAAAATTGCCGCATACTTTAAAAACGTAGTATTGTTTTACCTTAAATTCAAATGAATAGAGAGTTATAACAAACTGCGTTACTAAAGTATATTTCTTACTTCTTACACTCTACCAACACCTGCTTTTACAGCACTGGATGAGAAGGCTAATCACCTTGTCTTGTCTAAAATTATCATTACATTTTAACAACAGATGGCGTTTAATGTGTGACTACAGTTCAATAATATACAATATTACATAAGTGTCCTACTCTTTAATAAATAATAGGGTACTTTAAAAAGTGTAAGACGTCATTCCGTAGGTACGTTGGGTTATTTACGCCAATGTCTTAAAAAAATATAAATGATAAAGGCTTGAAGCGCTCGCAAGAACTGAACTTTTAGCCAAAGTTATTGTGAACTATAAAACCAAAAACAACTAAACTAAATAAACTTATTAAACCCGGTTTCACTTTGCTGTTTTCGATCAGAATTTGAATTAACTGCCTAGTTAAGAAGAAAAAATAAATAACAATGAAACAAAAAAATTCAAAAGCCTAACATTGCTGTGATCTGGCACAATTCTATTAGGTAATTGAAGATTTCCTCATTAATTTTCATTTTTTCTCCCTGTATCAACAAAAATTGTGCACATGGCATGAGAAATATTTGCAAAACCGGTCAAAATTTGTTTGATAGTCGCCCGATTAAAAAGCAAATTTCTCATTTAATAACAATCAAACTGTTTCTTTGCGACGTGTACCCGACGCGTTGTTCCAAACGGTTTAATCGAAAAATTCGGGAATTGTGTCAATTTCGTTTACCTTGCCGTTTCCCTGTATATCAAATCTACTGTATTCTGATCTTGCTAAATGGGAGGGATATGTGTATGACATATTTGCATATTGTCTTCGGAATATGGTCAGAATATTAAAGAATATAGTATATCTCGGCTCGTTAAGCTACTGCGTAAAGCTCAAGTTTGAGTTCTTTAGATTTGAAATTAAATAATAAACTCATGGTAATATTGGGTAATATTAATTTTGACAATAGCATATTAAAATAATTCTCCAAAAAAAAAACAAGTAAAATAAGCAGTGCAACTTCAATATCCCATTCAACCTTTTTTAACAATGTCGGCTTTTCTGTTTTATGCTGTTTTTGCATACCTTTCTTTCACAGCGCACAATTTTAAAGCTTCGCCGGGAACCTTAATTTATATGGAAATCTGTATTGAGTGGCTTGAAATGATATCTTTATCAATTTGAGTAGAGAGAAATTGTTTTTATTTGAGGACCCAACATTGAATTGTTTCGGAAATACTTCAGTGGGCAGCTGCCACATAATGCTGCAATAACTACACTGCAATATACCTTACATAACACTGTTATTGAGTGTACAATTAAGTTACCTACATTAATAAATGATTCTATTTATTTATTTAAGATTTAACAATTAAGCCTACGCGGATAACGTGGTTCAAACAATGTGGGTTCAATTACCTACTCAAACAATAAACAAGGCAGTGGGAACAGAACTCTAAACGAAGACAACACATATAATAATCTAATATTGAGTAATAGTAGTTAGGTATGAGCTAGCACCGACGATGTATATAAGGTCATTATATCGATTTAAAGAAAATATATAAATTGAGTAACGTAGGTATATGTATATATATGTATATGTGTTTACAAGTAGGTACATACGTTAACGGAACAAGGATTATAAGCCTAATCAGGCTAAATAATAGCGGGGTTCTTTCGGAAATAGTCAAACATAGTTTGAGAGTTTACATTATAAAAATAAATAATATAACATTTGCGTTGGGGTATAAGCTTCTTTCCTCTAAATTTAACATAAACCTATTTGTTAATGATTATTGACTGACATTATATCCTTATAATATAAAAGAAAACCAAAAGTAAGTAAATATGATAACAACAAAGAAGTTCCTGATATTGGGCACACAACTGTTCTAAAAGTTATCTGTAATTTATTTATATTTATTATAATTGAAACACCGCATCCTATTTAGACGTATATGCATAGTCAAACAAATTATTAAAAGCCTCATTAGTCTCCTACAAGTAATGCCCAAATATATAAAAAATACCGATTTAAATTCAATATATGTTTCACTAAAGCCTTAATTTAATTTCATTTAAAATATAACAATTATGATCAGGATCATGTCCGTCTGTTCATTATTAAATCCCCTTAACATTTAATATAAGATAGTTATTATATTTAATCGCGATCTTTTTTCCTGAAACCCTATTAGAGTGGCCAAACAACATTCTCCACCCTTGCCTCTCTACCCTGCGACAAGGCCATATCAGCCATAGATAGTCTCTGGAATCCACGCTTAAACGAACGAAATTACGAAACCTATACAACGGTCGTTCACCAACGTATTTCTAATAAAAAGAAAGATCATGTCTGGTTTATCTCTGTGATTTATATGGCTACAATTCCCATACTAACAGTCATTTGTTGGCGTTAATTTAAATTTAATTTCGTGTTAGCAATGGTATATGAATATTAAATAATGAATAGATAATGACGTGAAAAACAGAGGTAAAATTCAATTAAAGGCTCGAGGTCGGCCTTCACAAGACAAAATATATTCTTAACCAATTATCGTGGCAATAAAAAACCTTGTATTTGTTTTTTACTCTGTTCGTTTTATTAGCGTGTGTTTTATCTTTATGTTTCCTTGCGTTTTATTGCTGACAATTGTGATTTATTTTTGGTACAGGCATGGATGCGTATTAAATAGAGATGAGATAAAATGATTTTGATTTGGGAGTTATCCTATATATCAATATTTTAACAGTTTTAGGGCCTGTTTCACAATGTATGGATAAAGTGCCAAATAGCTATGCAACACATAAATTATTCGAAATATAAAAGTTCCGAATAAGATACTTGGCATTTCATGACAAATAGCGCTATCTGACAGTCGTGAAACGCAAAAATACTGTTTATCCTACAAATAAGTAACAAATAGCTTATTTGGAACTTATCCGGACATTGTGAAACAGACCCTAAGTATATTAGAATAAAAGTCCGTTTAATAAAGAAATATTTGATTGTTTAGGGACATTGGCCCTCTTTTGTTGTGGTGCTTCATAACGACAAGTAGGCAAGAGGCTAATCACCAACTCGCCTATTCTATTGACAAATGATCAGACAGCGGATACAGTTTGAGGCGCAGATCTAAAAGGTTGTTGAACTTTCCACAACAACAAGTGCGAGGATTATTGTGTCCATAATTAATTCTAAGTCCAAATTTGTAGTGTTTACTTATATATAGACTCTCATCGTAGATTGTTACAAAGGAAAATTTCCCGAGCCCTTTATTCAGAATAAGCTGATCCCATAATAATTATTTGATCCACCAGTTAATTGTTGTGAATATTAATAATATAATTCACCCGAGATCATAAGAGAAAGCATCAAAATGGAATATCAAAAAATATTCTTTCTCCTTACTTTCATCTCAGATTTATTTTGTACATACAAATAATGTTATACATTTGCGTATATACAATATTAAATAAACAAATCTGCGACTTACGTATACCCAAGACAATATACGTCTCTCGATACAAAGCGCCCGGAATCAGACAGTTCTGATTGAAAGGCGCCAATTAGGAGCCTTCGCGGGGATCAATTTCCCTAAGCTGTATTTGTTTAATGCAAATGTAATCTTGTTCACGAAAATAACAACCCCACAGCTTCTATTTAAATGTCTACATACGGAAGACAGAGTAAATGTTCGTTTTTTGACGTACGTAATTAAATGTGGACGAAGTTACGAAAATACGATAAAAATATCGTAAGAGAATAAGCAATTTTCACTTTGCGATTTCAATGCAACACAGAAACACAAAGTTTAGGGACACAGTGACATAATAAAACTTATTTTAGATAAAGCAACTTTAGATTCCTTTACAACTGTTCCACACACAAATAAATGCAAAAGTATTGCAATATTAAATATGAAATATATTATGTAGGATATTTAATATTAAAGTCGTTACCGCTCCCTCATGATAATCATGCAGATTGTAAATCTAAACGAAAAGATAGATTAGCCCATAAGTCTAACATAATATAAGGAATGCTATTAACACTTAATACTACGGTGACAGACACAGAAGGTACTAAGCTACTTGTCTATAAATAAATAAAACCGTCAATGTAAGTAGTTGGTATTTCCGGGTACTGCCTCAAAGGCAGAACCCGGAAATATTTTGTCCCGCCCAAGGGACAAACCTAAAAATCATGGCTGACCAAAACTAAAAAAAAAAAAAAAAGTTTGTATTTTATTCCCACTAAACAGGGCATGCGAAAGCACTCACAGCCGAACTGATATCTCTAACCGTTTAAAAGTTAGCTTTCGCAAAACCGTAGCTCATTAACTTATCACCACCTTATCAGCTCCTATTTCCTGCACGAAATTCCCAGTCATTATCTAATGAATGCCTCAGTACTAATGCATCGCGTTATCTACTTTCCTACATTCACTAACCCAACCTATGGCTTTAAATGAAAAATAATAAATATATATTTAAAGTAACCTAACGTACGGGTCTAAACAAATTATAATAAATATACCTAACCTTTAACACCACTACCTATAAATATAATTAGATGTAAGGGTTACATGGTAAAATAAAACATTTTTATTCCAGGTATTATTTTTTATTTATATGTTCATTATATTTTTATACAAATTTACTAGCACCATATCATTATTCACTGAGTCACATGTGAAATTTCTAAGGAAGTCTTCTAATCTCATCCCCCTGAACTTGTAATGTAAATATACCAAACAGTACTCTCCACACACCGCTGATAGATAATCTTGAACCGTAACGCTTTTGTACCTCCACATGCAAGAATTCCTCCTTAAAAACCCTTCTATTGCCTCAATAGGTTTACGTCCAAATGAATCAAAATATTCACCAACTCTTTCGACGCTTATATGTACAGCCACCCAATGAGACCCCGGCTGTGAATCAGGGTCAAGATTGCATATTATAAATGCTGGCACCTGAGCATAAATTGGCAATCGATTTGAAGGATATACGTTGCTTTGGAGGCTGGGATGTATCATACGAAGACTCATTTGCACTTCTAGTGTGTTCATACTTTAATACGCGTTTACTCCGCTACTCTTTTGCTCTTTAACTGACTACATTTCTAACTATCAATTCATATTTGTACCAATGAATTCATTTAAACCCACATAATATGATCTCAACAGAAGTAATGAGTCTTTTTATTAAACAAGTAATGAGGTAAATAAAAACCATGTCATATTCGTTTAGGTTATATTTTATTATTCTTAATATCATAATTACATAAGTGATTGCTTAACTACTATAATCCACACATACATTTCTGTTCTTATCTATTTCTATAATATTTGAAAACTCTGCGTAAACTACACAGTTAATAGTTTCAGTCAATGCGCTCTCGAATCTTACTTCCATTCTTACACTACCATGGCGAACAAGATTCCAATGCACATTAGAGTTAGCCGACAAGTCAGGTGTTAAATCAAAAGCTAGTAAACAGTATCCATTTGAATATTGCTCCCTCGATATTCCATTACCTTCGTTAAGAAAATGTATACCGGTGCCTGAGTACAGGGTGTGGTATGCGCTCGTAAATACATCGTTTGGAAATGATGGTTGTAACGATTTTGAAGGTATCTGTTGACCATCTATATATAGGCTAAATGAGCAAATACCAAAATTTTCAAAGATGAAAGGATTTTTAACATAACTACCGTTGAATGCTGTATTATTCACAAAACATATTCTATAAAATACTTCAAAAAGTAATGCAGCTAAATAAAAACCGTGTCATATTCGCATATATATATTTTATTGTTCCTAACAATTACATGACGTGATTGCTTAACTACTACACATTTCTGTTCTTATCTATTTCAAAAATGTTTTAAAGAATGCATTGTCCATTAAGATTGCAAAGGGTTTTAGAGTGCCCTTTGTATTTCTTACGCACATTTTACTGATAGGCATGGATACAAGTGGTATATTTTACCAAACAAAATCGATAAGTTACCTATAGGTCATTACAAATTTTTTTGTATGTAATTAAGTTAATCATTAATAAATTCATAATCAATAAATTTTTATTTTACATGTATTATGTCGTGGAGACCTATTGGGTTGCAAAGCTTAGATGATAAGAAGAAAAAAATGTTATATGATATATACCTTTTCATCAGTGGGGAAAGCGGCTATAGATGTTTAAATATGTAAAAAAAAACTGTTGCATGGACATACTCGAGCGCGTCAGATATTGATAGCATCAATGTCCTACGTATTTTTAATAATGTACGTATGTTAATCTGATCATTTGCATGATGGGGGTGGTTGTACGTAAGGGTTAAAAATGAAAAAAAAAAAAAATTTAATCGAGCGCGTCAGGTTTTCTAAGGGGGTGTTAAGTGCACCAAAACAAAAGCTCTCATTCAATAATCTGACGATTTCGATCTGACGCAAACTCGCAGCCATTATTATAATGTGCAAAAAAAAATCGCCATTTTGAAATACTCGAGCGCGTCAGATTAAGATATATATGGTTCAGATTTATATTCTAAACGTACTGTCTCATAATCTGACGATTATCTAGAGGGATTTGCCTGATCTGACAAAAAAAATATTAGAAAAACGGTTCACCCTAAAGGCCATCCCTGCAGTTCCATTCCTGGGCGCTTAAAATTGTACTTATGAGCTTGCTGAGTTCAAATAAATAATATTTCTATGCGTTTGAGTTCTCCCAGCTCGAAAGTCTGATAGAAGTTTCATAGAACACTATTTTTGAAATTTTCAAACCCCAATAACTTTTGAATGGATCAAGCAATTTTCCCGCGGTTGACGGCGATCGACGCATTTTTAAGCTCTAATTATTTAAATTCATCAAAAACGATAATCCGATATGAAATGTCGAAGTTATGTGATAGAAACACTTTTTTCGGTTTTCTTTCGTTCACGATATCTCTCGAACGAATCAACCGATTTTGACCAGTTTGGTGGCGATCGACGTCGTTTTTCAAGCTTAAAGGTGGATTAGTTTTTGAAGTTGGTGGATAAAGCCGTTTAAAAGTTATTGCAAAAAAACACTTTCAAAAAAACAAATTGTTATTTTTTTAGATTTTTTAAAATTTCTCAAAATCTATCGGTCCGAATCGGTTCAAATTCACATGAAATCTAATTTTGAGGGAAACGCGGAGAAGGAAATGTAGGCATCACGCAGCTGCACGCGTTTATCGCACGAACTTTATCGACGAAATTTTGTTATTTCGGCTTGCGGAAATCGTCAGATTATATATTTTTCAATATACTTGAATTATTTCATTCAAAATAAAAAAAAAATTAGCTACGCTCGAGAATGTCAAGATGACGTTTTTTTTTTACAACTTTGCTGCCCTCCCCTCTCTTTACGTCACTCTCAAATTGTCAGATTAGTGGAATATACACTTTTTAGGATGTGATTAACTCACACTACCTTAATCTGACGCGCTCGAGAATGTCTGATGATCAATTTTTTTTTACTAATCTGATCCTGTATCCTTCACGGGCGGCCTTATATATGGGCCTCATATTTGGTGGAGGTACTTAACCGGGTACAAGGTATCCCCCTGTATATTAATCTGCCGCGCTTGAGTAAATCCCGAAATCCCCTCTTGGGCTCCCCTACTCTAAGGGTCTCAAGAATGTAATGAACGTATTCCACTTGGCTGCGTTGCATCAACGTTAGATGTAAAGATGCAAGCGTTGCCGGAAACGCAAGGTTCAGATTAGTTCAAGTGGAAATTTCAATTCCGTTTCTACTTGCTATTTAAGTTATTTTAAAGAAAAATAAAAACAAACTGTTCGCACTCATGTATTGTAATGTAACGGAATCCGCATCTTAAATACGAATTTCTTTACAAGTAAGAATAAAAAATATTATTATTTGGAGCTGTGACAAAATTGAGTTCATTGAAATCTGAATAAAATTAATAAAAGCAGAATCTCGCGAGGAATCCATTATAATGGCAGACATTGGCATTACGCGTAATCTGCTTTGTAATACAGAATATTTTATTTATTTTTAGACTAAACTTGTGCCTTGATCCTTAGGTAAACACCCACGTTAAAAAATTCATAAATCAAAAATAATAAAACAATTTTTGAGATACGGACGACTTCTATCGATACCACAATAATCATTTAGTCTTACGCAGTTTTGATTATGTTCTTAACTTACGTGCTTGTGGTGTACTTGTATACAACACAGAAATACACATGAACTTAATTAGTTTTTGGATACGTATAAATTAGATTTAAAATTTGACCCTTTCCTTAAATTATCTGAGAGAAAAAAAGATGTGTACAATATGTGTGTGTGTGTGTGTCCGTCCAATACTTACGCTTCAGATATTAGAGCACGAAGTTTGCAAAAGACGACACCCAAACTGTAGGGATACTGATGCCAGTACACGGAGAGATCATTCGGGAGACCTGTCAACAAAATATTAAGGGTTAATTTTTATGAAAACGAGCACATTGCCAGAATTCTCTTTTGTATTCGCAAAGAAACACCTTAAAGGCAATCAGATAATGTTTTATTGAGAAAACTTTTTACAAGTGCTTTTAATCGTTATTTCAAATTGCCAGCTCTTAACGAATGCCACTTGATTTTCTCTAAAAAGGGAACCTGATTTTTTTTTTCAAAAATAGAATAAACACTGTAGTGAATCTTCTGGTGGTGCAACTATCCTAACGTTTAGTGACGCCTTTGCCGCGTGTTCCACACAAAATCAACGAATTACATATGACGTACGTATAAATAATAAGGGGAGACACTGGAATTATGTTCAACTCCCATATTGACACTTTAGAACATAGTCCTATATTATATAAATATATATGATCTGAGTATTATAAGAGTAACAGTGTTGCTTGGTTTGCTCACTTAATTAAAAAATTTAAATAGTACATAAAATATTAAGAATTATAAATTTCCGACTAACAGTTTAGTTTTACGTTCCTCACATCAACACCAACAATCCGAAAAACTCAGTTTTGTATCTCGCAGCCCGGACATACAACGACCACTATTTATAATAGCTCGAATTCTTAAGCCTATCGCAGCTTGTAAGCTGCTTTGTAAATCATCGTAAGAGTATTGAAAATATCTATAGCAACTAGTCCCATGATCTATTTTCGTGTGTTTTATTTTTCTTTTTTGTTCTATGTAATTTACGTTAGCTTAACGAAGTTGATTAATAAATACTTGTTTTTTTTTTTTTCAATTAGTAATTTATAATGGAAAAAATATTATTGTAAAATTGTTGTATTATAGCATTAACCATTTGAAGCGATAATTTTTTAAGTTACAATAGATTTACAAAAAGGATCTTGGAATGGCCGTAAATAAGAAACAGCTCAAATATAAGAATCTTTCGTCCAATTTCGATTTTGTTTTCTTTGGAGTAGATACTCTTGGGCCGTGGGTTTCAAGCGCACAGGCGCTAATTAAAGATTTGAGTTGGCGACTGATAGATAGTACCACTGACTCTATATCTGACGGTTTCCTTGCTCAACGAATAAGTATCGCTAAATCGCTTTTCATTGAATACAGTCAAGTGGAACGCTGGTACTGAGGAACTCTCGCCCTGAACTGAGAACAGTATTCCATGCGGGGCCGAATTTGCGCTTAGTATAGAGTTGCAAGCCGGGATGAAGTAGTTTTGCCTTGCTACACACCAAACTTCTTAGAGCGCAAAAATGAACATCATTCGATATGTCAACGCCCATTATCCGGATGCTAGCTGAGTCTTTAGGGAGAGAGTCATCGAAAAGAAGAGTAGCGACAAAAGGTTTTTTTTAGCGTGAAAGGCGCAAACTTGTGGCTTTCTGTGGTTAAATTGGACTAGATTTATTCTAGCCTAGTCCGAAACAATATTTTTATCAATTATTATAATATCATAATTAATATTATATTATGTATATATATTGTATTTTTAATAAAAAAAATTTTTTAAACAAACTCTTTTCTTACTTAAATCAATTTAATAAAATGTAGGTTGTATGCATGGTAACTCAAAGAGTACGCTACTTGGCGGAAGCTGTAGAAGAATGCTTATTATTACAAAGCACAATTATATTGTATATTGCATAAATAATAAATAACCTTTATCCGCTCCTTTGCGACTTGGAATTAAAAATCTTGAATACTGAATAATTCCCAAGTTCCTTTATGTTTCTTCTATTAATCTCTAAGGAGCTCAAAACGCCAGAAGCATGTTTAAAAGTAATTTTCCTGTCATTCATATTAATAAGAAATATTTTTCATTTCTATGCATGTCTTATTTCAAATTTGTATATTAAATTACTTTCATACAAAGCCTACCCTGATTCTCACTTAACAAACATATTCCTGATGAAAGCGAATGCGAAGCAGTTGCAAACGGTAAGCAAACAATCACTGGCTGCAAATAATCTTCATTGAAAGTTCAAAGTGAAATCTTTGAAACGTTTTGTTATAAACCTATAAAGAAGCACAGCTGGGAAGGGAGAGGGAGATGAAATGAAAAGGGAGAAGAAGAAGAATATAAGTACCTACTGATTCAAAACATAGAAATCTTGTTAAAAAGAATAGGTATTCATTGTGGTATCAAACCTCCTTAACTTGAAGTAGTTAGAGTTTAAAATGCAATAAAAACACATTGAAAATAAGTTACCCATCTATTTACTTTTCCTATCTAAAGATGAGCAGTGTTTGCCTTGTGGCTTCAACGTGCCACTCTCATCCCTGACATAGTAAGTTTGATCCCCTGCTGTGCATCAATGGACTTTATTTCTATGTGTTCATTTAACAATCGCTCGTAAAGTGAAAGAAAACAACGTGAGGATTGCCTTAGGCTGATCACCTACTTGCCTATTACATTATCAAATGTTCGTGAAACAGATACAGAAATCTGAGGCCCAAACCGAAAAAGGGTATTGCGCCACTGATTCATTACTTCGCTATAGATTTCTTATAGAATCTCTATAGATTCGCTGAAATTTGCAGTCTTCTAAAAACATTCTGCAGATTTGTACAAAGTATTGACCATTATCTTGGTAGTCTTGTTACAAAGCAGCCTTTGAGAATGGTAGATATTCATCAACCCAAACTAGAATTCTGTTAAAACCTACAATTTCGCCTTCCCACAGGGTAATTGTATACCTGTGTAGTGAACGATCGCTTTGTATAAATCTTATTCGGCTTTGCTGTTGAGGCTCTTTCAGAAGAATATTGCGGCCCTGGTAATTCAAATGATTTGATCAACTAATTTGACCATTCTAGTACGAGACAGTTTGGAAAAAGTTCTTGCTGTAGCAGGATCAAGGAAATGTGTTCTATAAATATAAAGTTCACATTAATAGGCTTAAAATAATTTTAAAACGTTTTATGTAAGCGAAACTACTTTATCGGCGTTGAAAAAAATTACCGTCACATTTTACGGTTACAAGTCACATTTTTCTGTTGCGCGACATCTTTATCTTGTAGTTAGGGATACCACGGTTGATTCGAAGAGAATCGAAGCCATTAATAACAAAAATATATAATAAACCATGATAGTAATAATTCTATTACAATTAATAAAATTCTGCAAAAACTTATTATTAGAATAAGTAAGGTTTATAGATTATTTATTTAAGAAATCGTATACCAGTGCAATGACAATCCATTAGTGATGTTTCTTATTACCTATTTGTATTATTTAATGGCACTTTAACTGTAACGATTATTGTAATTAATGTAAATATTTTATTTTAAATAAAATAATTTAATGTTAGCAATTATCACATATATGTAAATTTAAAATTGCGTAAAACCTAAACTATGCTAAGTTATACGACTAAAAAGTGAAATCAGATTAACAAAAAGTAATATTAAAAGATAGAATTATACACTTGTAGGTAACTCACAAATTAAGAAAATACTACTTCATGTACATTTTGCCAACATAATTTTTGCATGTTGCCGTTAAACCTGAAAAGTTTATTTCTATTCTAGAAACAGACTTTTATCATATTGTAGCTTTGTGTAAAAGTATTAATAAATAATGTTCATGTAAGTAGCGGAGTTTATGGAAATTCATCATCATTTAACTCTTTGTAGATACCTACATGTATGGCGTAATCTTACATTGCATTTATTATCTAGATTAAGTCAATGCCCTGTAAGCATTTACATTATATTTAAAATAAATAAAATAATGAGTCGTTTTCCAAGGCTTGCCTGAGATGGTTGTTTAATTATATTTCTCCTTCACATATTGTTATGTGTCTACACATAAGATACCCCACATCTTCAATTACGGTTACTCGCACAGCGGGCGGTTCATTTTCATGTAACTATACAAACCATGCAACTATATGTTGCCTGTTAAAACACTTCGGTGTTTTATCACTTATAAGAGGAAAATAACAGTACATGTCTATTATATCTGTCTCTATAAAAGTAACAAATTTACATTTTTCATAATTAAATATCAACAAATGTTGCATGGTGACATTTAGTCGCGCTAAATTGCCTCGTCATCATGAATACAACGTATCGGGGGTGATACTCAAGCGGGAAACGTCAGTAAGAGACTTAGGAGTGCGAGTGGATGCCCAACTGTATTAACGAGATCATGTTGTGGACATTTGCAAGAAAGCATACGCAAGGATGGGATTCGTGCTTCGAAGGGCAACAACGTTCAATAATATTAAAGCCATCTCAAGCTTGTACAACGCTCTGGTTAGAAGTATGTTGGAGTGTAACTCGTCTGTTTGGGCTCCGCATGAAGCTAAATACTGTCTTATGTTGGAGCGCATACAGAATAAATTTGCACGTCACCTCTATAACAGACTGTATGGCGTCTATCCTTACTATCCTTTAATGTACCCAACATTATTTGTATTAGGGATGGTGGGGTACAACAAATTGGAAACCAGACGGGACTTACATTTGGCCTACTACGTACTGAAAGTCTTGAGGGGGATAGTGTGTAACCCGAGTGTACTCCAGGAACTGGGCTTCTTAGTACCTATGGGATATGTGCGACGGCGACAGCGAAGGTTATTTGCGATACCAAAGGCAAGAACTAGTCTGTTGCACAGATCCCCGTTATCCAGGACGTTGCGCTTACTAAATGCTGTCTCCGATACTATCGACATATTTATATGTTCGCAGAGTGAATTCACAGTAGCGATATTGTGTAAATTATGTGTCTAATTTTTATGTACATTATTATATTTTTATTAAATGTTTCTCCACATTGTCGTATTGGCATAGGCTGTAAAGATAATGTGTATGTTTGAAATAAATAAAATAAATAAATAATTCTGTCTGTGTGTCTGTTTTTAACTATTGATTGTTCTGATGTTAGACCTAGACGCAATTTAGTAAAATGTCCGGACCCGTGTCTTGTCAAAATTACTCCAAATATCTTAGAATCAAGAGGAAACAATAATTATTTGGTTTTTCGTCATATTTGGGATGAATTTAATTACCTAAATTAAGAAAATGTAACATATACTATAGCTGGCTTCCTCTGTGTTAAGAAAGCCAGTTCTTCCTTTTGTTAACATTAACTCAAATTTTTTTATACTGCTCATTTTTATTAATAAATATATAGCTGGCTTCTTCTCTTCGTATCTTATCTTTACGTACGTTATCTTCGTAGAACATTCGTAGTCTGTAGAAACTGATACTAAAGTAAAAACAGCTATTTAATCTCATAAAAACAGCTATTTAGTCATGTATGTGTAAAACTTTATCGTCGTTGTTCAAAATCTTTAAGATAAAACATAAACTATTGTTTATTCAGGCTCATTTCTGACATTTGATTGAAATATGATGACGTTTACGATACCAGAATTTGTAAACAATTTTTATTTGATATGACGTCAGTACGAAGACCAATAATATTCGTAAGAATTTATAATATGTTCCTTCCTACTCTCAGCTGATCTTATGAGTAAAAAGAGTTTATTATAATGTATGAAAATTGTGTTTATCCGGGATAAGGGTTGACGAAGACATGATGATAAACTTATTATTATTCGTTTATAATCTGGGATACAGATCTAGTCGCCAATCACATAATGTCAGGAATCAAATGTCTATAAACAAATTCAAAACTCAGTGTAAATACATATAATACTCATAAACAGTTAAAAACATTTATACCTCAAAGTAAACTCGTCTTCGTTGATTTTTATGTTGACATCTTTTGATAAATTCTGCTTTAATGTACGAGGCATATTCAAAAAAAAGGGCCGTTCGCTTATATTTCAGAATCGACAAGTCATAACACGTTTAAACTTGTACATATCTATCACATATCACATATCTGTACGTGCACTACTCGGGCAGTTATTTCAGGTGTTGTTTTGATTCAGTAGTAATTTTTCTAGTTGTGCGTACAGTAGACAATGTCCGCGATAATCGTTTCTCCCGCCAGCTGTGAAGTTCGCGCTGTAATAAGATTTTTGTGTGCAAAAGGACACATTGTTACCGGTGATGAGACGTGGATATCCTACATCAATCCAGAAACAAAACAGCAATCAATGCAATGGCGCCACTCAACTTCACCAAAACCAAAAAAAATTAAACAAACTCCGTACACGAGTCGAAAAACATTAGTGTTTGGTTCATTTTATGGAACGTGGGACAACAATTACAGCTGACGTGTATTGTGAAACGCTCAATAAACTAAGACGTGCAATCCAAAATCGACGACGTGGTTAACTTTCATCCGGTATAATCCTCCTTCACGACAATGCGTCCGCACACTGCAGCCAAGACCCAAGAGAAAATTCAAGATTTTCGTTGGGAACATTTTAACCACCCACCGTACAGTCCCGACCTTGCACCCAGTGACTACTTCCTTTTCTTACATTTCAAAAAATGGCTCGGTGGACAACGCTTTGAAAATGACAAGAACTTCAGAACGCCGTTGAAAACTGGTTCAACTCGCAGGCGGCGAGCTTCTATGCAGGGTTAAGGAAGCTGGTAAAGCGGTACGAAAAATGCTTAGAAATGAACGGCAGTTATGTGGAAAAGTGAAAATGATTAGTAGGAAACTAAATGTGCTAATAAAACCTATTTCATATAGTTATAATTTTTTTATGATGAAACGGCCCTTATTTTTTGAATATGCCTCGTACGATATTCAAACGTTTCGCGGAAATTCCCTTAACTGCATAAAAGGCTTGTGGATAGGTTTCTAAAATGTTTTAGGGGAAAACGACTCACCAAACAGCAATAAGAGAAGATCGCTCAATGCCAAGCTAAAGAGGTAATAATTGGTGTCTGTATGCATCGCCGGGTGTCGCACTATAACCACGCACACTGCCACGTTTCCTATGACGCCCGTCACAAATATTACCAACAAAAATACTGTGATTGGTATTATTCTCGACAGTGGCAGTCGCCTCGGTCCCATCATGCACCATAGCATTTCTTCTTCACTACAGTCGAACACGCTCAAGTTTGTACATCGCATATAAATGTCTTCCAAGGATTCGTTCGCGCGTAGAAACTCCATTGTGGCTTAACACATTTAATTGTCTAATTATTACCGCTGGGCCGCCGGCACTAGTCTATGATAGTTTTTGGATTGAGGAGAATTATTCTTATATCTATACTTTTATTACAGATTAATTTTAGTTAGTCTGTGTATAGCTAATATTACTTAATTATACTTATTTAGTCTATTGCACGTAAAGTTAGTGGAACGCGAATGCCAGCTTTCGATACGTAAGCTCGGCGCCGTTAGCTCTTCTATACTGAGCTTCGGAGTTCGGAGAAAGGGCTGCGTTGTGTATGGCTGCTAATATTATCTATAAGATAGATTCATCCTATAGCCGAATACAATCAACTAGAAGAGACAACTTAATAGGAGTTTCATTGTTAGTAATAAATGTACTTGTAAGTAAGCGTGTTGGTCTATTTCTCAATTACCTTGAGACTCTTTTTGTTCGTAAAGGACTTGATGCCAAAAATTCATTTCATATACTAGAAACGGTAAGACTTCAGTGAATTTATTTTTGTCGGATGCTAAGCAACTGCTGAGACTCCTTGACTTCAATTGCCAAGGGTTCAGCAAACTGAAACATAGCATATGATTATATTTAGTTATTAATAGTTTAGTAAGATGTTGAATCAATCAATAAATAATGATATAGTTTGAAAGTTGTAGTAACTTTTAACCGAACTATACAAAGTAGAAGTAAATTGGAGGTTTTCAATATAAGTATATATTGAAAAATATGCATACTGAAAAACTACACAACAAAGTTGACAGCTTCGATTATGTGTTAAAATGACTAAGGGAAACTGTTAACTGCGATACGGTACTAGCTGCTTATATGGAATTATATGGAAAATTAATCGAAGTAAATAGCGTAATTATTAAGGCGAAAAAAAACGTTGATGTTCCACAAATAGTTTAAATACATTAAATGTTGTCGTCATCTAATCTTGATAGTTTTATTTAAGAAACTCATAATTTTATCTCTTCCTGTATGTATATTTTAGAAATGTCTTTATTTATAAGTGAACGGGAATGGACCTCAGTCGAACTAGGCATGAGAAGAAATTATTCCAAAAATTTATCTGGAATTTTATAGGAAAAACACATTCACAGATAATATCTAGAAGGAGATTTTAAAAATTAACTTAACTCTTGTAAATAAATATTGTTCTATGTTGATAGGATGAAACATTAAAATTGACACACATTTGATAACGTAATATTATATTTTGATATTTTTTTACTTCAAATAACATAACAATTGACTAGGTACTTGATATGACTCATAATGTAAAATGTAAAATTCCTTTTATGACAAATTTTCACGCAGAATATACAGAACATGCGAACATTAGATTGTTTGATTGATTCTGTAACATATTCTTGTAAATAATTAATTATTATTATAAAAACTCTAAGCAACAACAAGTAAGAGCCTTAAATAATATAATATGTCAGGTTAGTTCGAACGCTTGTAAAGCGAGAGCGGTTCATCCGATTTTGATGGTTTTTGTATTTGTCTCGATCTGATAAAAAAATCAAATAAAAAAAAATCAAATGCAAAATGTTCATGTTCATGTCAGTGTCATGTGAGGCAATTAAGTACCGTTTGTATGAAATACAGCGTGAGGGAATGTTTTGTGTTGACCACAATAAATACCACTTCCATCATTAAAAAAAGTTTTTAATGACGAGATAACAAATACTTATAAAATAAAGTAATTCTAGACAAACAAGTTCTATGTGAAATAGTAGGTTTGTCGGGCAGTGGCGTGAATTTTTATTCTTAAGCAAATCAGCTTCGGTGGCGTTTATTGTATGGATATGTACAGTTATTTTAAATGAAGCAACAGGAACAAACACCTGACTTTAATGATTTTTAAACACATTAGACATTATTGCAAACGAGAACGTTAAAATACGATTTATGAGTGGTGTAAATAAATGGCTAAGTATTGGCTTCAAGTGTGCAATGATTGTTTACATTTTCTCTGCGTTTTTAATTATTACTTACATAATATATGTATTGTACGACGCCATCTGTTGATTAATAAAAATGAAATTGTGAATTTAGCCATCCCGCCCACCAAAGACGTTTCCGTGTTGTTTCCACGAGAATACTGCGTGCTCCTATTTCACCAGGCCTCCTACTGATCATTGACAATCTGAGACAAATCTTTGTTTTTAATTTATATTATTATTATTTATTACTTCAGATGTCATGTGGAACATGGTGTAATGGTTGCAGCACCTTACAATGTGCTTAAAAAGTGTATTATGTGTTCCGTTTGACGTCCGAGGTCCATTATGAGAGTACATCGTTTCCGTTTCCGCCCAAATCGCTAGTTTACCGACCTTTTCCCACCACGTGACACCGCCGCCAGCGCCCAGCGTTTGAAACTGGAACTAACTTTTTATCGCGCTAAAGCAAGCCGCCAGAATTCTTGTTCATTGTTGCGTCGTTTTTCGTCTAGCACAGTCGCTAGTGCAAACTTAAAAACGAATCAGTATATTTAAAGTTATATCGACCTAAAATTTATTTTCAAAGTGGAAATATTTATATATACGTAAATTGGTGAACTCGGTTTTCACGTTATAAAACAAAATGGTTAATAAAAGTGCTAAAATTGGTGAAAATGTGTTGGCCACGCGGTCCAACGTGCCTAGCCCGCACTTTATAAAGCCTTCTTATAATGTCACGGAAGATTTTGTCTCTGCAAGTTCTGACAAGCTGAGTTCTTCGCAAAGTTAGCACGAGTGAAGAGGATGAAGAACCGCCGCCAAACGAAATAACCACGTGCGCAGTAATTCACGTGTTTCTTCTCCAGATTTGTTTTAAAGGTTTGAGTAATTGTCGCAGAAATTGGTGAGTCATCTTAATAATACTTTCTCCAATTATACTGCGTCATCTGGCATGTTTAAAAAGTGCCTGAATCTATATATAATTATAATGCAAACCTAAACGACCCGTTTTTGAACCATGCGGCTTAACACTTCTGATAGGAACTGTGTACGTTATATGATATACAAAAGAAATACGTTGCTTTTCCTGCTTTTACCGATTTCAAAATTAATAAAGACGTTTCCTAGAGGATTCTTTATAATTGTATATCATGGAACGAAGTTTTGCGGTCTTATCGAACGCGTTCGTAGCTCAAAATGAGTTAGTCAATAAGGCGTTACGTAGCGTTTTAGTGGTATTCTCACTTGAACGTGACGCTTAATTAAATTCTATACATGATCAATTGTACGAATGTTTTGGTCAAAGTATAAAGTGAGTAACGAATTATTTGCGGCAAGCGGGCCGAAGTCTTAGAATCTCGCTGTAAATCATTGCTACAAAAACCTAAAAAGAATTTGGCAGAATTCGCGGGTACCAACCTAAAACAATACGCGTTAAATCACCTGTACGTTCTGAATAGCCTGTAGCTTCAACTTCTCAGGTCAGTCAAAAGCCCTTTCTTTTTAACCGATACAACTCAAAACAAGGACAAAAGAGTCACAACTTCGATGATCACGAAAAGAAAAAAGGGGGGTGCAAAAAAATAACAGATTAAATAAATACCAGTATAAGTGACTCGATAGGCTTTTCGGGCGGTTGTTTAAGGTACTATCACAAAAAATTGGGCGATATTAAAACCTCTTTCTTCCATTCTAAAAAATTTTTAAAATAAAAATTACCTCCGCTCGAATACCTTTCAATCGAAAACCGCCAGTAATACTGCCAACGCGGGAAATCCTAAAAAAGTTGCAAACACCTGTTTCAACTTCGATGTCGTTGGAAATCCATTTCATGATTCTAAACCATGATAAATACTGGAGCCAGCCCTATTGACACCGTTGTTCATATCTGCTCTTTTATAATAACGAAAAAAAAAAAAAAAAAAATTAATATATAAATCAGATTTATTTTCAACCCAAGATCCTTATTTTCATGAAACCAGAACCTTTTCATCTGTTTCATAACCACCAAATGCCAAATTTCCTATAATAAAGCAATGGTGAAGGATCTTGGCCAAACCCAGTACCATGTACCGATTTTTCACGAACATCGTTTCTTTCTGTGTACCAGTTATGAGGGTAGGCTCATTCAAATGACATGTCTACCTCTTGGGTTGGCCATAGCTCCAAAAGTTTTTGCGTCGGCGACAATTTGGACAGCCGAGCTATTACGCCGTCAAGGCTTAGTAGTAATCGTTTTCTTGGACGATTACTTACTGGTCCAACAGGACAGAACAATTCTGAACTCCCAGGTTCTCGTAGCCATGCCCTTTATCTTTAAGAACCTGGACTGGACCATAAATCTAGAGAAGTCGATATGCACTCCAATGAGGTCGATCGATTTTCCGGGTATCACGTGGGACACCCTTTGGGTCCTTACCTGCAGAAAAAGTAATCAAAATTCGTCAGTGCCAGTTAACACGCCTGTCAGCCGGCAAATTGGACCCTCAGGCAGGCCCAACGCCTCTTAGGGTATGTCAATTTTGCGACCTCCATCACCCACCGGGGGAGGTTGCATTGCCGAACGCTACAGCGATACAGGAATGAATTAAGGAAATCTCCTCTTTGCCCGAGTCCTTTTGCAGAGGAGGTGAATCAAGACATGGTATAGTGGATAACCTATCTCAATTTTGCGACCTTCATCACCCACCGGGGAAGGTTGCATTGTTAAACACTGCAGCGATAAAGCAATTCATTAAGGAGACCTCCTCTTTGCCCGAGTCCTTTTGCAGAGGAGGTGAATCAAGACATGGTTTAGTGGATAACCTATCTCAATTTTGCGACCTTCATCACCCACCGGGGAAGGTTGCATTGTTAAACACTGCAGCGACAAAGAGATTCATTAAGGAGACCTCCTCTTTGTCCGAGTCTTCTTGCAGTGGGAGTGAATCAAGACATGGTATGGTGGTTGCATAACCTCAGTCACAAGACCCCGATTCATTTCGAAACAAGGCATATGCATTACATTGTCACCGATGATGAAAGGTTCTTGGACACAGTCAGATGGAGTGGCATTGTAATCTGAAGGAGATGCACGCTCTGGTAGCAGCAATCTCTTTGACACACTCCGAGGTCCTAAAGAACTCGACGTTAATCCTACAAAGCGACAGCAAAATTGTTGTATAGTACATAAAAAACGAAGAAGGAACAAGGTTCCCAAATGCTGTTAAAATTGACAAAAGATCTTCTGGCACTGACGTACAGTTTGAATATTGTACTTATCCCTCACGACACTTGCCGGGAATGTACAACGTGGAAGCCAATAACCTCTCGCGCAATCGCAGGGGCGCCAAATGGCATCTTTTAAAATTGCAACCACGGATATATTCGAACCATGGGGAAACCCCCGATATAGATCTTTTCGCTTCTGGAGAGGCTCATGTCGTAGCAAGTTGTGTCGCTAAACTATTAGACTCGAACGCTTGCTTTAACGATTGCTTCATTAAGCAAATACTGGAGATACGATCTAGTGTTGATATTTCCACCGCCAGCGCTTCTACCTCCAGTGCTGCACCATTTCATCTCATTCTAAGTGAAATAATAGCGTAATAATAGCACCCAGATAGATGGAGGACGCATTTTTTGGCGCCCGGATTTGATAGTCCGAACACTTGCACCCTCGCTATCAGTTCGGAATCTAAACAAAACCCTGATATATACCGTAGCTAGTTAACCTCCTCCTTAAGTGCAGAAATTACAGTTGGAAGCGTTTTTGTCTAGGAATCTTTAACAGACAACTGGACACGAGACGAAAAACTTCTTTCGTCGTGTTGAAGAACTTCAACAAGGAAAACATATGCCCCTATTTGGTATAAATAGGTAAATTGTTGTCAACAGAATATGTCGATTCCCGGCTCCTCCTGATGTAGTTAGATACTTAGCAAAACTATTTATGAAATGATCATCTGGCATATGGTTCAATTTGTGAGACTCTAAGCGATGTTAAGATTCCATCTAATAATAATTTATTAAAAACGTACATAGTAAAGCATTTCCTTTTCTCAAATCGCTTATAGCTAAACCAATCACGCAGGAATTGCCAGTATGGGATGCACATCCATTATAATTTTATTGGCGTCTCGGCGCAGAGTTCATGATTTGACTCTTGCGTGGCGACCTTCATCACTTTATTATTAGCCGTAATTCCATCACTTTGCATCTGGTTTTCGGTTCTAAAACAGATACAGAAACGTATAGACAATCAAGTTGGACGTTTTTATCTTGCCCGAATAAGCATCTAAATCCGTCATTTGTCTAAGGACACTCATGACCATCTCTAATAATAGGCGTGGCACCTTGACAAATTTATTTATTACAACCAGAGATCCTGTAAGACCAGCTACCCCCGCAATTATTGGGAGCTAGGTTAAGAAAACCCTTTGGAATCGGGTATCGAATCATCGCCGCGTAGTTGATTAGGTGTAGCGTCGCTAAAGTTTTTAGAAAGATTTACCATAAATTAAATTATTGCCAAGGCAAAGTGGCGTCTTGAAAGTACCTACATAAGAAATATTATTGTCGAAATCTAGAAAATAATAGTCCGAATGCTGAGACTCGATCGGAAAAGTCTCTTTCTCAGTAGGATTTTCGGCCGCTTAATGAATAGCCAGGTTTTCTACTTCATTATAAACAATGAAAATTTATTTACCATATTTATTAATTGGTACTAAAGCTTAGGCTTTAATTAGGTTGTATTGTTTATTTCATCATGTTTCTATCAGAAATAAATAATTCAAATCACATTGTTGCGTTTTTTAGTTATATTATATAACTTTACAAGCCACCAGGAGATAACAAACACGTCTCTCATAATGGACCTCGGACGTCAAACGGAACACATAATATATAAATTTTACCTAAAAATAAAATTTGTATTATGTTTCCTAAGACGTCCGAGGTCCAAACAAGCTCTTCCTGGTTCTCTAATTATGAGACAAACAATGAACAAGAATTCTGGCGGCTTGCTTTAGCGCGATAAAAAGTTAGTTCCAGTTTCAAACGCTGGGCGCTGGCGGCGGTGTCACGTGGTGGGAAAAGGTCGGTAAACTAGCGATTTGGGCGGAAACGGAAACGATGTACTCTCATAATGGACCTCGGACGTCTTAGGAAACATAATACAAATTTTATTTTTAGGTAAAATTTATATATTAAGAATATCCATAGCGCAAAATCACCTACATCATGAGCACACCCCACACACACACCATTACGTACATACCCACACACACACCATTACGTACATACCCACACTTTTACAACATCACACAATACTACCAAATTAGGCTTAGTTAAATAAATTGTATCACAATTAGTTAAATGTATTGAATATGTCGGCGCATTGCTAGCGCCATCTATTGAGATTTTCGTCGGAAACGGACACACACAGTACATGTAGTAATTTTATAATCTTTATTATTTATGTCACAGCAATGGTGTTAGTGTGGGCTGCCACTGTCATTATCATTAAATGACATTAAAGTCAAATTAATTTGAAACCGTTAATATTTTCAATTACTTTTGTTGCTAGATCTATAATTAACGACTATTCAATGGTCAATAATAATTACGACTCCATAATCATAATTATTATTATGGAAAGTTATTTATCATAATTTTAAATAATAACAAATAATATTAAAGTAATGTTTGTATTTTCAATAGGTTTAAATCTGATCACACTGGTCAATGGTTTGAATTCCAATTAAGGCAACAAAAACTATGTAACAAGAAGAAAATTTTGATAACTCCTATTACAAATGACCGTTTGGGCAAATTTAGGGAAGCATTGGTGTATAGAATGCCATTTCTGTGTGACAAATCATCCCCTAATAATTTATACAGTACTTTTTTTTGATCATTTATTGATGAATTCAAGAAAGTATTCACTCAAAAGGCTTTATTGGTCTCTGAGAAAGCAAGATTCTGTGACTGGGCAAATGAGGTGTTACATAGAAAAAGGTTAAAATTATATGATATGTATGATGAAAAAGAATATAACATCAGTGAGGAATTTAGGGAAAATGTTAGGTTGATTTCTAATACTCTATAACGTTCATTCTGTAAACCAATCCTTATTTCTAACTCCATGTTCATGTGACGAAGTTTTCAAAGCTATAAATAATCTTAATAATACTAAGGCAGCAGGTTATGACTCAATAACTACAGAAGTGTTAAAATTCTCCTCACAACAACTAGCAAGTATCCTTACCCATCTCATAAATTTATCTTTTACACAGGGTATTTTTCCCAGCTCTTTAAAATTATCAATAGTTAAACCTATGTTTAAAAAGGGTAATACAGAGGATGTTAGAAACTACAGACCTATAACTTTAATACCTACCTTAGCTAAAGTGTTGGAAAAACTTATGCACAATAGGTTGAGCTCTTTTTTAGGCAAATTTAGTGTTATAAATGATGAACAGTACGGTTTTCAAAGAGGTAAAAACACTATCCTAGCAGCTTTCTCTTTAGTTAAGGCAATTGTAGAACATATCGATAGACGCAAGCACGTATCTGTAGTTTTTTTTTGACATGAGCCAAGCATTTGATTGCGTAGACTACAACATTCTTCTTCAAAAGTGTAGACTTTATGGAATCCGAGGATTGCCTTTAAATTGGCTGGAAAGTTACCTGACCGGTCGCAAACAATATGTCGAAATCATACATACTTCCTCTGCTAAATACATTGAAAGGAGTTACAAGTCTGTGGCTATAGATAGCAATAAAGGCGTTCCTCAAGGGAGCATATTGGGTCCATTGCTGTTTCTTCTGTACATTAATGATTTACCGAATTTGGTTAGTAATAAATGCATTCTTTACGCGGATGATATTTCAGTGGTCGTGTCAAATGATACAACGCGTAACCACGAATCATTATTGAATGAAACAGTAAAGAATGTCACAGAATGGTTGGACATTAATAATTTAAGTGTAAATATAAAAAAAAAAACAATTTTATACAATTTCGGAACTATAATAATTGCAGACCCAATAACCTCAAAATTAATTATAAGAGCGAGTTTATTGAGGAAGTTGTATCAACCAAGTTTCTAGGCATAACACTAGACCAAAATCTTAATTGGAAACAACACGTTTTAACGATATGCACGCGCCTTAATAAATTTGTTTTTGCTTTGAGTCGAACTCGCAAAGTGGCTTCAAAACAAGCAGCAATTATTGCTTATCACGGCTATGTTGCCTCAGTTTTGCGCTATGGTTCCTTTTATGGGGAAATTCGGTAGATGTGAGTAAAGTTTTTATTACTCAGAAAAAATGTATCAGGGCTATTATGGGGGTTGGACCTCTTACGAGCTGCAGACCGATTTTTCACGAACTCGGTATTCTGACAGTACCGAGTTTGTATATCTTTGAAGCAGTTATGACTGTAAAGAGGTATCCAACATTATTTGAAACATTTAAAGAAACTTCCTTGCATATACCGAGGGATCCAACACGGCTGCGGGTACCTGCATGTTGCACCACGCTATATTCTAAAAATTGTTACGCCATGGCTGTTAGAATATTTAATCACCTTCCTAGAAGTTACAGATTGCTGCCATGTAATGTTTTCAAGGGGAAGGTGATTAGGTTTTTAAAGGCAAGGTGCTTTTATAGCGTGGGCGAGTACCTAGATCATAAGTTTGAAATTAACGCGGGGAACATTACTTCAGATGTTATTAAATACAAGAAAAAGAAGCCTAACGCTTAAATCTTTGTATTTTTTAGATAAGAATTATTACAAACAGTTTTGGGAATTGCGAGCTTTTTAATTGTTTAATATTTTTTTCTTTTTTTTAAATATATAATATAGAACGAAGCCTGTACTCTTGATGAGCTAAAGTATTTCTGTCAATTCAGTCCTCTGTATTGTTTGCATAATGTATAAAATGGTAATGTACCCATATAATTAGTTTGTTGACAGTTGTATTATCTGTACTGTTTACATAATAAGCGATTAAACCTAGATTGTGTTCCTTAGTTCAAATGAGAGGACTTAAAAGGTTGCCTGGAAGAGATCGCTTGTTAGCGATAAGGCCGCCCGTTGCATCCTTTGTAATTTTTATGTATTGTTTTATTTTTGTTTCTTTGCAACGAAGTGTAAATAAATAAAATAAATAAATAAATAAATAATTTCAAAAAAGATTGCAAAATTGCAAAATCACAATATTTAAGTTCAAAAATAAAAAATAGCATGGATAAAATAAAAGCTACCTGGAAAGTAATAAATGAGGAATCCGGTAAAGCGTCTGACAAACGAACCGAATATAAATTAAAAGTAAAAGGGAAATTAATAAAATCGGACTCAGAGGTGGCTTCTACTTTTGAAGAGTTTTTTACAAATGTACCACTCAGTACGACCAAGTCCCTGGATTCTTCACCTGCTGCTGCGATGTCAGTACTGGAAAAGTGTGTACCTAAATGTAATATTAAATTTCATTTTAAACATATAACTTGTAATGATATCGTTAAAACCTTTAAGCTTATAAATTTAAAAAAAAGTAAAGATATATGGGGTATGTGACCTGTCGAAGGCCTTTGACTGTGTTCATCCGGATATACTAGTTGGAAAGCTTCAACACTATGGCGTTGATGGGAAAGCTTCCAGCCTGATGAATTCATATTTAAAGGGAAGGATCCAAAAAGTGCATATCAATGGAGTCACATCTCCGGGTTCGCAGGTGTCAATCGGCGTCCCCCAAGGCTCGATTCTCGGGCCTTTCTTATTTCTGATCTACATAAACGACATCCCATTCTTTGTCAACGAAGTTCATGAGATGGTATTGTTTGCTGATGACACTTCACTTTTATTTAAAGTGAATAGGAAAAATATATTATTGAACGATGTAAACAATTCCATCTCTCGTATAGTTAACTGGTTTAATGTGAATAACTTACTGCCTAATGAGAATAAAACAAAATGTATTAGATTTACAACTAATAACGTAAAGCGAGAAATTGGTAACCTGAACGTCAAGGACAGTGAACTAAACTTTGTTGACAAAACTGTTTTCCTAGGCATAACAATAGATAGTAAACTCCAGTGGGGCCCACACATAGAGACTCTTTCGAATAGGCTGAGCTCTGCAGCATATGCAGTAAAGAAAATCCGACAGCTTACTGATAAGGATACGGCTAAAATTGTGTACCATAGCTACTTTCACAGCGTTATGTCGTACGGTATTCTACTGTGGGGTGCTGCTGCAGAGGTTCAATCCATATTTGTGTTGCAGAAGCGGGCTGTTCGGGGTATTTGTTGTGTTTCCCCGAGGGAGTCGGTACGGAATAGATTTATGGAACTAAATATTATGACATTATCCGGTCAATATATTCTTGAAGCCTTGTTGTATGTACAAAAAAACTTAAACGATTTCAAAACAAATGGTGACTTTCACCAGTATAATACGCGTAATAGAACTAATTTGAGTGTGCGACCAACCAGGCTCCAGAAGATAAACCACTCCTTATATGGAAATTGTATTCGTTTTTACAACAAACTCCCAAGCGAAATTAGAGAACTGTCACTAAATAAATTCAAAGCCCTTGTTAAAAGTAAATTAATTAATAAAGCCTTTTATAAATGTGACGAATACTTAAATGACCCTAATCCTTGGGATTGATTTGCTCCAGTTCAAACAATTTGTATTAAAAACTTGGCGATTGAAAAGAGTGGCGGAAAGTTTCTTGCGAGTTCTTCTTACCCGCTCTACGCCCTTGACTTGCGAACTGGTTGTAAATGTAAATTTACAGTAAATTTAATTTGTTTTTCTTGACGTTCATAAGTGTACATGTTTACCTATATGAATAAAGATATTTTGATTTGATTTGATTTGATTTGATTTGACACTCGTTCTTATGACTGCCGTTTGACTCTGTGGTCTATTCAGGTTTGGTCGTGGAACGAGTACCCGAAATGTTACGAAGCTTGTTTATTACAAATTCTGGTAGTTATAAATACAGGAACTGATTGGTGCAGCCCTCAGTTCGATTGAGCGGTGGAACCAAGCAAAAGCCTTTAAAATGTAGACTCTTATGTCGAAATTAAATGGCAGATGCCAACAAACTAATCTATGACACCAGTATTACTGACGTCATTATCTTCAACAATTTAATGGCAGCTTTAATGGAATGGCTTTTGTTCCGAGTAATCTTGTGCCTTGTTGATTCAAAACTAAATAAAAGTGATAGATTAAGTGATTCCCTAATTACTAGTGAAAAGATTCTAGTGAATTTCTGTAAGAGACATACTTTGTGCGGTTTTGATTATGACTTTGATGATTCTTCTGTTCCTACCATTAATACAACTTAATTACGACATGGCTGATTCTGATGATAAAGGGCTTCCACCCATAAATACTTTTTGTTTGTTTGTTCCCTTTTATGTAAATCTTTTTTTATTAAAATGTATCATGTATCTTGACTATATTTTCAGTGTATTTGTTTGTAATTATACATATATAATTTATGTTACCTGTAGGATTCTGAAATAAATAAATAAGCAAACGTTGTGTAAAAGGAAAACGTTGGTGTGGGAAAAAGTGTGAAAATAATGTGCATATTAGAGAATACAACTTAATAAAAAACGTATAGGTAATTTTTGCGATTCATTTAATAACAATTTATAATTGACAATGCTTAGGGTGATTTAGTATTGTCTTTTATCCAGGAAATGTACATGTACGTGTTGGCGTACACGTCAGGGATATTTCTAGCGCACGGCGAGTTGTAGGACACGACGCCGGTTGCGGTGCCGTTGCACACTAAGCTGCCGCCTGAATCACCCTGAAAATTTCCGATTACAAACATTGTGTGCACTGTATTGCACGCAGTTATTTATAATCATTTTATGATCGTTATTGTTCGATAAAAAATATATTGTCTGATACAAAAGTCAAAAATTCGTTAATAAGAAGTTACTTTGACGTAAGTCAACTGCACTCCTACGCTGTATATTCCTATACAGTTAAAACAGAATAATTGCAAAATGTATCGGCTGTAGATTTTTCGTGCCTCTAATCTACAGCGTTCACAAAAATCGTGATGATTTATTTATATATATCCTTACTTGGCATGTTCCTTCTCCACCTTTGTTAAGGGTACACATCTGACTGGGGCTTACAGAGTCTTTTCTTTCCTTAAGCGTATGCTCCTTATTGCAATCTTCGCTATTTAATGTTTTTACATACAGATACTGCAATTTATCAGGCTGTGGCTTCCAATGGCCCTGAAAGTATACAAATGACATATGAATTCAATTCAATTATTTCTATAATATCCTATGTTAGAAATATATATCTAATGTAGGTATATCTGTTAAATTACTACTCACAAGTTTGCCCCAGCCGCTCAGTATACACGACAATCCAGACGTGACATCCTTTTCCGGTAATGGTAGTGCCTTAACGTGTTCATTGAATTCGATGGCCTCTTTCGTACTTATAACAGCAATATCGTTGTCGAATCTTTTTGGCTTGTTGTGGTCTTTGTTAGCGATGACTTTGCTTATTGCATACTTTGTACCACCTTTTGTTCTCGATAATGTACCAACTACAGCGGAAAATTCTGATGGTTTAAGACTGGAAAAAATTTAAATTTTATTAAATATAATATCAATTAGTCAGACGAGATACTGCAACCTTATATATTAAATGGGCGCAGTTAACACAATATCCCTATCCCTACTAATATTATAAATGCGAAAGTAACTCTGTCTGTCTGTCTGTCTGTTACCTTTTCACGCCTAAACCGCTGAACCGATTTTGATGAATTTTGGTATAGAGATAGATGGAACCTTGGGAAAGGACATAGGGTACTTTTTATCCAGATCCCGATCCCGATCCCGGAATTATACGGGTGGAAACGCAGAGTGCAGTTGTGTATCGTATATCCCTACTAAATGAATTTTGGTATAGAGATAGATGGAACCTTGGAAAAGGACAAAGGCAACCTTTTATCCCGATCCCGATCCCGATCCCGTAATTATGCGAGTGATAGATAACGCAGGGTGCAGTTATGTATCGTATATGCCTACTAAATGAATTTTGGTATAGAGATAGATGGAACCTTGGGGAAAGACATAGACAGTCTGTCTGTTTCGTTTTCACGCCTAAACCGCTGAACCGATTTTGATGAATTTTGGTATAGAGATAGATGGAACCTTGGGAAAGGACATCTTTACTTTTTATCCCGATCCCGATCCCGGAATTATGCGGGTGAAAACGCGGGGTGCAGTTATGTATCGCATAATTCAAATACTCCTAGCCAGCTTTTAGAATACTTTCTGCCTGACATGTCCATCAGGCCCATCGGCCTATACACTATGAATGTGTGAGTGTGACGATGCATGGTGTGGTGTGGCGGGGCTGGCGGGCGCGGGCGCGCTGCGCGGCGGCAAAGACGTGCGGGGGACGCGGATGGCTCGGTGGGAGGAGTGTAGATCACAAAGTATGCTTACCCGAACGGACAGACACGTGAGGGCAGACGTCGTTGGCGGACGCATGCGATATCTACAATTTTGAGCTGCAACGTATTCGCTTTCTTTACGTTTTCATTGGTGTTTAGGGTTTCTTGGATAAGCATTTTGTGTTATTTACTTAGTTGTTTTGGTTGTTATTATTAGTTTAGCATAAGTTAGTAGGAGGTAGAATTATAGTTAATAGGTAAAATAAATACTTTAATTCATTTTTTAGGATAGGTATAAAATTGTAGTAGATTAGTAGGCAGGTTTTTTTAAGTTTTTTCACATTTAGTAAGTAGTTACGGTACCTAAGAAGGTCAGCATAGTTTTTATTGAGTATTAATAGGTAAGTAATGTTGTTTTGTGAATAAAATAGTTCCAGTAGTTTCGCATATAATTTTATCGATTCATTTTGTTTTTATTCCATGTGGATAGTATTTTTTTTTTAACATTTAGTTTTAGTTTAGCAATTCGTTTTGTTTTTGTTTTATTTCATGTGTATAAGTACCTACCTTAAGTATAGTTTCGTACTCAGTACCTTTAACTAAATTTTTTTGTCAGCTAAAGAATTTTTTTTTGCATAAGTAACCTGTTTTTATTACTTTAGGTAGGTAACTGGTTAAGTAATATGCCTCGCAAGCGTAAATCTAATTTAGCGCGTAGCTCTAAAAGAGCTCGAACTGCGCAAGTAGCTAGATCCCAAGAATCTGAGGAGCAGACTCAGGCCCGGCAGATTTTAGATGCTGAGCGACACGCAACGCAAAGAGCTGCCGAGACCTATGAACAAACTCAGGCCCGGCAGATTTTAGATGCTGAGCGACACGCAACGCAAAGAGCTGCCGAAACCTATGAACAGACTCAGGCCCGGCAGATTATAGATGCTGAGCGACACGCAACGCAAAGAGCTGCCGAGACCTATGAACAGACTCAGGCCCGGTAGATTTTAGATGCTGAGCGACACGCATCATTGATAGCTGCACAGATGCCAGAAGAATCCCAAAGACGACGTGTGTTAAATGCTGAACGGCAGTCAGAAAGGAGAAATGCGTTTACAATGTATACATGGGGAGCATTCCACAATGCTGCTTTTGATTATGACCCATCGATTGAGTATAATAACCATCGATTACTTCTCATATGTGGAATGGATAAAAAATGTATACATTGTGAAGCACTCAAGTGGAAAGAAGAAACTCCGGGTATGTGTTGTTCTGGTGGCAAGGTTTCAATTCCAATACTTGGAGAACCAGAGGAACCATTGAAGTCTTTACTTTTAGGTGATAACAACGAATCGCGGCGTTTTTTAATCAAAATAAGGAAATATAATTCATGCTTTCAAATGACGTCATTTGGTGTAGAAAATGAGGTGGTTATGCCTGGGTTTTCATCTACTTTTACAATCCAAGGTCAAATCTATCATAGGATTGGTTCTTTGCTTCCTACAAATAATGAGCAACCAAAATTTTTACAGATTTATTTTATGGGAAATGAAAACGACGAGGTTGACCGCAGAGTGGCAGAAGCGTGGCCTACCACATGTCCACATATTATTGTGGTTAAAAGACAAGTTGAGACCCGATCAAATTGATAATATTATCAGCGCAGAAATACCCGATCCAAGCACTGACAAGACACTTCATGATATTATAGTTAAAAATATGATTCATGGTCTATGTGGACCTGAAAATCCTCAGTGCCCTTGCATGAAAGATGGAAAATGCACAAAGAAATTTCCTCGCAAATTACACAAAGACACTGTCCACAGTGAAAACGGATACCCACTCTATCGTAGAAGAGCACCAGCAGACGGAGGTCGAACGGCATCTGTGAAACTACGAAATGGGAGTTACGTCACTATTGATAATAGTTGGGTGGTCCCTTATTCCGCTATTCTATTAAAAATATTTAACGCCCATATAAATGTTGAGGCTTGCAGTTCAGTGCGCGCTATCAAATATATCTGCAAATATATTAACAAAGGCAGTGACCAAGCTATTTTCAATTTTAGGAGCACAGAGCTTGCAAATCGCGTAAATGAAGTACATACATATCAATCTGGTCGTTATGTTAGCAGCAACGAAGCCGTGTGGCGGTTATTAGGGTTCCCGTTGCACGAAAGGCACCCCACCGTTACACATCTAAGTGTACACTTAGAGAACGGTGAACGAGTTTATTTTACAGAAGATAATTTCCACGAGCGACTATCTACTCGACCAAAAACCACCCTTACAGCTTTTTTTGAACTTTGCATAAGAGATGAGTTTGCAAGAACTCTTATGTATGCTGAGGTACCGAGATATTACACATGGGACGCAACCAGAAAAACATGGAAACGCCGAATTCAAGGAACTTCGGTTCAGAACTGGCCTGGTGTCAAATCTGGAGATGCCTTAGGACGGGTTTACACAGTCCATGTTACTAACATGGAATGTTTTTGTTTAAGGATGCTTCTACACCATGTGCGTGGGCCAACCTCTTTCAATGATCTCAAAAAATACAACAATCAAGAATTTTCAACATTTCGAGAGGCATGTGAGGCAAGAGGATTATTGGAGGATGACAATCATTGGAATATAACACTGGAAGAGGCTGCGAAATGTAGATCAGCGGCCAAGGTGAGAATGCTTTTTGCTATACTAATAGCGACATGTGGGCTTTCAAACCCTCAACAACTGTGGGAAAGGTACAAAATTCAAATGGCCGACGATATTTTACACAGAGTACAACATCATAATCCAAACGTTACATACAATGATTTCATTTTTAATGAAGCCCTAACAAAGATAGAAGACCAAGTCATAACTATAACTGGGAAAGATTTGTCAGATTTTGGGTTGAGCAGGCCGCAAAGAACTGGGGAAGTTTGCAGTGATATAATAAGAGAATTGAGTTACGATGCTGCTTCTTTACAACAACAAATAACTGAGTCTGTTCCGCGTCTAAACCCAGAACAAAGATTAGTTTTTGAGAATGTTGTGCAAAAAATCGAAAGTGGCGAAGGTGGTTTATTCTTTTTGGATGCGCCAGGAGGCACGGGTAAAACATTTCTTTTAAATTTACTTTTAGCCCAAATTCGTAAAGATAAAGGAGTTGCTGTTGCTGTAGCTTCTTCTGGAATAGCAGCTACGTTACTTAATGGTGGCCGAACGGCACATTCAGTACTTAAACTGCCATTGAACTTAGCTCATGAGGAAATGCCAGTTTGTAACATTACTAAAAATAGTGACCGTGGACGAATGTTACAGCAATGTAAGCTGTTGGTTTGGGATGAATGTACCATGTCCCATAAAAGAGCGATAGAAGCACTAGATCGGACCATAAAAGATATTAAGAGTAACCAAAGTATCATGGGTGGTATGGTGGTACTTTTAGCTGGCGATTTTAGACAGACTCTGCCGGTAATTACTAGAGGCACGCCGGCAGATGAAATAAATGCATGTTTAAAAGCGTCTCCATTATGGGTGCATGTAAAAAATTTTTGTCTGACTACAAATATGCGAGTACAACTGCACAGTGATACACAATTGGTGCAATATGCGGATGCTCTTCTGAAAATCGGAGAAGACCGTATGGAAACAAATAGTGACGGAATGATTACATTGAATCGTGAATTTTGTAATGTTGTCTGTAACATGGATGACTTAAAGAACAACGTCTATCCCGATCTTGCAACCAATATGAAGAACAGACAATGGCTGTGCGAAAGGGCAATTTTAGCACCGACAAACGAAGTAGTGGGGCAGATCAACGAACAAATCATGTCAGATGTGGAAGGTGATTTTGTTGAGTATCTGTCCGTAGACAATGTCATGGACACTGAGCAAGTGACATCGTTCCCTGTAGAATTTCTTAACTCCTTAGAATTATCGGGGGTGCCTTCCCATAAGTTGAGGCTAAAAGTAGGTGTCCCGGTCCTGTTGATGCGAAATCTTGACGCACCAAGAATGTGTAATGGCACACGTCTACAAATTACACACCTGGGACGCAATATTGTGAGAGCAATAATTATGACAGGAACAGCAAAGGGAGAAGAAGTGTTAATTCCCCGTATTCCAATAATCCCTACCGATTTGCCATTCCAATTCAAAAGAGTACAATTTCCCCTGAAAGCAGCATTCGCTATGACGATAAACAAAGCTCAAGGACAGACACTCAAAGTAGCTGGTGTTCATTTAGAAAAAAACTGTTTCTCCCATGGGCAACTGTATGTGGCGTGCTCACGAGTATCGAGTCCACAAAACCTACATGTTTTGACCAAAGAAGGAAAAACAAAAAATGTCGTATACAAAAACGTATTAAACTAAGTTAAGTCAGGGATCAGGGTCAGGAAAAATCTACCTATGTTAATCTCAATAATTCAATGTGCCGGCTTCATTAGAATCGTTTCATTATAGTTTCAGAGCCTATTCAGTCCAAACAAATTTACACGAAGTAGTAGTTCTACGCAGACGAAGTCGCGGGTAACAGCTAGTGTATTATATACCTTTTGACACAATGGGCAGCTGTCAATATCCATCTGTCGGAGATGACAGCACCACCGCAGAAAGTCAAGTCGTAATTAGTATATTTTAGAGCGACTTGGTGTGGAACAAGCTTTTCGGGAGCATCTTTGCCACCCACCACTCGGGTGTCGGGCTCTTGGCCTTCAGACTTAGAGGTGAAACCTTCAGCATCGCCTACAACAAACGGCACTTTTCTTAATGGATAAATAAATAAGGAAAGGATATTTCCATTAAAAAAGGATTTATTTATTTACTTATATATACATTCTAAAACAATGTGTACGCCTAAGAAAATATGACATCACAAATTTATCAAACTGAAGCCACATTAAGATTTAAGAGTCTGCAAAACAAAGTTACGGAATGTTAGTAGTCTGTTGTAAAACACATCAATATTTTCATCAATGTTTGTAATAAAGTTGTAAGAGCGAGATAGCCTATTCACTGGATCATTAAAACTTGCAGATAAGCGAGCCGTAGGTACGTATAGTAGACTTTTAGTTTGAGTTACTCTAACATTACAAAGAAAAAAAAACTTTGTAAGAAGTGGATATTAAAGTTAAATCACTACATAGTATAAAACAAAGTCGCTTTCTCTGTCCCTATGTCCCTTTGTATGCTTAAATCTTTGAAACTACACAACGGATTTTGATGCGGTTTTTTTAATAGATAGAGTGATTCAAGAGGAAGGTTTATGTGTATAATAACATCCATTAAATAGTGGAGAAGTACTGTTATTTTTGAGGTTTCTAATGTGATGTCGTAAATAATTACATTTTTTCCGCTTACATTGCAAACGCAGGCTGAACCCTACGAGTTTTATCAAAATAATGTACTAAGTATTATACAAATTAAAAAGGTCTACAGAAAAGTCCATGATGGTATATCTATCTCTTATGGATAACCCACAATAACTTTTTTTGTCATTTACTTTTTACGACAAATAATGGCTAATTTCTCTTTCTCTAAATTCGAAGCGATTTTAACCAATACAGCATTAATCCTTAACCAATTAAATACCTTGAATACATTGTTCATTTAATATAGATCTATACAGTCCATTACAGCTTATTTAGCAGCGATCGAACGCGTATATTATCGGAGCTTTCCAGCGACGGAACAATACATAATAAAAACCTGCTTTTCATCAGCATTGCACCCGTGCGAAGCTGGGGCGGGTCACTAGTATTTTATATAAATAAACTGGATCAAAGAAGTCACGTCAAAGTTTTAGAGTGTCAAACTTGAAATAGGCCAAACGAGCCTCGTACGTTTGCAACACACCACGCAAGTGTAGACGATTGCAACGCTTTCTAAGGAACCGTTTTTGAACAGTTTCAATAGAATTTATGTGCATTTTGTAATGTGGTGAACAGATTACAGTAGCATATTACTGTAAAATACTACGGACAAGAGATTTGTAAAGAGTAACTTTTGGAGAGATTAATAAGAGAGAAAATAAAAAAACAACTTACCCTGTACGCTCCATGCTACTAACAGTAGAATAAAGGATATCTTTGAGACGCCCATCGTCGATGATGCTTCTGTAGTGAATACACAAATTCATATAATGCCTTTTATATATTCGAAATGTAATCAATTTTTAGGAATAAATTACTAATAATTTAATTTTATTAACAAATACCAAAAAACTTCAATTAGTTTTTAATTTATTTTTGATATCGACTGACAAACAATTGACTTAATTATTACCAAGCCATCGGCACTAATTATTAGTAAAGTATGATTTCAATGAAATAACGATCAGAGAGGTTCAATAAAAATATTATCGTTTTTTTTAATTATGTCTAGTATACTATAATTTTGTAACAAGAAATAACAAAAATATTACAAGACAGACCTAATATAAAAAAAACAAAATTATTACATATATATATACAATTCATAAGCGTTTTTAATGAATCTTTCGTTTACGTATAAGTAGGCCTCTCAAAAACCGCTAAAGCAATTAAGATGAGTTCGATAGCCAAAATATTTTCAGTGTCGTCTATTGTAAAACGAACCCATCGTGACCTAAAGCTAATATCAGTCGTAACATCGTGACTTCGGCATTTCATACATGCAATGCCCAGCTTCGTTCGAAAAATAATTAAATTAGCTTTAATTTGAAAATCTACACGCTTAATAGGCGTACAGGGATCTTTTGCGAGGGAACCACAAACCGAACATGAAGTGGGGGAACATGGAAATGCAGTTGCGAGTATGTATTATGTGAAGTCTCACTGTGCATGCAACATTTTTGTTGTTTGAATTAAGTATTGGAACTATATACTCATACCGATATCCAAGATTCATATCGCTATATAGGATGCTAAACTATGAAGCATAGTATGAACTAAAACAAACAATCCTCCAGATTGCTGTAAATTCCAAACTGCTGTGTGAAAATAGTTCTGCTGTACTTTTTCAGTAGAACTATACTGAAAAAATTGAACCATTATTGTAATGTACAATAAGTTGCTGACTGACTGTGCATTATTATACTGAATTTTTTTGAAGGTCCCATGTCCATTGTCTATAAATGTATAATGAGAACCCACACTTTGACTTTGCTATAAAGGTAAACTGTAAAATGTTTCAAAATTAAACTCATTGATCAAATTAAAAACCACCGAGCCACCATAACCACACTAGTTAACAAACCGATTGCGAAACTAAAACGGAATACCGAATCATGTTTTCAGTAATTCCACAAAAGTACTCACAACACATTCATGCTTTGAATATTCTTATATCGCATTTAGATATAATTTTTTATTAGTCTGTAAGGTTATATTGTAAAAGTTGGGCAGTAGTAATTGTCTAAGGTATTATAGAAAATGCAAATAATACTAAAAATTAAAAAAAATGAGTCAAACATATTATGTTCAACACAAAGGAACAAGAGCTAATCAATATATTATGTCTATTCAAACTGGTTCTTAGAATCAAAGAGAGCCTCGTAATCCGGAACTCGCATACTTTTTTGGTAAGGCCTGGTGATAAATGTATGTCAAGCACAATAGCTCAGACCATTGTTTTGTGTTTTTTTTTTTACTGAACAGGGGGCAAACGGGCAAACTTTCGTTAGTAATTACATCGCTTTTTAAACGTGGACATATTTTTTGAAGATTACTGGACCATTTTATATAAAAAAAATGAACTATTTGTGAAGGATTGTAATTGGCCCACAATGTTATACATAATATATACATCTATTTCTGTATTGTGCTGTGAATCTTCTGAATAAATAAATATATTTTCCGTATTACGTTATACAACAGAACCAATTTCCTTACTATTCTATAGTAAGACTTGATTTCCCAATTTTCACATTTTTTTTATAGAACAGGGGGCAAACGGGCAGGAGGCTCACCTGATGTTAAGTGATAACGCCGCCCATGGACACTCTCAATGCCAGAGGGCTCGCAAGTGCTTTGCCGGCCTTTTAGGAATTGGTACGCTCTTTTCTTGCAGGACCCTAAGTCGAATTGGCTCGGAAATACTTCAGTCAGCAGCTGGTTCCAAAAAGTGGTGGTGCGCGGCAAAAACTGCCTAGAAAAACGCGCAGTTGTGGAACGGTGGACGTCGAGGTGATACGGGTGGAATTTCGTATTCTACCTCGACGTCCGATGATGAAACTCAACTGCAGGTATTAATCCGAACAACTCCTCTGAACACTCTCCATGGTAAATGCGGTAGAAGATGCAGAGTGACCCCACATCTCTACGCAACGCCAAAGGATCAAGCCGCTCGGAGAGAGTTTGGTCGTCAACGATTCGAACCGCTCTTCGTTAAATACGGTCAAGTGGAAGGAGCTGGTACTGGAGAGCACCCGCCCAGAGGTGGGATCAGTACTCCATGTGGGGCCGAATTTGCGCTTTATATAGTTGCAAACGGTGGCCCGGAGTGAAGTACCGTCTCGCCTTGCTGAGCACACCGAGCTTTTTGGAGGCTAATTTAGCCTTTCCCTCCAAGTGACCACTGAACGTCGTTCGATATGCCAACACCAAGTATTCCAATGCTGGCTGTGGCTTTAAGGAGATTGTTTTCGAAAAGAGGAGTAGCGACAAAGGGTGTTTTTTTAGCGGAAAACGCGCAAACTTGCGTCTTTTTGGGGTTAAATTGGACTAGGTTTAGTCTGCCCCAGTCAGAGACTCCACGTTGTAGAGTTTCTACTTCAGACACAAGTTTTTTCCGGTACTCATCGACATCTGCCCGAGAAATACTTTCCCGGCCAGAGTAAAGAGTATCCCCAGTGCTGTCATCCGCATAGCAATGAATGTTGCTAAGTTGCAACATATCATTGATATGCAGAAGAAACAGGGTCGGGGATAAAACACAGCCTTGTGGGACCCCAGCGTTCACGGGTTTAAGGTCGGAACATGCTCCGTCAATGACGACCTTGATGCTCCGATCGGCCAGAAAGCTGGAGATCCAATCGCATAATTTCTCGGGAAGCCCATAGGCTGGAAGCTTCGAGAGCAGTGCTCTGTGCCACACCCGATCGAAGATTTTCGCTATGTCCAAACTAACCGCTAGAGCCCTTGGACTCAATTGCCTCCGCCCATCTATGCGTAAGGTATACAAGAAGGTCACCAGCCGAACGACCACGACGAAAGCCGTACTGAGAGTCACTTATCAGCTGGTGGCCCTCCAGATACCTCAAGAGCTGGCCATTAATAATGGATTCCATTATTTTGGAGAACAAGGAGGTTATCGCTATTGGGCGATAGTTGGACGGATCAGAGCGATCGCCTTTTTTAAGGATCGGATGTATTGAAGCCATCTTCCAGCACTCCAGGACAGTGCCAAGCGAGTACAGGTACCGGAAAAGGCGCGTTAAGACAGGAGCCAACTCAGGAGCACAAGTCAAAGTCAAAGTCAAAAATAACTTATTCATATAGGTAACATAATGTACACTTATGAACGTCAAAAAAAGAAAAGAAATATTAAATGATTCTAATTTTACATTTACTGCCAGTTCTCAAATCAAGGGCGTAGAACGGAAGAGAAGAAATGGCAATAAACTCTCCGCCACTCTTTTTAATCGCCAAGTTTTTTTTTAAAATAGTGTTTGTAAGGAGCTGCAACCAATACACCATGTTCCATATGACATCTTGAGTAATAAAGAATAATAAAATAAATTAAAAACACAGATTTGTCCTCTATCAGCAGGAGGCATGGTGAAATAGGACCACGCACTTACATACTCGTGAGAACAACACGCAAATTCGTAGTATAAACGGCTAAAATCACCGCATACACGAATTCAAGTACGATCAGTCACCACAAGTAGCACCCGTTCACGAGTATGACGCATGGCCAGCCATCGGCCCCCTCGCCATATTTTAGGGAGAGAGACAACCCGACGCATGGACGCCGCCACAAGCAATGACATTTAAGTGAGCATGACGATCCTTGAAATGTGGACGTGGCTACACAAGAAAATAGTTATAATACTAATTATACTGAAATAATTTGATACCACATGAATCACGGTTTGTTCCCACTTTACATTTTTTTTTAAAGTCGTAGATGTCGACGATCGCCCCATAGTCTGAAAATGCAGCCGAGAGATTCAGTCGCGTTACCTATTTATACTGAAGCAATTAATATCCAAGCACTATGATCGTTTAAGTATTCATTTATACATATTATAATAGGCCTTAGCAAGTAGTTTTACTTTAATGTACGATTTAAATTTATTTATTGACAATATTTGTATCTCACTAGGGATTTTGTTGAAAAAACGTATGCAATTGCCTTGGAAAGAATTACTCGTTTTATGCAGCTTGTGGTTGGTGCGCTAATTTTGTCTATTACGAGTACTATAATTATGGAAGCTACTATTCTTTTTAAAGATATCTATATTTTTTCGGACATACAAAATATTCTCATAAATGTATTGACTTGCCAAAGTCAAAATATTTAATTCCTTAAACTTATTTCGGACTGACTCCCGTGGGGACAACCCACAGATCGCTCTTATAGCCCGTTTTTGCAATAAAAATATCGAATTAATGTCAGCGGCATTGCCCCACAAAATAACACCATATGACATGATACCATGAAAATAGCTGAAATAAACGAGCTTTGCTGTATTCTCATCCGTAAGATCGCGTATCTTTTTCACTGCGAACGCTGCAGAACTTAGCCTATTCGAAAGACCTTCTATGTGTTGGCCCCACTGGAGTTTACTATCTAAAGTAATTCCCAAGAACGCCGCATTATCAACAAAGTCTATTTCCTCGCCTTTAATTATTATTTGGGAATGACTACTTTTTACATTTATAGTTTCAAATTTAATACATTTTGTCTTCTTTTCATTTAACTTAAGATTATTAGTACTACACCAGTGAACCACACTGGAGATGGCACTGTTTACATTCTCAAGTGATGGATTTCGTCGTTTCACTTTAAATAAAAGCGAAGTATCATCAGCAAACAGTACTATCTCGTGAAGCTCCTTTACAAGAAATTATAGGTCATTTATATAGACGAGGAATAAGAAGGGACCAAGTATGGATCTTCCCGCGTGATCGGTGTTTTCAGAGCCGAGCCAATCGGCATGGTGTGCGTTAAAATCGCCCAGTATCACGATTTCGGCGGTAGGGACCCTTTCGAGCAGGGAATCTGTAGACATTTGGAAGTGCTCGATGAGTCGGTCAGTTTCGTCATTTCCGCTATGGGACCTATACAGGCACGCATAGAATTGCGGATGGTTATCGCAGTCTATGCGAAGCCAGAGGTTAGATAGGTCCCTTCCTTGAAGCGTCCCAAGGCGACGAGAACAGATATCCTCTCTGACGTACACGCAAACTCCCGCCCGCGGCACAAATGAATGTTCCAATTTGTACGCTGGGTAGGAGAGGTAAAAAGTATCAGCCGGGGAGGATATCTGAGTCTCAGTAAGGAAGAATAAGGCCGGCTTCGCAGTTTCAAGGTGAAAGTGAACCGCGTTTAGGTTAAAGTTGAGCCCACATTAGTAAATTTACATTGGTAAAGTCCACTGTGAGCGTGGAAGGGGTTGCCTTCGGCGAATTCTTCCGTTTGCCCCGAGATCGAAACCTAAAACTAGATGTTAGTTTGTTTTGAGCACCGAAGGGCAGCCTGTGCATCCACCACCGGATACTGATTGTTCCGATGATGGATGCCCAGAGTGGGATTCTCCACGCGTGGTACCTCCCTGGGGTAATCTTTCTTTAAACTGCACTGTCATACTTTGGAGGGGGGGGGGGGGGGGGGGGTGATGGGCTCCGGGAGTCTCACTCAACGAACGAAACGCGAGTACAAGACGATTGTATCACTTCACGCCGGTTTTGTGTGAGACAGTGGTACTGCCCCGGTCGTGACTGCCCATTTGGCTGAAGCCCGAAAGCAACAGCATGGCACTCCCACTAGGAAGGGGTTGACAAATTGCACTGGTGAAATAACCTGTGAAAGAGGTTATTTCACCAGTGGGCGATGGGGTCATCAGGTCCCGACGCCAAAAACGACTTGTGACGATAGGCACGTCCAAGACACTGCCTGGTTCCCCACATCTTGCATAAGCGATATTAATCAAAGAAACAAAAGAAGAAGTTCTAAGTTTAAGATATGTCATCACACTCTTCCATTGTATCGTTGTTTTTCATGCAGTTTTGGAAAACACCATCAAAGCTGTGGTTTGCCGCCGCCATATTGACAGTTTGAAGAGTTTCATTTCAAGTTTTTAAACAGGCTGTAAGTGGAATTAAATTAACACTCAACAGGCCAGGCAAATAATAGAACGTCATCGATCCAAGTCATTTGACTAGCTGTTTGATCAACTGCCTGAACATTTTTCAGACCGCTAGTTAAACGGCGTAGATTATTGAAACAACTAGACCGTTAATTAAATTTAATTGACTACGGTCAACAAGCTTAATTCACCGATTAATTAACGGTAATATAGTAATAAGAAATAATATAGTAAGATATGTCGTAACATATCCATGGATAGTACACACAAATGATACGTATAGCATATAGCGGTGTGCTCAGCAAGGCGAGACGGTTTTACTCCGGGCCACCGCTTGCAACTATATGAAGCGCAAATTCGGCCCCACATGGAGTACTATTCCCACCGCTGGGCAGGTGCTCCCCAGTACCAGCTCCTTCCACTTGACCGTATTCAACTAAGAGCGCTTCGAATCGTTGACGACCAAACACTGTCCGAGCGGCATGATTCTTTGGCGTTGCGTAGAGATGTGGGGTATCTCTGCATCTTCTAACGCATTTACCATGGAGAGTGTTCAGAGGATTTGTTTGGATTAATACCTGCAGCTGAGTTTCATCATCGGACGTCGAGGCAGAACACAAAATTCCACCCGTATCACCTCGACGTCCACCGTTCCACAACTGTGCATTTTTCTAGGCAGTTTTTGCCGCGCACCACCACTTTGTGGAACCAGCTGCCGACTGAGTATTTCCGAACCAATTCGGCTTAGGGTCCTTCAAGAAAAGAGCGTACCAATTCTTAAACGGCCGGCAACGCACTCGCGAGCCCTCTGGCATTGAGAGTGTCCATGGGCGGCGGTATCACTTAACATCAGGTAAGCATCCTGCCCGTTTGCCCCCTGTTCTATAAAAAAAAATGTGAAAATTGGGAAATCAAGTCTTACTATAGAATAGTAAGGAAAGTGGGCCCGTTGTATGACGTAATACGGAAAATTTATTTATTTATTCAGAAGATTCACAGCACAATACAGAAATAGATGTATATATTATATATAACACTGTGGGCCAATTACAAACCTTCACAAATAGTTCATTTTTTTTATATAAAATGGTCCAGTAATCTTCAAAAAATATGTCCACGTTTAAAAAGCGATGTAATTACTAACGAAAGCTAATTATAAAAATTACTGTATTATCTGAATAAATGGCTTATTATTTTGTTGTAGCTTATCCACCTTTTTGAAATATGCAAATTCTTGATTAGAAAACGCGAAAATATATCCAATGTCAAATAACAATAAAGTAATTAAGAACATCTGTAAGTATTTTGTATGGTAATTAATTGCTTAGTAATAATTAATTTTGATAAGGTTTTCGATTTCCATTTTCAGGTGAAATTGAGTTATTATATTCTAAAAAAACGTTATCTGGTATATATAAAAATAAATGTTTATGCATAAATACGATGGGCGTATCAAAGATATCCTGTTAGTAGCGTGGAGCGTACAGGGTAAGTTTCTGAATATTCTTATAATTTAATATATACTTTTACTAATTACGTACAGTGCCGTTTATTGTAGGCGATGCTGAAGGTTTCGCCTCTAAGTCTGAAGGCCAAGAGCCCGACACCCGAGTGGTGGGTGGCAAAGATGCTCCAGAAAAGCTTGTGCTACACCAACTCGCTCTAAAATCAAAAGATGGCTCGACTTTCTGCGGTGCTGCTGTCATCTTCGACAGATGGATACTGACAGCTGCCCATTGTGTCGAAAAGTAATAATACATATTGTGTTAACTGCGCCCATTTAAGAGTATATGAGGCTGCAGTTTTTTGTCTGACCAATTGATATTATATTTAATAAAGTTTAAATTTTTTCCAATCTTAAACCGTCAGAATTTTTCGCTGTAGTAGGTACGGTATCGAGAACGAAAGGTGGCACAAAGTATGAAATAAGCAAAGTAATTCCTCACAAAGAACATAACAAGCCAAATAAATTCAACAATGATATTGCTGTTATAAGTACGAAAGAGGCCATCGAATTCAACGAAAAAGTTCAGCCCCTGCCTTTACCCACACAGGATATCAAGGCTGGATTGTCGTGTTTACTGAGCGGCTGGGGTTACCTTGTGAGTTTACCTAAATTGTTTTTTAGGAGATAAATGTTTCTAACATTGGATAATATATAAATAATTGTTATTGATGAACATTTCTCTTTAAATCAATTTAATTCATAGTTGATTTGTATACTTTAAGGGTTATAGGCGGCCACAGCCTGATAAACTGCAGTATCTGTATGTAAACACTTTAACCGGCGAACAGTGTTATAATAAATATTTTAAAGGACGCTCCTCAGTGACAATAAATTCCAGCCAGATGTGTACCCTTAACAAACGTGGAGAAGGAACATGCCAAGTGAGTATATCTTTAAAGAGCGCATCACCTTTTCTGGTCTGTTCAAACGGTATAATATATGTACAATAACAACATTTTAATTTTGCAAATTATCCGTGTTCAATGTTTTAAATTGGAAATTTTCAGGGTGATTCAGGCGGTAGCTTAGTGTGCAACGGCACCTCAGCCGGTATCGTGTCCTTCAACTGGCCCTGCGCCAATAACTTCCCTGACGCGTACGTCAACACGTACAAGTACATCTCTTGGATTGAAGAAAATACTAAATCACCCTGAGTATTGCATTTCATAAATTGTTATAAATTTTGTCGTAAAAATTATTCTGTGTGTTTTATTAAGTTGCAATCGCTAAATTGCGATTTATCAAAATCACCAAAAACATTTAATAATGTACGAACCGTAAATAAAATAATATATTTTTAAACTAAAAGATATGATAAGTTTAAAGGTACCGAAGTCTTGGCCTCCTTGTTTTTATCATGAACTATAATTAAATTAGTTAAGTATACTTAGTCTGGCCATAAATACTGATATAATTAAAAATAAACAAAATATTACATTTGAATTTGGAATCTGTCATTTTTATATGATTTTTTTGATATTCATTGGGTTTTCTCATTTTGGCGCCAATACCTTGTATAATATTTTGCGATATTAAAATGCAGTGCGGAGATGAAGAGAACCGAACACCTGTGATTGCATTACACAAAGTAGGTATGGAGCCAAATGCAATTTTTAAAACTCTCCATACGCTTGGTATTAGTAAAATATTTGTGTACCGGGCTATTAATAGGTACAATGAGACCTCCTCTGTTTGTGACAGAAAAATATCTGGCCGTCCACGTAGTGTTCGTACGAAAAAGATGGTCAAAGCAGTAAGGGAATGAATTCGAAGAAATCCTGTCCGAAAGCAAAAGATTTTATATCGGGAGATGAAGATATCACCTAGAACCATGTCGCGTATTTTAAAACATGACTTAGACTTGTAGCCTATAAGAGACGTACTGGTAATTTCTTAACTGATAATTTAAAAAAGATTAGGGGGACAAAATCGAAAAAAATTATGAAGCGGTACGCAAAGGTAGGTCACAGAAAAAATTTGTTTACGGAGGAGAATTTTTTTACAATCGAGCAACATTTTAACAAACAAAATCACCGTATTTATTCTCAAAGCTCTAAGGAAGCTTCCTAATTAGTCGACAGAGTGCAACGTGGGCACTATCCGACTTCAGTGATGGTTTGGTAGGGTATTAGCTATGAAGGAGAGACTGAGCCATACTTTTGTGAAAAAGCTAGCAAAACTTCGGCACAAGTGTATCAAGATACCATCCTTGAGCAGGTAGTGAAGCCCCTTAATAACACCATTTTCAATAACAAAGAATGGTCCTTCCAGCAAGACTCGGCACCGGGTCATAAAGCTCGGTCTACGCAGTCTTGGTTGGAAATGAACGTTTCAGACTTCATCAGAGCTGAAGACTGGCCATCGTCTAGTCTCGATCTTAATCCGCTCGATTATGATTTATGGTCAGTTTTAGAGAGTACGGCTTGCTCTAAACGGCATAATAATTTGGAGGCCCTAAAACAATCCGTACGATTGGCAGTGAAGAATTTTCCCATGGAAAGAGTGCGTGCTTCTATTGATTACTGGCCTCAACGTTTTAAGGACTGTATCGCAGCCGATGGAGACCACTTCGAATAACCTTTTTATATTATAAATAGTTTTTTATTTATGTATTAAAAGTAATAAATGTTATTAGCAATAGAAAAAAAAAATATTTTTCTTTGTTTCAGTATTTATAGCAAGACTAGGTATATAATATATTAATAAACATATTATATTTATTGATATCAGGACAGCGCTAAGACCGAGATTATTGTCAGCCATTTACTCTCTCAGTTTGTATATCTATTTAGAATTTATTTAACTTCTTTTATGATGTTTATAAGTTTACTTGTTTACCTACCTATAAGAATAAAATGATTTTGACTTTGCCCTTAGAACCAAAACGTAGTAGTTAAAATAGAGTACATACCTATGACTCATAATATTGTAGAGCATAGGGTTGACTGTAGCAGATATGTAGTAGAATTCTCCAGCAGCCAGGAATAGATACTCGTAACAGTGTGGTAGTGCTCCGCGTTGCTGCCGTATATAAAGAACAGACGCTGGAAGTGGAATGGAGCCCAGCACACGAAGAAAGCTATCACTACAGCCGCTAAAACAGTTTATATATATTTCCTTTTTGTGTTACAATACAGGAATACATTAAATAAGCTAACTCAGAGTAGTCCATAAATATCGGCACATAACTTGGCAAGAGTTAGATGCGCAAGATGCGCAGAAGTCGTTCTTTAGGTCTCTTTGGTGGTCAAGCGGGACGCGGGGTATGACGTAGCGCCCATCACAGCGCGCTATTGGTGCGTCAGTCGACCCTTGCATCCCGCACCGCGTTTACATTTCGTTCGCTCCAAACAATTAACTTAATAAAATCAAAAATCTGCTCATTTATGGCGTCTAAGGCGGAGCAAAGTTCGCCGGGTCAGCTAGTTATATATAATTCTAAGATGTCGTAATGCTCAAATCAAATCAAAATATCTTTATTCATATAGGTAAACTTTTACACTTATGAACGTCAAGAAAAATTAATTAAATTAATCGTAAATTTACATTTACAATCAGTTCGCAAGTCAAGGGCGTAGAGCGGGTAAGAAGAACTGGCAAGAAACTTTCCGCCACTCTTTTCAATCGCCAAGTTTTTAATACAAATTGTTTGAACTGGAACAAATCAATCCCAAGGATTAGGATCATTTAAGTATTCGTCACATTTATTAATTAATTTACTTTTAACAAGAGCTTTGAATTTATTTAGTGACAGTTCTCTAATTTCGCTTGGGAGTTTGTTGTAAAATCGCTATCGCGTTTCTCACATGCACAACGCCATCTATTGCTCAAACAAAAAACTCCATGATGTATTTAGACATTCCGCACACCAAGGATGAGCCGACGGACCTTTCAACATTAGAGAGTTTACACAAATTTTGTATTAATTATTTATCATAACAAACAAGAAAAAAGAATGTGCAGGAAATTAATGAGATAATTTCATAATTTGTAAAAGCTGGATTTTGTCGATAAGAATGCAATATCGATACCAACGTCATCAAACAGTGCAGCACTAGACTAAATCATATAATCAATGTTTATTATATAGTTAATCTATTCAATAATAGAGGTCACTGAAAGCAGTAATGGCAATTAAAAACTCTTTTAAAATTATGAGAATGTTCTAAATGTGAAATAGGTCGAGACTTGAAAAAGGAACTATGGAATTTCGAAAATATGAAATTTTAAATGTTATTGAAAACATATAAATAGCGCTCGAGAATCCTATTCGTTGCTCAGTAAAACATCGGACTCCAATAGTACAGGAACTTAAGAAGAGGATACCCAGAGGGGAGAAACCATAGCAGAACACAATCCCAGCATATATAGTAAATGTGCATGATATTATTATAAGAGTTGTTATGCACACTAATAACACATTAAGTTAAACATATAAAGCTCATAAAAAAACAAGGTATATAATTCAAACCATATCTACAAAAAAAATATTCAAACATTTGAAATTGAAGAAAACTTGCCGCCCACCATGAAGTAACTTATTGGCACCAACAATATTTGTTCCATTGTCGCTATAAAGATCTCGACAATAACCACGCCTAGAGACAAATCTTCGAAAATATGATATGACTTTCAAAATTTTTAATAAATTAGGAAATTTACTCCATTCAAACTTTTCATTCTTTTCTATAATCTTCATTGAAACTATTTTTTTCTCCTTCGTTTGTATCACCAATTTCTAAATCTACAATTTGAATATTCGTGCTTTTTAACCATTGTGGACCTTCCCACCATAGAGCGTGAGACAGTAACTCAAATGGACTCAGACCTCTTGATCATCTGGGTTGGTTTCAGATGAAAGATGACTCCACTGAGAGTATTCCATATTAGAAAGTATTTCTGAGACACGGTTACTAACGAAAGTCAGCCATTTACTTGGTCCACTTTTAAGCCACGCTAAAACTATTGTGGAATCCGTCCATCCATACAGGTTGGCTTTAGGTATGTTCATAATTTGAGATATTTTGTATATTCGAGAAAGGTAGTCAAACGCCTGCCATTCTTAAACCAAAAAGAAGAAAAGAAAAGCTACGGTGAAAGCAGAAAATAATTTGCTCAATACTATGAGAAAAACAGAGAGCGAAAGACATGATATTGGGCAAAGGACGATACTACAGAGCCAGTCTGGTGAAGCCTAGAATTCCGCCGATCGACGCTTCTAACTTGGCAAAATAATTAAAATGAGACCAGATACAAGCTGTGCCAATACGGTTAAGCAGCTTCTATACAAAATTTGTATTGATGCAGAATCCATTCAACATGGAAATGAAAATGAGAAGACGGCTCTGGATCAACTGGCGGCTCAAGAGGCGATTGATATAAGACCTTGCGGGCTTTTTATAGACCCAGATATTCCATACCTAGGGGCTCACAACGAGCTCAATGACGGTATGTCTACTGCTTACCATCCTCGAGACCCAGTACCCACCTTCGGAGTCCATCATCAGCTGATGATGATGATAATGACTTGGTTTTGGTATTTTAGCAATACTGACATTAAAAAGTTTTAACCTCAGAACGAATTAAACATGTCAAAAAATCATGTAAGTATGTACTCATTAAATTCACCTTTTTTATAGCTCAATAGTTATTTATAAATTTTCATAATATTTAGCTAAAGTTTGGTTTCGTGTTCACGTAGTTCTATTTTGTAAGACTAGATGGCGTTAGTAAATTATTTTTTGTCGTAGAGGTCCAATCCTCAAAGTCGTCGGTGTATGTCATAACCTTAATTAACTTTTGATTTGATTTTGGTGTTCCAACATGTTAGATATAAATTTAAGTATGATTGATGCCGATTATAAGTAAGGTAATATTTACATTATTTAACTTTTGTTTATATCAGAGATTTGCTACTAGTTAATATGTGAATGCAAATCATGTTTAAGTAAGGAATGAATAAAAGTTTTCATCATAAGTAGTCATCTTTTCTGTCTTGTTAAGAAGGAAAAGCCATTGAAGTGGTTCACATTACTCTTACCTGTAGCAATATTCTGGTGAAATAATTATGAGTAAGAATGACCTGTACATACTAATAGTTAGGAATTTATTAATATTAAATTAAACATACAGGAAGTAAAATAAATGTTTCTGCCAGTTATTTTTAATTAAATAAGGCATCTCTGTTTATTTTGTTCGTAGCGATAAAACTTTATATCTTGTTTGTGTGCTGTTCTGTAAAAATTATTATTCAATTCATAAAACCTAACGCAAGATGTTTTGATGATTTCATAAAATAGTTTAGTATTTGATGATACTTAATTCAAAATGACTTAATGCAATGGCCAAAAATAAAACTATCAAATACTAGAAACCTAAATCTTTTATTAATTCTCTACTTAAATAGGATTTGCATTTACATTTTATCTAGTATAAAAAAATGTTAAATGATGTAAATATTATCTAACTTATAATCAGCTTCAGTCAAACTTAAATTTAAATCCAACATGTTGGAGCACCAATATCAAATCAAGTTAATTTAGGCTCATAATTTCATACCAGACTTAAGTTTCTATATTATAATCTTTATTAATCCCTAGTTTAATTTTATTAATTACTCTCTGGTTTACAATTCTTACTTTAAAAGTAAACATGAACAGAGACAATTCAAACAAGTAGCAAATCACTAATACAAACTAGACATATCCGATGACATTAACTCAAAATCTGCATTCAAATTGATAATGTTCAAGCACCAAACCTAATTAAAGCATTAGTCAAACATTCATTTCAGTGTTGACATTAGTGTGTTTTTTTTCAGTACCTTGGAACAATTACCTACTTGGAATTAATTACTTTGCCGTTTATGTTCATCTTAAATTCAGTATCCTTTCTGGAGTTTCTTCCAGTTTCCTCGTTTATAATTTTCGAAGTAGCCTTAATCTTATCAGAGCTGTTGTTTATTTTAAGACTTAAGTGCCTTAGCGATTTTACACTCTTGCGTAAATTTTTTTGAGAATGTCCTAACATGAGTTTTAAATTCTTCCCTTTCATTATATTGTTTTTCATCATAGAATTCATACAATTTCATTGCCCAGTTTGCCCAGTCGAGACAAAAGATAGATAGATAGACCAAAAAAGCTCAAACGAAGAATGGCAGCATTATTTACTGTTAAATCAGCGCAGTAATTACAAAATCTATTACATATTACCTTTGACACAATGGACAGGTCTCAGTATTCATCTGGCGAAGATAGCAGCAGTACCGCAGAAAGCGACTTGGTGTGGCACAAGGCCCTCGGGTGTATCGTTGCCACCCACCACTCAAGTGTCGGGCTCTTGCCCTCCAGTCTTAGAGGCGGAACCTTCAGCATCGCCTTCCATAAACGGCTGTATACCTAATTAGTAAATAAATGAGAAAAAGATATAATTAATATTAAAAATAAAAATAAACTTACCCTGTACGCTCCACGCTACTAATAGTAGAATAAAGGATATCTTTCAAATGCATAAAAGATAAATTATACTTCTGTAGTGAGTACCCATATTCATGTATAACCATTTCTTTTTATGAACAACAGGTAATCTTATTTTTTAGAAATAGTACAAAAACTAATTTTCACCTGATGATGGCAAACAAAAATTTTATCAAAAGTAATTATTACTAAGCAATCAGCATACAAAATACTTAAAGATATTCAGACCATTTTGTTGTTACTTGACATTGAAACTATGACGTAAGAGTCTTCCAATGAAGAAATTTACATATTTAAAAAAACATGCATAAGTGACGTGTCAGATGAATTATTTATTTATTTCAAACATACACATTATCTTTACAGCCCATGCCAATACGACAATGTGGAGAAACATTTAATAAAAATATAATAATGTACATAAAAATTAGACACATAATTTACACAATATCGCTACTGTGAATTCACTCTGCGAACATATAAATATGTCGATAGTATCGGAGACAGCATTTAGTAAGCGCAACGTCCTGGATAACGGGGATCTGTGCAACAGACTAGTTCTTGCCTTTGGTATCGCAAATAACCTTCGCTGTCACCGTCGCACATATCAATAACAAAATAATAAAGCCTTTGATTTAGATAATACAGTAATTTTAATAGATAGCACAAGCCTCATCACCAGTAATAAACAGTAGGTAAACTAATACTGGAGTGTCACGAAGCACTGGAAGCTTTAACTCTAACCTATTGGTTAGAGTTAAAGCCTCCAGTGCTCCAGTTACCTTGCAGTGGATAAAGGAACATACTTGTTCTCTCGGCAATGATGCTGCCGACAAACTTGCGAGAAGAGGCTCCGGAATGACGCTTGATGGCCCTTATCCGCTCCTTCCCTTGCCCTTCTCGCTAGTGCGAATTTAATTAATCGCGCTACCCATATTTGCGTGTTCAGTAGTACAAATCGAGTTGTCAACTTGTTACCGCATCAATTGAGCGATGTATCGACCGCTTTTCCGAAACAGAAAGCAAACAATGTTTTGATGCATATTGGGCTCTAGGAAGCAGAGATCGAAGAGCAATGTACATGGCCAGTCTGATGACTATATTACAAAAAAAACACAAAAAACTGACAGCAGAACAATTAAGAGAGATTGCTACTGCATTTATAAATTAATAACAAATAATATAGAAAAACCAATTTGTAAAGAATGTTTTTGCAAAACCAAAGGTTTTTTAATATTGTGATAGACCAGAAAAAAGCTCTGCAAGTGGCATCATTCCAGCTAATACAAGAGGAGAAGAGGAGAAGAGAACCACCTAAAAATAAAAAAACTGTAGAGATATAAATTCAGCCAAAGACCATATATTATCTTTCCCGAGCTACGAAAGTCATTACTGTAGAAAAATAACAAACAAAAAATATCTATCTTCAGACCTTTCCATAGCAGCTATGTATCATATGTACAAAGAAATTTGTCCAAATCCAGTTTCACTGAAATTGTACTCACAATGTTTCCATGATTTAAAATGCCATCCAAAGATACTTGCCATACGTGTGATCTCCTTAACACAAAAATAGTGTTGGCGAAGACACATTCAATTACGAAGTTGAGCTTCTTGAGCATCAATCAAAAAAAAAAAGAAAAAGCTTATTCAGAAAAAAGAATGGATAAAAATGAAGCCAAGAGCAAACCGTCTTTTGGAGCGTATACATTTGACCTGCAGCAATGCCTGCCTACGCCTTACCTGAAAATTTCTGTTGCTTTTTACAAACGGCAGCTATGGTCTTTTAATCTGACAGTACACGATTTAGCTAACTACATGTTAATATAATATAATAATAAATGTTATTATAATGTTAATATAATAATAAGTAAACTACATGTTATATGTGGGACGAAACTATCAGACTCGAGGAGCTAATCAAATCGCGTCATGTTTGTGGCATTTTCTTATGAATTTGCCTCCAACAATCAAAGAAGTAACGTTTTATTCAGACACATGTGGAGGTCAAAACAAAAACAATGCTGTTGCAATGATGTTTATGGTTTTACGGCACATGCATCCAATGCTAGAGACAATCAACCATAGTTTCTCAGTTTCTTCAGGCAGATAAAAATAAACCACCTCAATGATTGGATTCATCTGGTAAGATCTTGCAAGATTAATAATGCATTTAACGTTGTACCAATAAATCTTGATGATTTTCTAAATTTTTCGGACTTAAGTTCGAAAAAAGAACCATTCACAATTAAAAAAAAGGATACCTCTGGTGATAAATTCTTATGGCAACCTGTAAAATGGCTGCAATATAAAGATCCCATAGGAGAAATTCGTTTCAAGACAGATTTGGACAATGAAAGCTCTTTTAAAGTAATAAATTACAGAAAAAGGGGCAAACAAAATTTTGACAACATACAGCTGGAAGTTGTATCCAAAGACACTTTACCGATAAGTAAAGAAAAAAAGGATTTGATGAATCGATTACCATTAATAGATCCCACATGTCATGAATTTTATAAAAAT